>JALMQS010000139.1:402381-543213 GCA_024734495.1 Forficula auricularia | reverse complement strand
CCCCCCCTTAATTTTGAGTCGATATGCACCAAAATCTAATCAGCTTTTAATCTCATTGTACCAAAACTACATGTGAAATTTGGTTTTTATATTCACATTAGTTTTTGAGCTAGCTCGTTCACAAAATTTGGTAACGCACAGACTAACAGAATAACACACTAACAGACATTTTGATAAAACAGTTATCTTGAAAAATATAATTTTTCGATTTTCACTTATTAGTGCTTTTTTGTAGACCGAAATGCCATGATTTCGCCCAATTTTTTTAATCAAAATATCAGCCGTTTTTAAGATATTTCGAAAAAAAGAAGCAAAAAAACACTTTTTTCATGCCCGATTTCAATACTTGACCATACCCTCTATGGTAAAGTAATAACTGATGCTGATTTGAAAGTTTAGTAAAACATTCAAAATTTAATAGTAAATAAATTAATCAATCAAATATAAAGAAAAAAGTTGTTTTTCTTTCAATTTTTACAATCTCAATGCTAATTATTGCTTTCTTAACTGAAACCACACCTCACTAACAGTTTTCAATGTGTCAATTTAATGATAAATAAGGTGTTTCCTCTTAAAATGATTTAATTAGCTTAGATTTTCTCTTTATCTATAAATATTTATAGTGAAAGCATTTACAACATGTTGTATCGAAATTTCAATTTATCACTGGCATTTGACTTTTGACCCTTCATCGAGACTAGTTTTTAATTTAAAAAAAAATAAAGTAAAAAAAAAAAAAAAAAAACCGAACAATTTAGGTCTGCTTATTTTCTAATTTTCTTAATAATTTTACATTGAATCTGAATAAAATAAATCAAATCGTGTTTCTCTTTAATAAATAAAACTGCTTCTCAATTTGAATAAACTTAAATTGTGTCAGTCGTGCACTGCCTTTTTCTCTTAAAATCAATTTGTGATTCTTTTGAAACAAAAACTATATATTTGTGTACTTTCTTGGATACAACGTGGCGGATTATTTAAATATATCAACAATTGAATTATCAAAATTTCGCATATACCTATATTTTTTTCTATATTAACCAAAATAATATGAATGAAGAGATAATGAATTCCATGAATATTTGTCTCACAAAGCTAGCCTTTTAGGTCCGGACAGGTAAAGATGCCCTCACTGTCTATATTCTATAATGACACTTATAAATGACTAATCAAATCAAACAAATGCTGCATAGAGTGTTAGATAAACTAGTGTTAGATAAAGAAGTCTCTCTAATTGAACTTTGCCCTTTACATGAGCTCGGTGTGGCAAGCTTAGCTCTCTAGGCGGCCAGAATATTGAAGCAACACACAAAAAAAATTTTTGATTCTAAAAGCTGTAGAAAAAACATTTTCAAACAAGATTTTTTTCGTCACTAAGTCTGAGACTGTCTGGAATGTGATTTCCTCGTTAGGTCATAATCTCATAATGCAAGGTCATAAAAAGTTACTAATAGTCCTAAAATATAATTTCATATTTCCAAAACAAAAAAAAAATATTTACTTTTTAGGATTTTTAGTTTTATTACTTCCTGATGAAAAATCTAGAAATTCAAAAGAAAACAATTAAACATCTTATTATATGAGACCCAGTTTTTTTAGGAATGTCAAAAATGTGAGTTAAATGTGGCTATAATTTTTTATTACATATTTGAATTTAGCAGCAAATTTTTATTCGAATTAGAATAATAGTGAAGGTAAAAATGGAAAAAATGCTCCATTTTTGTCTGCTTAAAAATAGTCAAAATTTAAACGGCTATAACTCTAAGCTACGTTTTTTATTTCTAAATATTCAAAAATTCATAACTCAGTCAATCCTTGGGCGGAACAAAAAGTGTTTTGTTCAGTTGTTTCTCTAGAAACAGAAGATGCTATAGCTCGATTTTGACCAGATTAAGATAAGGGCCCTTTTTTTCCTTGACACTAAAACAGAAATTATATTCTACTAATGATCCAAAATTTGGCAGAAAGCCTTGCAATGATAAACTTCATCTTTCTGCCATGTTTCAACTTTCTATCACAAACTATTCGTAGACAAAAAATTGCCAAATTTTCAGTAACTAGTCTTGAAACATTTTTCACTTATTCCTCCATTAATAATAATGGCTTGTTTCTGTATTGCAACTCAGAGGCCAGGCTCTTCCCCAAGTGTGAGCACGTGAGCAGTATTCAAATTGAGTAGTCGCAAAATAGCATCTGGACCTGGATGGAAATTCATGTTTTCTAGTAGAATTACTAAAAGATTAATCTAGCAAAGCTGATTTTACATTTCAAGCACCTCACTCAAAATAGAAGGCAATGGGAAACCACTAGGAAGAGAAAATTTCTGCCAAAGCTTAGAACGGAGTATAGTACATAAAGAAGAAGAATCATACAATTCAATTAATTTTATTATATTAATCAATACAGTGTCATCTTTAACATTCCATATTACTTACGTTAAAATTATTTTAAAAAATCGAAAAATCCCCTGATAAGATAGATAAAAAAAATATGCGTTGATCTTCTTTTTATCTGTTCATCATTTAAGTGAGTGGTGATAAAAATCGATACTTTTCTCATGAAGTTATAAATAAAACATTTACAAATATAAAAATTATATGGATACATTTTCAGTCCAAATATATTAAAAATTCAATATACATACTTTTTCATAATTAAGGTTTATTATCAATGTGTAAGTATGTTATACATAAGAAAAATTTCCAAAATTATTAATCTCTAATGATTTGTAGTCACATTATCTGTGAATAGATAATTATTATTAATTATTTGGACAAAAGATCTATTATGTAATTAGGTATATTATCACTTTTCTTTTTTTAAAGTAGGTACGTATTTGTTATCGGATTTAAGAAAAAACTTTTCTAGATTTCAAGTTTTTACCTATGCATAAAAGTCATAGAGAAAAACTAATCGACAAATAAGCTAGGTTGACTTTTTTCCATTTTGACCACGAAACAAACTTTTCTTAAATATTACGTTATATGGGCTGCCATGATTCTAAGTGTCCCTAAGAACTATATTAAAATGAATCTATTTTTACTCGGTACTCTCAGCAGGCTTTTCGGCCGCAGTGTTAAATTCAGACTGAGTTCCCAAAATGAACTACCTACTGATAAGATTTTTGTCTTTCTTCCTTCAGTGGACTGCCTTTCATTATAACCTAGTAATTGATAATATTTTGCAAGCTATATTTATCAAAAAAACAAAAAACAAAAAAAAAACAGTATCAAAAATTAAAAGACACTCTAATCAGTTATTTTACTTAACAAGGCGCCAACTTTTATCAACAAAGCGGTTAAATATGTTAACACACCTGCAAGAAGGTATATTGAGTGTTTTCTAATCACATCTATACATATACAAAGGATGCTTTTGTGGAAGTTATTAATTTTTTTTCATCAAATCAGAAAGGACGGTAACATAGAAAGGCTTTTGTTAGGACCAAATTTTCACTTGCAATTATTGTAGGCATCGGAGGACCATGCGCTTGTTCCTTGTTTGGTGTGAGAAGTTAGTGTGTAGTTAGATGACGTAAAATAAGCTTTGGATCTAAAAAGCAAGCTTCTTTGAGGCGACGTAGATGGTTGCAGCTGAAGACTTCAATCAATCTGGTGCTACAACTTCTTATTTGTTTATCAAAAAATAAATAGCAAATATTTTTCAAGTTAGTTCATTTTTCAAATAAGACTTGTTGGTTCTAATTCGTCTGCTCATGTGGTTCTCCAAATTTTGCAACAAAAACAATTACACCACCTATATCTGAGTGAATCACTTGCATTTGTATGCATTGGAGGACTATCTGCAATTCTGCACATGTGAAAAGTTAGTGAGTTGTAAGATGGCGCAAAATAACCTTTGTATCTCAAAGCTTCTCTGAGGTGATGAAGATAGCTTGCAACTTGAATTCATTGCTATCATTTATTTATCTTTATCAAAAAATAAATAGCAATGATTTTTCAAGTTAGTTCATTTGATGGATTAAGACTTGAACAACATTTGTTTTTAAATGGGTGATCCTATGATAACAATATGTGTTGTTGATTTGTTACAATCCCAATGATGTTACTTGCATCCCGAGGGGTGAACCGCGACCTAATATCGTGTACACCTACTTCCACTTTCATTTCCAAGTAGAAGATCAACAGATGTAGGGGCATTATCTAATAAATTCCAAAATAATTCCACATAATTCCAAAGACGTGTACACCTAATACCAATCGCGGTTCACCCCTGATTGTATCCTAATGAGTATGGTCAAGGCTAAAGCTGACACGTGAGACTTGGAATACTCCATTTTCAATAAATGAAACTCTTGTGTTTGGATGGTAAAATAAAATTGTTCACATTTGAATATAATTATAGTTTATTTAATTTCATTCTTCGTGTATCCAATCAATTTTGAGGAAATCTCTTACTAAAATAATAAAAGTGTTCCTTTGAAATTCTGATTAATTGTGACCAATTTATTAATATTTAATTGCAGTCCACATGAAGCAATTCGAGAAAATTAAGACAACTATTCGCCATCTATTGATTTCCTGGCATTTTAATTGTCTTTACCTTCAAAAGTTGGCTAATTAAAAAAATAGTTTTAAGTAATAAGTTTTATCTTTTTAGAATACTCAACTAATGAAATGCAATTGAAGTCAGAGTCATTCCGACAATTTTGTTAATGAAGCTATTAAGTAATTGATGATAATATCCTAAACTATAAAACGGTGAAAATAATACCCCCACAATGAAAATTATTCAGTTCGTTTATTATAATTCAAGTTTTGAGTAGGGATTATGCAAATCTACTAAGTGAGTCAGAATCTTCGGAGGTCATCCCCGCGCACACCTACCTACCTACACAGGACACTTTTCTACTAAATGTCCCTCGTGACCTGACTCATGAAACTATCTCCATGCCAGCAACGGACATTGCACAAAGTCCAAAACAAATTGTGAAGACCTGACTAAGTGAGGGTGTGCCTACCTATCTATATCATGCGCAATTTACAAATAAATCAATTTAATTAACAATTCGTAATTCATAAAGAGAAATCAATGAGGTTGTCCTCTGCTCAGTGGCGTAACTTCTCCTAAACGGGCCCTGTATAAAAATTTGTCGGGGGCCCTTCTACCCGATGTGGATAACATTTGACAAATATTTGCTTACACACGTCGGGGCCCCTGTAACCCGGAGGTCCCGTTTCATTAATACGCCCGATACGGCGGTAGCTACGCCCTTGCCTCTGCTTGATGCAAATAAACATTATAATGGGTGTTTTTTTTAGAGGTATAGAACTTCGAATTGAAATAAAACACAAGAAAATCGTTTTAATGTCCATCAATTTGGCTTTATTGGAAGGATAATTTTATGCCATTAATGTTTAAATATGATTTCGGGCATGTGGCCGCCGCGGCTGGCTCGAATAAATCCAATTCTACAGGTCCAATTTTCAACCACTTTTTCGAGCAAATTTTGTTCAGTGATGAGGCTCATTTTTGGTTGAATGGCTACGTCAACAAGCAAAATTGCCGCATTTGGAGTGAAGAGAATCCACATGAGACCCTTGAGACGCCATTACATCCACAAAAACTGACTGTTTGGTGTGCTCTATGGGCTGGTGGAGTCATTGGGCCATACTTCTTCCGAAATAATGCTGGAGAGTCAGTTACCGTTAATGGAGACCGGTATAGAGCCATGATAACCGACTATTTTGTTCCCGAATTGGATGGCATGAATGTGGATGAGTTGTGGTTCCAACAAGACGGCGCTACATGCCACACAGCGCACGTCACAATCGATTTATTGAAGGAAACATTCGATGAGCGCATAATTTCGCGGAATGGACCTGTCAATTGGCCACCAAGATCGTGTGATTTGACACCATTGGATTATTTTCTTTGGGGATATGTGAAGTCGCTCGTCTACGCCAACAAACCAGAAACGTTAGGGGACTTGGAAGCCAACATTCGTGGCGTTATTGCCAACATACGGCCCCATATGCTCGAAAAAGTGGTTGAAAATTGGACCTGTAGAATTGGATTTATTCGAGCCAGCCGCGGCGGCCACATGCCCGAAATCATATTTAAACATTAATGGCATAAAATTGTCCTTCCAATAAAGCCAAATTGATGGACATTAAAACGATTTTCTTGTGTTTTATTTCAATTCGAAGTTCTATACCTCTAAAAAAAACACCCTATATATATCGTCACCTTAGTGTGTAAAGCTGATAAATCCATTTTAATCATATATGACATATTAATACCATTCGAAAGAAAAAGAGATGCAGCATCATCCAAATAAAACTGCTACTTAAAATTACGATCTTAAGTTGTAGAAAAAAAATGTGAAAAATAGTGTCTTTCCATAATAACAATATTAAATTTTGTTTGTTTTTTTCTCTGCCCTGTAAAATTTTCTTGTTGTGACTTAGCAGGTTTACACTCTAAGGCGACGATATAATATATTATATATAATAGCCTGCGAATGTTTGTAACAGCGTAAACAAAATTTTATTGAAAAAAACACTGTTAAATGACTTAGAATCAAACTCAAGTCTCATAATTCTAAGGCAAGTGCTTTTACCACTACACGCTTTATGAATCAACAACTCTGCTGCTCTCGACAAAGAAATTTTTTTCAATTAATTCTTAATCCTTTTAGCCACTAAGAATTCCTAAAGAAAAATAAATAGAGATTTAACTAATATGAAAAGATTTTCTTGCCGACAGTAGTAGAGTGGTCGATTTTGAAAGTATATCATTGAGGTTGTCCTGTTCTTGATATAAATAAACACCTATACACCATCAATACCCCACATGGTCCGGCTTCGATCAGTCCGGATTCTCTATACCTCTATAGTACGGTTTGAAAATTTCAAAACAAACAAAATTTTAATTGAGTAAAATAAAAATAAATTCTAAAAAATGAGTAAATAAGGAAACCTCCAGGCTGGTGCCCTGGCGGGCGGCGTCTCGGTCCAAAAATTATATTCCTCTTAAAAAACCCGAAAATACATACTCTCTTAAAAGTTTCGCCTCATTTTCGTCCTGACACAGCTACAGAAATGAGAATCTAGATATAAATCTGGAAGTATTTCTTATTTCTCTAATCTACAGCATTGTGATATTTTTGTGTGGAAATATGTAGATTTATTTAAGTAAGTGGGATCGTGTGAGGAGGAGAATTATATTATACCATTTTTTTTTTAAATTTGGGATCGATAATCGATATAAGGCTCCAAATATTTAAAAGAGATCAGGTGTTGTTTGTATGACAGGCTGCTCCAGTATTGCCATGAGAAACTCGGGCGTGCGCTCTTCCTGTGCGCAAAGAAAAGCAAATTGAATATTTAATTTTTGAGTGGTGAGGGGGGCGGGGAGGAAGAATAATTATCAATATATTTAATGTTTCTTAATTTAAAATCAATTGGAGTCTTTCATTTCAAAATTCAAGTCCAAATTACGATTATATTTCAAATTTGTCGCAAATATGCCGACGACGCTCCCTGTCGCCGGCATTACGTCAGCGTTGCGGCAAATTAATCTGGACTAACTATATAGTATGGTGTTGATGCAAGAAGATGTTGCCCCTTTAATTACTTTATCCATTTAAGCCTCAACATTAAAAATCTTAACTAACTGACAATCAAAGTCTCAACAAACATAAATACTAGCTAATGCATTTAATACTAATAATATTTTGTCTATTATCTTTGTTAGACTAAAAAAATACTTTTTCCTTCGGCTTCTAGTTCTCAAGTGAGATTCACTTTTCTATACAAAAACTTTTACATGTCTATAATAATTTTGATTTGAATTTATTTATCCACAATTTATTCTATCACATAAAAAATGATTCATACATTCCATTTTCATCAATATTAATATATAAGTGTTTTAACAGATATCTCAGCTTTATTTGTTTTTCATATATTCATTTTTCCTTATCTTGAAATCAATTAACTTAATTGCGATAAATAGTTTACCTATAAATGAAAAATATCTTTTCAGTCAGGTTAAGATAATATTAATAGATAATATATATATTAATCATGAAATAATAATTTTTCGCAAAATTATAAAATAATAGAAAAATACTCTGCTCTTATTTTCGCATTCCTTTATGAAGTGACCAGCTTACTATTACAACAAATTCGGGTATATGAATCCATGAGAAATAACAGATAAAATATTTATATTGAATGTAATGGAAGGCAGCCCAGAGGTAGTGAGGAAAGAAAAAATTAACACATAAAATAAGGTGTAATTTATTGGAATCCTTCCTCCTTTCCTTTCAAACCGACGTTTCGGAAGATTTTTCCCTCCTCCTTCCATTACATTCAATTAAAATTTCTACCAGTCCGTCTCTCTCCAGAGAAAATTTCGTTGCAAATAAAATATTTATATTTAAAGTACTGATGATGAACGTCAAACCTTCAAAAATATATTTTCTATCAATTAATAAATACCTATATTATATATATGTTTATTTGTATCAAACTGAGGACAACTTCATTTAATTGAAAAGTTTTTGTTTTACCGAGAGTAGCAGAGTTGTTGATTCACAAAGAGAAACAAAGAGGTTGTCCTCTGCTTGATGCAAATAAACATATACACATACTACTGATTGTCAAACAAATAAATAATATATATACAGATATATCATCTTGATATATATGTGTATATGTTTATTTGCATCAAGCAGAGGACAACCTCTTTGTTTCTCTTTGTGACAACTTCATTGATTTCTCCCTATGAAAAATACTTTAAATTCTATTTATTATTGCTTAATTATTATCTCAAAATCTACATATTGGTACTTCATTTTTCTTGTAAGAAAAGACAATGATTCAACTCCTTTTATCACGGATTTTTCAAAAAAAATATTTTCCTTTCTTGCTGTTCTTTTACGCACATATAGGATTATTTTGAATCTTGTTTTCAAACGACTTCCATATTATATTACACTCTATGTAAGAGGAGAATCTCAAATGACATATTGTATATATAGGTAGGTATATTAAAAAAACACTTAGTCATGCGTTAAAAAAATACTATGATTAATTAAATTTCATAATTAAAATTGTTGTTTCAGTCTCCACTATTTCCGTTATGTTTTAGAGTGAAACTTCTTCAATATCGATTGTGTTAAAGCGCCTGCTGATCTCTTATATCGAGAATTCCTTATTTCAAAAATACTCGAGATATCAAATTTGTTCTTATTTATAGTTAACAAGGAGAGAAAGAATTTTATAATTTCAAGTTTGGCCTATTCTGAACGCTGACATGTGTAAAAATCACTTAAAAATGTCAAGTTTAGGGCCTTCTCACAGCGTCATTTTAAAGCGAACTAAATTAAATGAAGAAAAATAAAATAAAATAAAAATAAAGTATATGAGGGTAGACTTATTTCACTTAAAGAGGAAATTTTTACAGAAATATTTATCACTAAAATAATTATTGGAATTAATTTATTATTAAAATTTTAAAACAATTTTTGATTTGAAAATAATACCTACATATAATGCAGTGTAGTGTAGACGTAAAATTAGCGGAAGTTATACGCTTTATGGACCGTTAAAATCAGAGGGTATACGCTATAAGCCGGGAAGGGGCTATTACTGTATAATTTAAAATAAAATCTACAATTTAGCACAGGGTATACGCTATTTGATCAGATCAAACCACAGGCTATAGGCAGGATACAGCCCTATACCCTTCACTACAGCCCTGCATATATGTAATCTATAAATTTCAATGATGACTTGATTAAATAGAATATTTACCAAGTTATGGTACTGTAATTAATCGAGATGTATTTAATTATGTATTAATCTCTTTGAAATAATCAGATGATAATTTCAACTTAGGCATTTAAAATTCCCGATCTTTTTTAAGTTAATGTTTATTAAATCCCACAAAATATTTTTTCTTGAATGGTCTTGTGTTTTGAGTGGAAAATTTACAAATGTATTATCTTCTAAAATTTATTTAAGGATCTGTATGAATGGGAATCTTCTGAGGAGTTTTCGATACTCTGAAAAACTTTCCAAATTATGTGACTTTTCAACAAGTCTCGGACAGACATAATCGATTTTAGATAACGAACAGAGTTCGATGAAAATTATCTAAAACATCAAAGAGATAAAACACTAATATAATCGACTCAAGGTATTGCAAGAAAATATATATTTTTTTTTATTTATTTTCATATATAGTTACTATTACTAGAGATTACGCTTTAAATTTTTTAAAATATAAGTCACATGACTTGAGCTTAACTCATAGGTACCCTTTAACTAAAAATCAACATTTTAAATCAAATATAATTAAAATATAATACTAAAATAATTTCTAAGATTTGGAGAATTATTAACTACCTGAGTTATTCAATAAATTATTTGACTTTAATTTTGCGGTTAATTTCTTTAAATCTATTCATCGCTTCGAAAAAATAATTATGCAGAGGCTTTTTGCTTATCTTCTGGTCGAATGTATTAATATGCACCCGAAAATTTTATATTTTTTATTTTTATTTTATTTATTTATTTATTTTGTTTATTTTATTTAGAATTATTTGAAGCGTGGGGAAGTGTCTGTCAATGTGTCTGTTTGTTTGTCTGGATTCCGGTACCCTCGATAACTCCAAAATCATTATTTGTAGAAAGTTCATTCTGATACCTTAATTAGTTTCTATTTTAATAAAGTAAAAATGAACTAATTAGATTTTGAATTTTCTAGCTTAAGAGCTGTGGTATCAAAAATTCATAAGATAAGAACGAAATCGAATCAAATGCGACCTTACTGCAAGTTGAAGTTAAGAACCTGAAATACAGCACACAAATTTATATTAATAATCTGTTCCTCTTATTCAAGTTTCAACTTTCTAACTCAAACAGTTCGCTTACGGAAAATTTTCAAATCGCCAAAATTTGCGAAGTGAGATGTAAAAAAGTTCTCACTTTTTCCTCCAAAAATTTAATAATAATAAAGAATGTTTAAAATTAATTAAAATATTATTTACTAAATATTTTAAGAAACATTTATGATTTTGAGTTAAAAGAAGTAAATATAGTAATTTAATATATATATAAAAAAAATAGTTTATTCGGGATTCAATGATTTTAGGCGACCTTAAAAAGTGTATTTTCAGAGAAACCTTAGGAAGACAGAGTTATAAGAAATAAATAAGAATAAAACAAAAAAGGAATAAAATTTTTACAGCACATCTTGAAAACCGATGATGCATCAGCGTCCCCCACTTTTCTCTGTTTTTGTTATTTATTGCTTTGGCCAATAGTCTGAGTCATACATTCATATTTAAAGGGACGCACAGCTTCATGTCTGCTGCACTTTGAACTTTCGCAGTTTAAGACAGATATTCTAAATAAGAGTAGATGCATTCCATTTTTCGAATTTGGATTAAGTTATGAGTAAATATTTTGGACTGAAAGACAAATTTAGATTGGGTGAGTAGAATACGCTATGGAATTAAGCTATTTTAGATTTTTTGAGCTTGTTTAGATCCTTTTAGTTTATCAATATTTATTTTGAGATCTCCCGCGAAATCTGAAGAGTTTGAATTACAAGGGTAGACAGAAAAATCGGGGTTTCCCTTGCTCTAACGACTTTCCCAAATTTTGACTTGTTAAAGTAAAACTTTTTTTTTTTGAGGCTTAGATTACATACTCTTACTAACGATCTGGTAGACTGTCTGGCTGGACTAATTCTGGCGAAATTCAAAATCAATTATGGTAAACATTTAAACTATTTTTTCCTTTTAAAATGATCCATTTTATAAGATCGATTGTTTAGATCAGGGCTGTCCAACCCGTGGCCCGCGGGCCCTATGCGGCCCAGCACTGCAATGAGTGTGGGCCAACATAAAATCATAAACTTCTTTAAAACATTGAGATTTATATGAAGAGATATATTTATTTCCTTTTTCGAAATTTGAATGTTCATTTGTACAATATGTGAAGCTTTTTTCAAGAATAAAATTCACTAAAAGCAAAATTATAAGCTCAACTATATAAGATAAAAAAAAAAAAATAATAATGAATTTCGAATCTTTAAAAATTATCCTTCTTCTCATATTTTCATTTTCTAAAATATTTATTATTTCAGTAATTTATATGCTACGACACTAACCAAGTCTATAGTCATCATTCATTCTAGCACAAGAGGAGACAAGGATTGGGGTTTCCTAGAACAATCGCAATTAATTGATCATTTCTCTCCTCGACTAAAACTTGTCAGGACTTGTCTTTTAGATCTTTGCACGCTCTTACATGTCAATAGATAATAGATAGTCAGGGATTATTATATCCGTGACTCTTTTAAAAAATAAATTATCATTCCTTATATCCTTCTTTAATCCCATTCGATTTAAACCAGGGCCAAATATAAAGTCGTAAAATTCCTTGAAACATTGGGATTTTTATGTAATTTGGCTTAATAATTTTTTTCTCTAAATTAAAAAATCTGAAAATCTATTGTGAAGTTTTCGAAAAATAAAAGTGCTAATTTTAAATTTTGAATCTGAAACTAGATTTTAAAATTTCCTAAAAAATAATAATCATTTTGATCCATTTTCGACTCCATTTTAATTAGAAATAAATTTTCTACTTGCGAAATTTCTGATTGAATCTTCTAGAACAACAATTAGATACCGAGTTGAAAGAAAAATTGAATATTGTCTCTTTATTAGAATTTTATATTAATTATCTAGCCAGGAAAAAATATAAACAAATATTATACATGATATCACTTTTGTAAGTATGTAGCTATGTATTTACATATACGAGAAGCTATTTTCAAGTATAAAATTTACGAAAAGTAAAATTAGAAGTTCACTATAAGCTAAAAAAATAATAAAGTTCTTATTTCTAAATTATTAACTATCTTTTTTGAATAACAAATATCAATAGAATTAAAATATTTTAACCCAGTCCCGAGACAATTTTTTTCCTTCAAATGTGGCCCATGTAAGCTAAAAAAGTTGGACACCCCTGGTTTAGATTGACTGACTTTATTTATCAATACTTGAATATGACATTTATTAGAAATCAAAGCATGTAAATGTGAAAAAAAATTGACAATGTTAATTTTATATATAAAGAATGTTAATTTTTATATAGAACCTTTGCATTTTTTAAAATTAAATCTTAATAAATCCAAGGTTTCTATTATTTTCTGGCGATAAATGCATACAATTGGAATTTAAGAAGAAACATCTTGCAAATTAAACACTTTTAAGAAAAGGATTTAAATAAAAGATTTCTTTAAATCTCAATAATATATGCAGTCCGTAGAATTAATTAAATTTTTTTTTGAATATTTTCCACGATTTTTCAACTTTTAATAGATTGATTTTTTGAATCCACTCTAATTATCATCACTTGAATATAGCTTCAAAATTTGAAACCGAAACGACAAGAAAAATATTTAAATATTTTCGCATTTCATCAAATCCAACACGAAAATTCAAAAACTTTTTCATTGAGAAAATGAACAAATATTTTGAGGCACTTTATATTTACAAATGAAATTTTTAAAATGTCACTGGTTTGCACACAGTCTGTTTGGGCTCACCCCTAATATCAAAATCCCAATACCCCAAAAGATTTTGGGGTGTCGGGATTTTGGGTGCCACCCGTCTGTTTGTATGTCTACGGGGTAGCAATCTTAGAAATTATTGGTTCGGAACGTTTTTCTTACACGTATTTATATTTCGTAAAATTATAATTTTTCGATTATGTGCTATTATTTATTAAGGAATGTGTTGTTTTATAAATCTTCGATAGAATGTGTTAGTTTAATATTTATTATGGCATGATTTATGAATGCCATATGAAAAATGGATCGCAAACTGTCCACATTGCTATCTTGGCAGTGATCGCTGATAAGATGTCGATAATTGAAGAGGCGATAAGAACGAACCTCGGATTGAGACACTAAGTCCGAAACTACGGCAGAGACATCAGCCATGAGTCAACTCCTCGAGCCGGAGGTTTTCATCCCCAGGTAGCCACCACACCTTCAAGATTCTTACTTTTTGATTTCATAAATGTATAAATATTATGAACGACCGACTCACTTGGATTTATTTCTATGCAATTATTCTATCTTATCGGAAAAATTCCACCAAGGACTGTAAATTTAATACATTTATCATTTATTAATTTAACAGATTGAATTGATATCATTTTTAATTATTTGTAGAATGCATTTTGAAATATTAGTGACAAGTTTTTCAATCAAATTGTCGAATATTATTATCTAATATTTATAAATAAAATTAGAAATTAACTTTTTAATAAGTCAATTCTGTTTGATACAGAAATGAGTTGAATTTCAATGATAATAAATTCCACATCTCTTATAATTTAAATTATATTTCCATTTTTAAAGAAAAATAATTTGATAAAAATTAGAATTTCAACATTTTGATGGGCCCATAAAAATATGTATTTTTTTTTTTTTTTTTTTTATTTATTTATTTTATTATTTTAGGCTCTAATTCTAGATCCAATTTATCTAGATCCTATGTAGTAAAGTATCATACTATTAATTTAAGTGTTATTGTTTGTGATGGACCTGGTAATAGCCGGTCAAATTTGTGCCCTTAGCGAGGCTTGAACTCGCAAGCAGAATCGCTGAACTTTTGGCTCAAACATTATTTTTGGGGAAGGGGAAAATAATACAACACCAACAAATACCATATTATAAAAATATGTTATAATATTTTATTATTAAAATGAATGAATTTTCTAGCCTAGGGTAGCAAGCTGTTGATTTTTAAGTGGAAATCACTGATGGTATCCTCTACATGATGCAAATAAACATAGACATTTATAAAACTATAGATTTGAGCATCTTTTTTTTTTTGAAAATAGTTGGAATGTTTTTCAAAAAATCACCTCAGGTTAAAATTAACCAATGTTTATTAAAAGAGAAAGAATTTAATTTTTAGGACAAATTCTAAGATTTTATTAGAAATATTATTAAATTGGGATATCAGAGGGGAATCCCCTCTGATATCGCAATTTAATAATATTTCTAATAAAATCTTAGAATTTGTCCTAAAAATTAAATTCTTTCTCTTTTAATAAACATTTATATTAAGGAATATATTTTATATATATATATCCATAATTCCCCATTATATGGTTCAAAATCAATCATTATTTTAATACTTGATATTACGCCTTCGAGCGGACATCCACACCGGCTCACCCGTATAGACTGGCTATCAGAGATATCCTGTTTCGTGTGTGCAATGGTGAAAATATTGGTGATATTGAACACATCTATTTAAGCTGCAATAGATATAAGAACAAAATTGACAAATTCTATGCTAATATTACCAATGAAAAAATTATGCTACCAACACGAATGACAATTATTCTCCATTATATAAATATTAAATTGAACACAACTAAAATAATAATAAGCCATATTTTATCTATTGGATGGTTTTGAAATAATACTTGACATATTACTTCATTTCATAAGAACATTATAAATAAATTATTATTCTTTATAATTATTTTCTGATTAACTTCTGACTTTCTATTTCTAGTCCGTTCCGGATATGGATCCTTTAGAATCATTTTCTGAGGTCTAACTACTGGGATAAACCCCATTTGTATTATTTTAGTCTAATTGACTAAGCTTGGGGCGAGTTTTAAGGGTGATCTGTGGGGCGCGTCTGTCCGGTGTCATACTCGTCATCATTATAGGGTAAAACTATTTTGATATGCTATGGTGTTGACCAAATGCATCTCCTTGAGCGAGGTCAGGGGAGGGAAAAGAATATATATATATGTGAATATTTATTTGCATCAAGCAGAGAACACCCTCTATGATTTCCATTTAAAAATATTATATTCTTCATCTAATCTATTATATTTATTTTGTTTTTCATTAATGAAAATAACTTAGGAGAGTATTTTCTTTGGGGAAAAATTCGATCCCGACGAATCATCATGCTTGGTAGTCAAGTGCTTTTGTGCTAGTGATGCTCTTGATATATAAAAGGGCCCAAAACTATAACAAATCTTTTTTTAGAAAATAATTTATGAATATTATTATATTTTAAAAATTTCGAAAGTTTCCTTACACAATCCCATTCTTCCTGAATGCTGTGCTCATACATTTGTTGCACTTTAATAACTGAATATACATTAGAAAATTAATTAAAAATAAATATTTTTTCATAATTACATGAAAATTCAATTAATCATTATTATTATTTAATTAAAACGCAGTTAATATACAGAATAGGTGCGATAAGAAGATAAATGAACATGGACGTTACTTTCTTCAAATATCTTTCTCGTTTAGTAGCGTTTTTAACATTTTTTTTTCTTCAAATTTTATATATTGTCCGTTCAAACGGGAAATTCACTTTTAATTAATTATAATTTAGAAGTTAATTTATTTTTAACTGGATTGTCCAAAATAATACTAAGTGCATGGCTTCTCTTTAGTTATTTAGAATTAATAATTAAAATTAACAATAGAGAAATCTACCCTACTGACATTATATATTTAAACAAACTATATTCTCCTATAAAAATAATATATTTCTTTCTCCGATAAATAGCACCTTTAATTTTCGCCAATAGACAGATATTATAGGTATTTCTCTGAAGCCATGATTTAATAAGACCTTTCAATTTACTGCTAAAGTTTTAGTAGTTACAATTATAAGTATTATTTATTTTATTTCTGGTGAAATTAAAAATTATTTGTAATTTCTTATCGGGCCCAAACGATGTATTCTAGAAACTTTTTCAAGTATTGAAAATATGAAAACTGAGAGCTTTCTTTCTTTGTGATCATGGTCATTTAAAGGTACTTATCAATGTTCCAAAAGAAGATACCCATACCTATAGACGTTTCTTGATAGTAAGTCAGTCCATGCATATTAAATTAGAATAGCTATTTCTTTATTTATTACTGACACGTGACACTTGTAACGACTTATAGGCGTCGTCAACACAAGATACTGACACAAGTTAAATGATTCTCATATAATTAATTGTGTTATTAAAAATAAATCACGAGATAAATCAAAATTTGCAAAACAAAATTTTTTAATTTAATTAAAGCAATATAAAACAAATAAAATTGAATCAAAATAAGGAGAATATTTCCAATGAAAGGCAATTCAATGTAGGAGATCAAGGGTATATGAGAACGGTGCACTTGTCCGCAAAAGGATACAATATAGACACCAAAGTTCGAAGGCCCCTATAAAATAATTAATAATTTAAAAAAAAAGCCGTAAAATAATTATCCGACCGAGCGTGACTAGTAGTAAATCACAAGAAGAATTATTGTAAAAGAGTAATTAACAAAAAAGGAAAAACCATATCCAAAAAAAAAACAAAATATGAATGATGTTCATTTATATATTTTCTTCATGACAATAAAAATAAAAATAATTATTACTTTTAATTAACTTTGATTTTATGACATTTTTAACTTTACCATACCGATTTTTATGTATTGCTGTAATCGTGCATGAAAAAAGTTTTTTTCTTCGTATTTTCGAAATATATTATATATCTCAATAACGGTTGATACTATTTTAATAAAAAAAAAATGAGCGAATTCACGACGTATGTATCAGACTTCAATAAAGCCTTGTATAGCGAATATCAAAAAAAAATATTTTTATAGATATTAATTATTTTGTCAAAATATCAATTAGTGTGTACGTGAGATCCTGTTACCCAATTTAGTGTATGTTTAACTCCAAAACCAATGAAGGTATCAAAACGAAATTTATATTTTAAATTGAGATTAAAAGCGGATTAGATTTTTGTTGAAATTGGACCAAAGATTCGGGGGCAGGGTTAAAAATTTCAATTCTTGTCCGATTTGGACCAAATTTTGCATATACGGCCTTAGAAAATTATCAATACAATAATCAGCTTCATAAAACGCCTGGGGTGGGGGGTGGGGGGAGGCAGGTTAAGGTAAAATTATGAGAAAACCAGATCAGTTTTTTTGATATCTTTGAAATAATATATTTACTAGAATATTTAATACGATGATTAATAGAGATATTTCGAAAATCCGTTATTTCATACGAATTATTATAATTATAAAATTAATAATAATAATTTATGCAACTTAAAATAATTAGAATAAAAAACTTACCTGTCAGTGGAGATTGAGTTATTCGCAAATCGGAAGACTGTATGAGGCATAGAGCCAGGTAATTCATTTTGAAAATTGAAAGTCCTAACATGAAAGTCGATTCCGTAAGGAAGTACGTGATCCGCTCTTATACACTTCAATGAAAATACAACGAATAACTATCCATTTTATTTATTTTTTATTTATTAAAATCAAGGTAAACTAAGTAAATTAAATTATTATTATTATTTTAATATTATTTATATATGCTTGAATTAAAAATAATAGTTTCTTCATAAAATAGCAAAAGAACCTAAAAGAGTAAATATATAGGGATATGAAATTTGATCAAAGTACCAAAAATTTGAAGTCCCACTATTTAGATGGATTTTTGTTAAACTTCTTTTAGCGCCTCATCATTTACTTTGATGCAAGAAAAAAAAGTGAAACCTTTTCAAGTGGCGCTTTAACTTTTATGATATATCAGAGTGTTGCCTAAATTGATTGTAACTTCCTTCCAATGCAAAACATTATTTTCAGAATGAAACCAATGATTAAGTTTATGGGGGTTCTGTTCTAAAGTAGAACGAGTCCATAATAGTGTGTCTGTCAGGGCATTTTCAATAAATAAGACATAAACTTGAAATTTACAATTTATGTACTCATTTTTACGGAAATAAAAATTTGCATTAAAATTTTAATCAAATAATTAAATTAGGGATGGTCGAATTTTTGTGGGGTCGAAAATAAAATATATTTTTTTTAATTTAATTCTCTTTAAAATTACAGTATTAGAGGACCCCGAAGTGATTATTGTTGAAGATCCTTTACCTGTGGGCGTTCAGAAGTGGCTTAATCTAAATTATGAAAAAAAATCCCCAAATTTTTAAATTTCTATATCAATGACAAATAAGAACGAATTCGATATCTCAAGAATTTTGGAAAATATAATATTTCGAACCCAAGTTTCTACTCGCATTTGTACGATTTTTATTTTGTTTATAATTAATATGAACTATTCCAGGATATTAAAAAAAATAAATATTAATAAACATCGAATCAAAGGTCTAGACGGATTTTCAAAAATTTATCAAAATTTTTCGGAAATAAATTTTTTATACAGCCGATGTTATAGTATTTTAAAGTAATATTTATCTCTAAGACGATTTCTAGCAAGGTCAAGCAAGTTTTTCCAAAATATTTACTTATATTTAATTTTTAATGAAAATTTACGAAGGTCATCAAAGTTATTAGATAAGTTTGTTTGTTAGTCAGAAGTAAGTATGTCAAAAGATTGTCAATTGCCAAGATAGAGTTTGTGTTTGTGGAACTTAGGTTTGTTTTCAGGCGAGGGCGGTAACAGGCCTTCTGACTTACAAACAAACTTATTTAATAACCTCATTGATTAACATTCTCATTTTAAGTTTTAAAATGAATTTAGTTTGTGGGCTTCAATTTTAAATAAAATTGAATTTTTTTCAAATTTGAAAAACTCTCTTGTTTCTAATTTATATTTACTTCTGCTTTAGATTTTTCATTGATTATGAAAAAAAATTTCCTTAATGTTTTATGCTTAGTTAATTAAACATATTTCTTATTCCTTTTATAAAATAAAATTGTATTTATTTCTTTTATATTGATACAATCCAGAACATTATAATAAAATTAACTTATATGAATATAGCAGTATTTATTTATTTGTATGAATATAAATTTTTGAATTAGTTGAATTAAACATAACTCAATTTAAGATAGGAATTTTATCATAGTTAATTATTAATATATTTCTTAGGTATTTTTCATGACGAACGCTTACAAGCTATAAAAGGAATCCTCCGGAACACTATTCATAACTGGTTATCCAAGTTGAATTATATTTTTTCTATTGAGGATTTATTTCTCCAACTTTGGGTTTTCTATTTAATATAGACAAAAGTAACTTTTTATATTGATTTAAATTTTCAAAGATTATCTTAGTAATGCAGAAAAATAATCAGATTTTAATAATCACTTGAATACACAGGTTAATGTCCTTTCGGGATAGCAAAAATTGAAATCTCTCTATCCTTATAGGAATCTCTTAAAAATACTAAAATCTATCTCTTTCCTTTAAATTGGTTAAGTTCGTGTATTATCCTTAGGATATCATCTCTAAGTACATTTGGCGCGCATATAGCTTAGTAGTTAGTAATTACATAATTAGCACTGTAGTAACAAAATTGAATTTTACTTTTTTGCTTATTTTTGTTCAAAATTGCTTAAACTTATAGAAAAACAGTTTTCAGGCATGCTGTTTTTATCTGCCTGTCTGTTTGCTTGGAGTACGGTTCTAGAAAGTTCATTTTAGTGTCACAATATTTGTATCTCTAAAAATAAAAAATTATTACATTATGCGTTTTTCCCGCAAAAAAACAAAACAAAAAGTAAATAGAGTTATATGTTAAAATATTATAGTTATATGGACTTGGAGAGTTATAGCTAATGAGATGAAAAGAACAACAATTTCTATCACATTGTGGCCGATTTTCAGCTTTCTTGTTCATACCTATCACTGTTGAAAATATTGCCAATCACCAATATTTGTAGACAACATACCGAGTCTTAACATTTTTTCTAATATTATAGTATGAAATAGATAGTATTTAAGTTGGTTTTTACAAATATTTGTCTGAAGCATATCAACGAGATCTTATCCATTATAACATCCTCCTACTAATAGTATCTGACTTCTGCTAAGTATTGAGATTATTAAGATATCAGGGGCTTATGGGATTTCAGTTTACTATTATTTATTTATTTTAAAAATTTGGATGTAAAAATGTGTTTGCTGAAGAAAGAGAATATTCACGCCTAGAGTAGCAGAGATGTTGAATTAAGTAAATATACACACATGGTATATACAAATAAAAGCCAATATAAATATTGAATTACCTTCATTTATTAAGAATTATTATATTTTTCTTTTTACGTCAATCAAAAGACACACTCTTTTCTTGAGTTGAAGGCGAAGCTTTTTTGTGTATCAAAAAATTAAAGATTGTAGATCTCGACCAGAAATTTTCACAGTCTTTAACTGAAAGTCATAAGGATTAATGAATGACGAATGATACAAATTAGGTAAAATTGCAAGGTGGGTTTCACACATATAATAATTTTATATGAAACCCACCTTGAAATTTTACCTTATTTTTATTGAAGGAGCAATAAAAGAGTGTGTGTATTATTAAAAAATGTTCCACCTTGAACAAAAATCTATCTCCTTAAAAGTTATTAATGACGAATGAGTTGGTTAATATTTCTAATTTGACTGTTATATGAGGCTTTTAATTTTATTTTATTATAACACACGGATAGGGTTATTCGATAGGCCACAAGATTAAGTGAATATATGATTTCGAAAAGAGAATGTCTGAAAATTGAAAATGTTCAGGAATGAAAAGACAAATATTTTCTAAAGTAGTGTAAAATTTATAAAATTTATTTTTGAGTTAAATTTTGGGGGCATTAAGATTAAAACCAGAGTTGTGCCTTTTTCGAGCATAGTAGGTGCAGGGAAGCTTTTAGATTACATTTATATGAAAAAGTGTATTAACCTAATCTTTTATTAATTTAATCACTCGTTTTCGAAGGTGGCAAGAGAATGCTTGGAGGTGTTTCTTCATAAGTGAAATTCTTATCTGAGACCAATATGTGAGAAGTAGAGTAGGCGTAAAATAATGTCTGGACCTGAATAGAAAGCCAGGTTTCCTTCAGGCAAATTTTGCTACAAAAGAATATATTCACTCCAAGAGAGGTCAGATGTTCAATTGCTATTAGAAAATCATTAAAAAAAAGGAAAAAAAGAGAACCTACTAGAATTGCAGTCATTTCGCTAGCAACCTTAGTTGCATGACGTCAGCCGCTTCATCGGTCAGATGGATTAAAATTATATTCTCGCTTTTTTCGTTTTTGTTCGTACTAAAATAAGCATCATGACAGACATGGAAACTCAGCCAATTCATTGGCGTAGATGATAAGAGCGATAAGAAGCTGCTCAACAAGTCTCTAGGGAAGACCGTAGACCGCGGAATGTCGCGTGACCCTGCCTGAAGAGACCGATCTATTCTAATAAAATGACGTGTCGTAAAAATAAAATTCCACTAGGATCGGTTTTAAGCAATTGCTTTTATCAATTGAAAATGAACCGATCATTGAATTAGTAGTAAAATCTGTCAAGATAATTACTCAAAGATTTTAAATATTAAGAGTTAATTTGCCTCTTTAAAATACACCCATTCATCCATTGCGCGGATTATCTCTTACTTCTTAAGCTGTAGAAAACAGGGTTAATAGAGTTCACTAACACTAGTACAAAATATTAGTAATTATTCAAGTATTTTAAGTATTAAGTGCTAGTTTGCCTTTAGAGTTATTTGATCTTTAAAATACATTCATTCCTCGATTTAAGCCGATTATCCGTTTTTTCATAAGCTGAAGAAAACAGGGCTAATAGAGTTCACTTCCATTAGTACAAAAAATTAGTAATTAATAAAGTAATTTATGTATTAATTGTTAATTTGCTTTTACTAGTGTTATTTGCTCTTTAAAATACATCCATTCCAAGAATTACGTAGATGTGAACTATTCACTTCCAATAGTATAAAAAATTATGACATATTAGAAACCGCAATAATTATTTAATGAAAAAATAAATTTAAAGGCCGAATATCATATCAAGGATGTTGATAAATAGGTATAGTATTCTTAATTTAATGTCAGAAGGAGCCGATCCCAAATGCCATACTTACTAATTGGGCTTGAGATGTTTTTCCTTTGACATGTATTATACGTATAGAGCTGAGAAATTGCACTCCGAAGTATACCAATGTTTACTATAAAATTTCTTTGGTCTCTGAATGTATTTAAATTCTTAATAATTCACGAAGATAAGAAATATGAATGTATGGAAAAAGAAAATAGGTATCTTTTAATACTTCACTACCACGCTTATCGAGATTTCCTTATATTATTATAACATCTCCAGGGAAGAATACATATAAATTATATTACAATTAAATTAAAAATTATCATCTAAAAAGTATTGCTGCACTTTGAACATACTTGAAAAATATAATATAAATAATAAATCAGTGCCATCCATCACTTTCCCTATAGTTTGAAATACTTTTTGTCAAGACATTAAATTGTATTATCTCTTTATTTTAATTTTTAAAATAACTAAAATTATATAAAATTAAATTAATTATTGTCAGTAAGGTTGGTTGTTACACACTAAACAGGAGGTCCGAATTCAAGTCCCATTTACTGCCAAAATTTAACAGACAATAAATATAGCCCCTACTCTAATTTACATTGAATCATATACACATAAAACACATAAAATGCTAAGTGCTACACCAGATAGGATCTGGATAAATGGACGAGTTCCCGAGTCTAAAAAAAGTTAAATTCAGGAAATGTCTCAAATCTATTTTGTAAAGATAAAGCTTTTAAATAAAAATAAATGTCACTTTAGAAAATTATGTCATGGCCGTGTAGCTCGTTTATTGAAATAATAATAAATTGTGAACAATAAGTGCAATAACGCAAGGATATACTTCGTAAAAAGAAAATTTAT
The DNA here is from genome assembly GCA_024734495.1 of Forficula auricularia. Taxonomy (NCBI): domain Eukaryota; kingdom Metazoa; phylum Arthropoda; class Insecta; order Dermaptera; family Forficulidae; genus Forficula; species Forficula auricularia. The sequence continues at coordinate 519,443 of JALMQS010000139.1, read as the reverse complement.
TTTTATTAGTTAGCCAAAGGTCAAAGCAATGGGTCAATGATAAGATTGGAGAGGGAAATTCAGGAACACACATTGGAATAAATAATTAAATATTATCTATCCGTGGAGAGAGCCTAGAAATAAATATGCGGGCCCAGATGCAAGGTTAAAAATTGAAACAAGTTATACGGGCTTTAAGATTAAAATAAATAATATAGGTAAGTAAAAGTGAAAATAGAAGAAAAAATATTAAACAGATATCATGTTAAAGAATCATTGAAATAAATCAAAAATCCCCAGACAGTCTTTATATATCGGTTCGTCCATGTATGGTCGTTAAAACTTTTAATTAATTTGAGGTAGCTGACTGTTCAGGGCCCTAGGCTAGACTAACTAACATCTTACACCTATTTTCCATAAATAATGTTTTGAAAAAATTATAAATGCTGAAACATTTGAATTATTGATAACTTCAAAAATTAATTTTCGCAATACGTTAGAATATACTTGGAGGAAAAAAACTCGATTAAGACTCGATACGTTTGCCAGTTAGAGTATCTCTAGTAATAAATTATTAGAGATTTATTTTTATTTTAATTATCTTAAGAAATAAATGATATTTTATATATTTTTATACTGGAATTTCTAAAGCTGATGAGCCCAAAATCTAATCAGTTCTGTATTAGAAATAGAAACATCTTGGTGCCAGAACGAACTTTGTACACGTTTCCGTTCTTGAGTTATCATGGGTTTCGGTATCCAGAGAGAGGCAGCAGAAAAAGAAAGTGAATTCATTACTAGGAGGAGTGATTGAATATAGTAATTAAGGAATAACAAATAAAAATTAATTTCATGGTACTTATTATTTATTTAAAGTTTTACCCCAAAAAAGTGCACACATATCAAAATTGTGTCTCACTTCATAAAATAATAGGAATAAATTTCAAGAGCTAGGATGTTTTCGACATGATCTATGGAAGAGGGCAATAAAGATTTGCTTCCATTCTCTAAATATTATAGGGATAAACGAGTTCGCGAATATGTTTGTATACATGTCACGAGCAAATGTGTTTTTAAGCCTCTTAAATTATTAAAAAAAGTGGGATAATATTTTACATTTTTCATCTGGATGTTCTGAAGATGACTCCAAGATTTACCAGCTCTTTGTGATTGAAATACAAACATTTTGGCACCAGAATAAGCTATCTTGGAACTTTCTCTCATGATCGGTATAACGAAACAATTTTTTTTTATCTAATCACTTGTTTGTTTTATAAATACAAATATGTATTTATTTTAGCACTAGAACGAATATTCTACGAGGGTAATTTAATACTCGTATCGCTTAGCGAACAGTGACGTACGGTGATATTAAAATACATTTGTATAGGTATCTGCTCGATATTAAATTTATCTATTAGCCAATGGTCATGGATATCAAGTGTTCATATTCTACATATATATCTTTGCAATAACTTTATTATCATGAGAATATTAATCTAATCATTTGGTTTCTTACGACAGCTACTTCGATTATTATTCTTTTTTCACTATTATAATAATTATCAATAATACATTTTTAAATATTTCTCATAAAATCATATCATATTTTACCACTTGATACACTGCGTCATGGGCTGGGCGCGGTCGGAGTTTTTAATTCACTCAACAATTTTCAATTTCTTTTTTTTCCCTATTCTTTTTTAAAAATGTCTAAACTTTGGAGAAAAATTAAGGTTTTTAATTGTCTGGCTGGATTCAAGTTAGCTTAAGAAGAATTTCTAGAGAGTTCGTTTTGATGCCAAAATCCATGTATTTCCCACCGTTTAAACTAGAATTGTTGTAATAATGAAAAATTTGTATTAATAAGCTTCATTTTTTGCCAAGTATCAGCTTTCTAATTCAAATACTGTTTGGAGACAAAAAAAATCACCAAATCAGGTCTTAGCTTTTTAAAAGCATCCCCGACTCATAGTTATAAAAAGTTATACTATAACACTAAACATCTATTTTGAGAAAGGTGTCCTGTTAACTTATTACACCTGCCCAGTCTCATTTATCTTATTTGTATCTCAGTGAAATAAATATCTTATCAAGATGATTCTACTTCATGAATTCCTACATCTTCAACCATCATCTAGAATTAAAAATTAAAACTTGGTGATTTAAACTAGAAAATTTCAAAAATGTTTCTCCTTCAACCATGTGTTTTCTAGTAATCAAATAATGCCCAATAACCCCGGGAATTAATGTTTTATTTATCATTTAATTTAAAGTTAAAATAATTATTGTCTGCTCAATAATTTGAAAATCAAAACAAATTCATTTTAATTTAATATTTTTGAAAAACGTTTTGTCCTTTCAATTTTATTGACCTTATCATCTTGGGGTCTGTTCTTAAAAATTGCATCTGTCTAGTTACAATGATGTTTATCCATGGTCAAATCTAGATCAAATTCAAATAATTATATAAGAAATCTAGAATATACAGTAAACTCCCGATTATCCGTGTGCGGATTAACCGGTTTGCAGATTATCCGTGCATGAATCTAATTTAAAATAAACTGCAACGGATCGTTGCTAAACTTTATCCAAATTCATTTGAAATATTAATGTTTTGCTGGCTTGGTCTGTACTGGATATATTAATTATTTATCTTTTGACAATAAAAAAAATATGTTTATTCCTTTATTATTAATCAGATATCACTTGCAATTTGCAGTTCATGTTGACTTTAATTCAAAAATAATGATCGATTCTCATTTAAAAGTCGAGGAATAACCATTCTACATTGGATTTTTGACGTTTCGGTTTTTATTGGTAACCATTGCTGAAGACATGGAGGAATCGACTTAAAATCAAAAATATCAATCGATTCTCATCTAATACTCGAGGAATAACAATTCTACATTAGATTTTTGACGCTTCGATTATTATTGGTAACCATTGCTGAAGATATGGAGGAAACGGCTTAAAATCAAAAATAACGATTAATTCTTATCTAATACTAGAGGAATAACCTTATTGCATTCCATTTTTGATGTTTTGACTATTAATGGCAACCTCTACTGAAAACGTGGAAGAATCGACTCAAAATCAAAAAGACTAAATTCTTTTATGGCAAACAAATCAAACTTGAGTGTGGGGATTGATGGATGGATGGATGTTATCGTTTTTTTCGTCCACGATTTTTTCCACACCTTTGCACCGATTGAAATGAAATTGAAAACCTACCATTATTTTAACAAAATGAAGCGCTGATTTGATGCAAACATTTGATAACCCACGCACTTCCAAAAAAAATGGCACTTTTTGGCCTCTCGACGAGATTCCAGGTAGTTTTTGCCAAAACCATTACGTGCTAAAATTCAATCTCATTGAATGCTTCAATTTGTGACCTTAATTGAGTCCATGGGTTCCGTAGTCTTTACCTGAGGACCCTTTGAAGTCGCGCGACCGATTACAATACTTTCTCCCATGCTTCGGATTGGATAAAGTAAAAATAATTATATGTACATATATGTATTTTTTAAATATCATTAAATTTTATCAATCGCATTAGTTCCAACATGGCTCTGAATTTTGTTGACACTTTGTTGGAGTACATCGACCAATGGGAATTCGAGTATAACGACATAATATCTCTTAGAAAAATTCGAACTGATATTAAAAAATCATTAAAAGATTCCTGCAAACAAACCAAAATCACAGATTTTCTTAATAATAATGAGAATTAAACATGTTAAAATAATTGTCTGCCTTAGAAATGTATAATATGTTCTATTTTTGAAATAAATAATTATAGTTCTGATTATCCGTGTTTTTCGATTATCCCTGCCGCCTCTCTCCATCATTAACCCGGATAATCGGGAGTTTACTGCATATAGTGTGTCAAAATGGCAATGCTCTCTGAAATCTAGGCTCTTCGGTAGGAATTATGTGGAATTCTTTGAATATATATCGTTGATGGGTGTCACTCTGTGGTGTGACCTTCCTTGGAATGACCTAAAGCTGCTACTATCAGCTATTTTACACCCACTCAACTTCTTACCTTATACAAGGCTCAAATTTTACCGTGTCTCGAATACGAATGCATCTGTGAAGAGAAACCTCCACCCTTGATACAATCCAGAAGAGATCAACAAAATAGGTGATCCGAACTTATCTGGCTCACTCAATTCCTAGGCAAACCGTAGAAACATCTCCACCCTTTCTTTGTAATATAAATATTACTATGCTTTTTGTTTTGATCTATCAAAGTCAATTCCTCTTAAAACCTCATTGTAAGAAATATGCGATTTTCGAACACTCAACTCCTATTTGGTTTCAAATTGGATAATAATAATCGAACTAACATATTCGTATATTCATTTATTCATATGTCGCCTAAAGACTAGAACTCGATTTCAGCACCCGTCTTTGCGACCTAAACTTTGAGTTGCTTAAGGCTCTCAACCACAGGTATCTTCTAACTCCAATCTCTATAATTTCTTCTCCTTTCATAATGAAGTCGCCATTCCTGGCCTATAGTAGTTGCACCTTCTTAGTTTTAGGATCAATATCATTCAAATAAATAAATAAATAAAATTTATATTTGCAAACATTTGATAACTCTTCTACAGAACAAAAATAATTAATTGATCACAAGGTTAAATTTAAGTGAATTAAGAATATTTATACATAATAGGTGGAGAAAATATATGACAAAAGGCGGAAAGTGAAGTGCTTTGAACTTGTGAGAATTTCATTTCGTCTTACATTTCTTGACATGTTGAGTTAAAATATTAAAATTATTAAAATAATTCTTAAACAAACATAAAAGACCTTCGGAAATCCAATAGAAGTTACTTAGGAGATTTCATTTTAATTATACAATTGAAATCGACTGATAAATTATTAAAAACTTATCATCATTTAAGATAACCATTAGCGCACCCATCGAAACCATTATCGATTTTTTAAATAATTAATTATATAATTAACTAGAATTTTATATTCAAATTATCAAACGAAAAAGAATTTAGATATCGTTATATTCTCAGCAATTTTATTTATAAAATTATTATTGTAGGGATTATTCTAGGTGGCTTAAACCAGGTGAAGAAAGACACAATTATTTTCAATAATAATGGTTTATTAAATGCTTTTCGATAATAATATAACAAAATGCTTTATAAATGTAGAAATAAAACTGGAGATGTTCGTGTATCTTGAGTAGAAAAATACTTCTTGAAACTTGCTGGTTAAATCTTCGGTAAACATATACTTGATGAACTGAACTAAACTGAACTGAACTGATGGATGAACTGTTCGTGTCGGAGGGGAAATCGTAACTAACTGTCTTCAACTTGGGAGGCGATCTTTATAGAGGCCGCGTTGAAATCTGGGGCTCCTTATGATAGGTCCTTATTTCGGCCAATCAGCGCATTTGTTATTATGGCCAATCAGGGACTAGCTGGTCGTGCGGCGACGATTTTGACTTGTAGCGTGAGTGGGCGTGCGTGCGCAATTCGAGGGGAAAGCTAGCTCTTCGCTGGAGGGGGTTGAACGGGTGCAGATTGGGGTGGTGGAGCCACTGGGGGATTGCTTGCTTACTTGGGGGGCTGCGTGGAAATCCTACTGAAACTTGGCAGTGCGTTGCCTGGTAAAATCTGCCAGGCTGCTGCTCAGATTGACGGAGGCGCGAGGTGGCTGGAATCAGGGCGGTGTCATGGTGTGTAGGACCAGGGCAAGTTGGCTTGGCTGGATCCCACATTATTATTATTGAAACTTGATGATCTGGTTTTCAGTCAATGAATAACATGTTTGAATTAATTTTCAAACTTTGTATCTTTTATTAAATCATCTTTATAAGCTCTAAAGATTATCTTAAAAAGATGAAAAGCTCGTAAAGGCTTAAGATTTTTTATTGGCTGCAAACTCAATATAGGTATATATATTCAGAATAATTATTTTTATTATTATCACCAAATTAAAAGATTTTTTCAAGATTAGCAGAGTCGTTGATTTTATAAAAGCAAATCAAAGAGGGTATTCTCTTCTTGATGCTAATAAATATGCTTACACTTATAATCACTTATACACAATCATAGTATATATTACATTAGTTGTTTTTTCGGAGACATAGGTACTGATAGAAATTAAACTGAGGATTAAATGGAAGGCAGTCCAAGGATAAATAAAAATATGATTGATTCCTAATAAAAGAAGATTGATAGGAAAGATTTTTTTACGCTTTTGAACAGACGTTTCGAAAGATCTTCCCTGTTCATTAACCCTTTGAACCTTGAAGAACGAAAGAAAATCCTCCAAAGCGGTTTAAAAATGTAAAAAGAAAACTTTTCACTAAATCTTCTTTTATTGTGAATCCATCAACTTTTTAATTATTCTTGGACTGTCTTCCATGCAATTCTGAGTTTTATTTAATTTCATCAGAAGAGTGATTTGATCTTGTATAATAATTATTGTCAGTTTGAAACCAAACAGGTACCAAAGATTTTTAGACTATTCGCAATTTAGAATAGAATCAAACTTAGGGAACGCTGTGTTGGGTTATAGTGAAACATTATACAAATTATATTAGGTTGGAGTTGGTGGTATTTCTCAAAGAGAAAATATAAAAAAGATTTTTTAAAAATTACTCAATATAATTCGGGTTGTTACCCCGAGTACATCAACTAAAATAAACAAAAAATAGATGTGTGGCACTCGGGGACTGCCGCAGTAAAGCTATTGCATAGCATTAAGAAATAATTTCTGCATCTTTTGATATATGATTCATAATTTTAAATAAATTATTGAATTAGATATCGACAAGAGACAGAAGTTAACCTATAGCAGGCGCTAGCGCCGGCTGTGAAATATACCTAAGTCCTGTAAAAACAATTATATTTTGGAAAATTCTTACTCCTTTTTATTCAAAATTTAATTTAAAAAAATATTGATATAGGAATCAATATTTAATTCGCAATACATTAATTTTAAACTCAAAAAAACGACATCCAAGTAACCTCACGCTTGGAAAATTCCAAAACCTGCCGTAAAAAGCAAAATATTTAATATTTATTAAATATTTGTGCATTGCGAGCAGCAGAAAATTATTCTGCATCTTTATTAAACTCACCCCCGGCTTAAAAACATCGTATTATATTTAAATTAATTAATAATTGATTGAAGCACGTGCTTTGTTCAAATTTCCGTTTATAACCACCCACCTTTTCTCCGAAAATTCCAAAACTTGCCGTAAAAAGCAAAATTTTTAATACTTATTAAATATTTTTGCATTACGTGCAGCAGAAAATTATTCTTCATTTTATTCAAACTCACCCCCGGTTTAAAAAACGTTTTACGACACTTAATTTAATTAATAATTAATTGAATCACCTGATCCGTTCCGTTTTGTAAACACCAACCTTTTCCGAAAATTCCGTGGAGTTGGGGGTGTTAGGTTTATTTTCGTTACGAAATTTCTTGATTCGGTCGCCGCGCTCAAAGCCCGCGATAAAAGCTATGCAATAGCTTAAAAAATAAAAAAAATTACCATTTTCTTCACTTTTAGTTGATGTACTTCTGACGACAGGCTAACAACCCGAAATATATTGAGTAATTTTTAAAAAATCTTTTTTATTTTTCCTCTTTGTGAATCTCCACCAACTCCAACCTAATATAAATTTAAAATAAAATGTTGGAAACTATATGCATTATTATCACTTAATTATTTATCTTCTCTATGGTCTTAATGATGTCATAGTATTCTTCAAATTTTGTCGTTTCGTACTCATTTGGCGTAGTTAATCCGACAGCTGCTGAAATCTCCATAGTGAGTACAGTCAAATTAAATAACGAATGTAAGGTGTACCTTCGGTTGCCTGCATAGCAGGCGACTCGGGGATTAGTTCGTTAGACGATTATCAGCCCAATTTTTGATTCTCATCTCCAAATTTCACTTCCATTAGCTTTTTTTTATTATTGAGCTAGGAAATATACTAAACCTTCTCTTGGCAGCTAGCTAGTCCAGAATTTATTTTTCTAAGATTATAAAAAGTGAGAATTAATATGTCAAAATTCCCTTAAATAGAAGTAAATTTTTGAAATGAATTTACTATAGAGATATTTATAACTTTACAATAGAAATATAAGGAAATCAGGCAATTTAAAGAAATAATATTTTAATTATTTGACCTAAATTTTTTCTTGTGAATAAGAATCGAAAGCGTTACTAGTTATATATACATTTAACTACCTCCGGATAATGGTTGGCTCGTTCTAATAATAAAAATAAGTAAATGCTTATTCTATGGTGGTTATCTACGTCAATACTTTGATAACAACCATGGTTGAGTCAGTCAGTGAATGCCATTTAAGTCGTTATACATTCTGATCGCGTCTCCCAGGTGGACACCAAGTAAGTTCATATCACAATATCTATAATATATTCGTTAAACGAAATAATGTATTGCACTCTTCTCAAAATATTGGAAATTAAGTGTAATTTCTTTATTTTTATTTTTTTTTATGAATTCAGAACATACAAATAAGTATCTTAAACAGGGTTCATGTCTTTTTAAACCAAGGTGCTTCTGTTTCTAAATATTCTGGAAACTATTAATGTTAATTATCTGATATTTTCTGATAACTTTTATTTCATTCAAATGTATTTTAAAACACTTTTTTCAGATTAAAAGACATTATAAGGAGACATAATAAAAATAGTATCTGCGATTTCTTAGACCCATCGTAATGATTTTAATTATTTTAACAAGTAGATATTGAAAATAAATTTCTTGAGTGTCTTTTCTGACTTAGTTTAATTCTAATCCACATTGCAAAGTTTCTTTGTTATTTTTTCATAAATTTTATAATATGACAAGAAAACGGGGTCTTACTGACGAAGAAATATTTCATCTATTGGACGACTTCTATTTCATGCAAATGTATCTTAAAGCATAATATCTGTATATTTCTACACATAACTTAGATAATGATCTGTCAATATAGGTTTTATAGAGTAGTAGTGAAATGGCGTTCATTTCAACAACAATGATTTTAAAATACCATTTGGCTGCTTATATTATCACTTGAAAATAGTTTCAGTATTAAAAGTCGAAACATTGTAAATAAACCGAGGGGTGAACTAGGTTCTATAAACATTGGAAGGAATTAAAAAATGGACATTTTGTATATCGCAAATTTCAGTGTAATAAGCAAGAGTAAAAATTAAATCAAATAAATAATTGGTTCAAAAAGATTCTGTTCATATTCTAATTTAATTTCTATTGGTAATGTATCTAATCCAATCTAGGAAGTGGGGAGAATAAGAGACTCAAATTTTGAAAAATATACAATTTATTTGATTAAAAAAAAAATTTAATTAAAAAAAACCTAACATGCTTTATTTGGCAAACTACACAATTTTAATTTTTTGGGCCTCTCTTAAAAAATAGATTATAATCAGTTCTCCAGTCAGACTTAAACTCTGGACTACTGTGCTATTCTATATTCTATAATAATTCCAAAAGTAATTATTTGAATTTTAAATTATCTAATATTTTTATTTTCACTTTATATATAAGTAAAACATTTCTATAGCCTCTCTGAATTTCACTTTTTGGGGCTATTATAATAATCCAATAAGATAATTGGCTGAAAAAAGTGAAATTTTTTTCAAGACTGTACGCCGTAAATCTTAGTGATATGGTAATTTTTTTCAGTAAACGGGTATAATCGATCTAACTTTTTAGTTGTTTTTTGTAATTTTCTCAAAAACGACTCTATTTTTTTTTAAATAATTCATTGTCATTTTCTATTCTTAACTGTTGATTTAAAAAATGTGAGGTGTTGGTATACATATTTATATTTTATATTATCTTTAATAAGTGAGTAATTGATTGGTTTAGCTATTTCTAAATATGACGACTACTAAATAAACTATTTTTGAATAAACTGCTTTTTCTTATTCACATTAATAGGTGTTTGTCTAAATTTAATTTAAAAGAGTATACAAGAGCGGTATCAAAGATCTTATAGTATTTTTGTTTTAATTTCATAAGAGCTATCATTCACTCGGGAATGGAATCCATTTATAACTAATAGCCTCGATAGTTTGATACTTGGGTTCACTGCGAACACTCTTTAAATTAATTCAGAATATACCTTTATATTAAGATCTTTGATACGGTCCTTGTATAATCTATTTTAATGATATTTGAATTTTGAAAAATCCATTTTTTCAAGATTCAAGACACTGACTTGTTTCAAATATATGTATTTTTCTAAAGTTAGCAAATTTATTCAGAAATCTATTTTTTGATTTCAATCAAAATACAATTTTAATTTCGACTAATAAAGAGAAATACAAATCGTCGGCTTAGAGTGTAAACCTGCTAACTCCATTTTTTATCATATATGACATATTAATACCGTTCGAAAGAAAAAGAGATGCAGCATCGTCCAAATAAAACTGCTATTTAAAATTACGATAGTAAGTTGTAGAAAAAAAATATGAAAAATAGTTTTGTCCATAACAACAACATTAAATTTTGTTTGTTTTTACTCTGCCCTGTAAAATTTCCTTGTTGTGAGTTAGCAGGTTTACTCTCTAAGGCGACGAAATACCATTTGCATTGGAGTAGTTAGGGAGTTTTCCTAGGGGGGCAGCTGGCCAGCTGATTAGCCACCACAAGGTTTCAATTTCGGTTATCCGATTAGAGATCAACTAACTTTTTAGTAGAATTGACAAATTTTGGAAGTATCGAAATAAAATGGTGGGGGGGTCGGTAGGCTAGGCGGTAGCGTGACAGCGAGCTAACCAGGGAACCGGGTTCGAATCCGACTCGAGGCAGCCAGCTAAAATCTGACCCCCCGGGGGGTAGAAGACAAATTTTAAAAATATAGCTAGTATCGTAATTGGGCTTATGGCTAGAAAGGCCGAAAAGCCAAAAAAAAAAAAAAAAAAAAATTCATTTTAATTTAATATTTTTGAAAAACGTGTTGTCCTTTCAATTTTATTGACCTTATCATCTTGGGGTCTGTTCTTAAAAATTGCATCTGTCTAGTTACAATGATGTTTATCCATGGTCAAATCTAGATCAAATTCAAATAATTATATAAGAAATCTAGAATATACAGTAAACCCCCGATTATCCGTGTGCGGATTAACCGGTTTGCAGATTAATCCGTGCATGAATCTAATTTAAAATAAACTGCAACGGATCGTTGCTAAACTTTATCCAAATTCATTTGAAATATTAATGTTTTGCTGGCTTGGTCTGTACTGGATATATTAATTATTTATCTTTTGACAATAAAAAAAATATGTTTATTCCTTTATTATTAATCAGATATCACTTGCAATTTGCAGTTCATGTTGACTTTAATTCAAAAATAATGATCGATTCTCATTTAATAGTCGAGGAATAACCATTCTACATTGGATTTTTGACGTTTCGGTTTTTATTGGTAACCATTGCTGTAGACATGGAGGAATCGACTTAAAATCAAAAATATCAATCGATTCTCATCTAATACTCGAGGAATAACAATTCTACATTAGATTTTTGACGCTTCGATTATTATTGGTAACCATTGCTGAAGATATGGAGGAAACGGCTTAAAATCAAAAATAACGATTAATTCTTATCTAATACTAGAGGAATAACCTTATTGCATTCCATTTTTGATGTTTTGACTATTAATGGCAACCTCTACTGAAAACGTGGAAGAATCGACTCAAAATCAAAAAGACTAAATTCTTTTATGGCAAACAAATCAAACTTGAGTGTGGGGATTGATGGATGGATGGATGTTATCGTTTTTTTCGTCCACGATTTTTTCCACACCTTTGCACCGATTGAAATGAAATTGAAAACCTACCATTATTTTAACAAAATGAAGCGCTGATTTGATGCAAACATTTGATAACCCACGCACTTCCAAAAAAATGGCACTTTTTGGCCTCTCGACGAGATTCCAGGTAGTTTTTGCCAAAACCATTACGTGCTAAAATTCAATCTCATTGAATGCTTCAATTTGTGACCTTAATTGAGTCCATGGGTTCCGTAGTCTTTACCTGAGGACCCTTTGAAGTCGCGCGACCGATTACAATACTTTCTCCCATGCTTCGCATTGGATAAAGTAAAAATAATTATATGTACATATATGTATTTTTTAAATATCATTAAATTTTATCAATCGCATTAGTTCCAACATGGCTCTGAATTCTGTTGACACTTTGTTGGAGTACATCGACCAATGGGAATTCGAGTATAACGACATAATAGCTCTTAGAAAAATTCGAACTGATATTAAAAAATCATTAAAAGATTCCTGCAAACAAACCAAAATCACAGATTTTCTTAATAATAATGAGCATTAAACATGTTAAAATAATTGTCTGCCTTAGAAATGTATAATATGTTGTATTTTAGAAATAAATAATTATAGTTCGGATTATCCGTGTTTTTCGATTATCCCTGCCGCCTCTCTCCATCATTAGCCCGGATAATCGGGAGTTTACTGCATATAGTGTGTCAAAATGGCAATGCTCTCTGAAATCTAGGCTCTTCGGTAGGAATTATGTGGAATTCTTTGAATATATATCGTTGATGGGTGTCACTCTGTGGTGTGACCTTCCTTGGAATGACCTAAAGCTGCTACTATCAGCTATTTTACACCCGCTCAACTTCTTACCTTATACAAGGCTCAAATTTTACCGTGTCTCGAATACGAATGCATCTGTGAAGAGAAACCTCCACCCTTGATACAATCCAGAAGAGATCAACAAAATAGGTGATCCGAACTTATCTGGCTCACTCAATTCCTAGGCAAACCGTAGAAACATCTCCACCCTTTCTTTGTAATATAAATATTACTATGCTTTTTGTTTTGATCTATCAAAGTCAATTCCTCTTAAAACCTCATTGTAAGAAATATGCGATTTTCGAACACTCAACTCCTATTTGGTTTCAAATTGGATAATAATAATCGAACTAACATATTCGTATATTCATTTATTCATATGTCGCCTAAAGACTAGAACTCGATTTCAGCACCCGTCTTTGCGACCTAAACTTTGAGTTGCTTAAGGCTCTCAACCACAGGTATCTTCTAACTCCAATCTCTATAATTTCTTCTCCTTTCATAATGAAGTCGCCATTCCTGGCCTATAGTAGTTGCACCTTCTTAGTTTTAGGATCAATATCATTCAAATAAATAAATAAATAAAATTTATATTTGCAAACATTTGATAACTCTTCTACAGAACAAAAATAATTAATTGATCACAAGGTTAAATTTAAGTGAATTAAGAATATTTATACATAATAGGTGGAGAAAATATATGACAAAAGACATGAGGCGGAAAGTGAAGTGCTTTTGAACTTGTAGAGAATTTCATTTCGTCTTACATTTCTTGACATGTTGAGTTAAAATATTAAAATTATTAAAATAATTCTTAAACAAACATAAAAGACCTTCGGAAATCCAATAGAAGTTACTTAGGAGATTTCATTTTAATTATACAATTGAAATCGACTGATAAATTATTAAAAACTTATCATCATTTAAGATAACCATTAGCGCACCCATCGAAACCATTATCGATTTTTTAAATAATTAATTATATAATTAACTAGAATTTTATATTCAAATTATCAAACGAAAAAGAATTTAGATATCGTTATATTCTCAGCAATTTTATTTATAAAATTATTATTATTATTGAAACTTGATGATCTGGTTTTCAGTCAATGAATAACATGTTTGAATTAATTTTCAAACTTTGTATCTTTTATTAAATCATCTTTATAAGCTCTAAAGATTATCTTAAAAAGATGAAAAGCTCGTAAAGGCTTAAGATTTTTATTGGCTGCAAACTCAATATAGGTATATATATTCAGAATAATTATTTCTATTATTATCACCAAATTAAAAGATTTTTTCAAGATTAGCAGAGTCGTTGATTTTATAAAAGCAAATCAAAAGAGGTATTCTCTTCTTGATGCTAATAAATATGCTTACACTTATAATCACTTATACACAATCATAGTATATATTTACATTACGTTGTTTTCGGAGACATAGGTACTGATAGAAATTAAACTGAGGATTAAATGGATATATATTAATGTAATATTATAGGAATATTCCTTTGCAATATCTCTACAATATTAGATATAGTTATTTATATATAGATAATATTATTGAGTTATTAATTTATTATTGAATGAATCATTTTCTCAGAAATTTCTGCAATATTTACATTTTTAAGAATGCCTAAAAAGAGGAAAATATCATTGTTTTAATATTAAAGGGATAAAGTGGACTAGTAGGAACGAATTTCCAATTAATTTTAAAAATATGAATTTCCTTCTACTATTAATTATACTTTAACGTTTTCTCATTGATTTATAGGATGATAACCTTCTAATAAATTATTATTAATGCAATTGAAAATTCAATATAATTAATATTTATTACTAATTTAAAATTAATATAGTATGTAGATAGAGATTTTTTGCATAAAATGATAAATTGAATAATGCGGAATTTTTTCAGAACTAAATCGTTTTGATTTTTATCATTTAATACATTTAAAATTACACTCCCAGATAAACTGTTCATAGATAATTAGTAGCGACATAGGTATATTTAGTTTTTATAACGGTAAAAATAAAGTAAAATATGAAAAAATTCAGGGGGGGGGGAGCCAGATAGGCTAGGTGGTACCGTGCCAGCCTGCCAACCAGGGGACCCGGGTTCGAATCCGACTCGAGGCATCAAGCTAAAATTTGACCCCGGGAGTAGAGACAAAATAAAAAACATATATAATTAGTATTGTAAATTGGCTTATGGCTAGAAAGGCCGAAGAGCCAAAAAAAGAAAAAAAAAGAAAAAATTCAGCTTATGTAGTAGGCAGATCGTTCATTGGATTCGGATCCAGTCATTGCTAAGCGTATGGAACGGAAATTTGCATTAGATATTTAGTAATCATATACGTACTGATCAATTTTTGAGGACAAGACCTATATTGTTATTTTTACTTGTATATCTATTTGTTCAGACAACCTCATTAGTTTTTGCCTGAAATGTAGGCAACCAATAGTACAGCTAATATTTATAACTGACCAGAGCTCCACACTCTGTCTTATTCAAAATATTGTTAATTAATTTCTCATATAAAATAATTTCCTAGCCATTTGCTGTAAGAAGCTTTTTGTAGACATTGCACAGGTGTTTTATCATAAAATGTTTTGAGCAGTTTTTGTGAAATTTCAAAATACTGAAATAAAAAAAGAAGGCTTCAAATATGAAATCAATTTTCATTCCAGAATTAAATCATATATAAAAAAAAAACAATAAATTACATTAAAAAAATAAGATGTTACATTTTACAAAATGTATTCTGTAATTCCTTTCAAGTTAGATACTTCCTCATTTATTATAAGGATGCAGAGAGATGATGTATTACGTTTAATATATTTGAATCCTGAAAGTCGATAAATTTTGATAAAACTTAAGATATGTTCAATAATTGATTCAAGATTAATTATACTTCATCGTACTTCTTTTAACCAAAGTTTCACATCTATTAACTCAACGACTTATTGACGCTGACTGAGATTTGCCACAAAGTGTATCTCAAAATATTTTGGATCCAGCTACATTCTTTGTGTGTTTCATACTTGACTATAGTTGTTTCAATAAGTAAAATGATTTAAAAATCATTTTATGTATACCTCATTGCTAAATAACGTGATAAATACAAAAATTCATTCCTCATAAATTAATAGCAAGTTGAAATTACTGTATTTTTAGTAATATCACTGGTATTTTTAGTCGCAATCTCATAAAGTTTGTAAGATTACTATTTTTTGTTGGACAACATTGATAAGCGGCATCAGACACTCGGGCAACGGGTTGGCAAGCCTGGTTTAGTATTTTAGAATCAATTTCAGACCAAACCAAGACAGTTATTCTGCCAAGATAGTAATTCAATTTGGTTTACCCGTTTTTGAAAAAAAAATTACTTTACAACAATTTGTCCTTTCGCACTAAATTGCAGTTGTTCATTAATGTAGAGATAGAAACCGACTTAGTTTTGCCGGTTTGATTTCGAAATTCAGGCTGACATAGAAAATAAATTGCATTAGTTAAAATAATTTTTCTCCACGTTTTATACAAGCATGATAGCAAGAAAAAAAAAAATCAACTGATGTATCCATCTATATAACTTTACCATACACCTGCCTCCTGTCTTACATTTAATTTTTAATAAAATAATAATTTATAATCATTTAATTTTTTAAGAGAGAGCTCCGGGCCCATTTTCATATAATAATATCTCCTCTTAAATATTAAAATCTTCTATTATTATCTTCTAAATATCAACTTTCTTCAATTTTTGATCAAAAATTTTATCATTTTAAATTATTTTTGAACCCCCCCCCCCCCTCTTTTGTGTTGTTTACAATTTCATATATTGAGTCATTTTCATAAGGTTTAAACAAATTTTTAAGGTGCGAAAGAGAAATTCTGTATAAATGGAAAAAGAAAAGTCTAGGACTATTGATAATTCTATTTTTTAACTTCCCCATTTTGGTCCCTTAAAGTAATAATTACATCTCTTTTTAACCGACTTCAAAAAAGGAGGAGGCTCTCTATTCGACTGAATTTTTTTTTTGTGTCTATGTTACCTGATATCTCCGCCAATTGTGAACCGATTTTGAAGATTTTTTCCCATTGGGTTCAGTCTAGCTTCCGATTGGTTCCGTTTTTTTTTTCATTGGTATTAGACCTTTTTTGTTAGGTTTGTTCAGGCCTAGCTTCTTTGTTTGTGAACCGATTTCGATGCTTCTTTTTTTATTGGAAAGGGTGTATCTTAGGGATGGTGCCATATTAATTTGGTCAAGTTTTGATGATATGATCAACGACGAAATAACGTAAATCTCCAATTCTTATGAGCAAATAATCGAAATTATGATAAATAAAATCTTTTATAAATTTTTTTTTATAACATTCATTTAAAACCCGCAAACATTTCGAGAGAATTTCTATATTTATTATATGAATTTTATTATCATTTTCTGATGATAGGAGGATTGATGGGATAAGGAATTCAATATGGTATTGGAATAATTATAGGAAAAGAGGTTTCTTTTCTTTAATTAGTTTTTTCCTCTTATTAAAAACAAGGACTAAAAATGATCAAGGACACTCGATGGTGGAGAAGTAATCTCCGGAATCGAAGCTCAAAACAATGTATGCATAAATTCATGTAAAATAATTGGTTTAATAAAATTAAAAAAAAAAAAATATCATTTTCTGATTCATTCGCCTGACGCTTTCTCTTACGTGATGCATGTAAGGTATTATATTAAGTCACTATTAATAACATCACTAAAAAGAGAAAAATAAAAATAATTTTTATAAAAAAAAAATAAAAACGACTTCAAAAAACTTAAATGCAACAAATAAAATAATAATAACTCAAAAATCAAATAAAATCCACTAGAGGTATAAAATAATTATCTTATTTAGTTACAGTTAAACGACGAAATATTAACATGAAATTACCTTTTGAAGTCGGTGCCAAATATATACATTTTATGAATCGCACTTGGCGGATCATACTTAGTACGTTTGCTGGGTACGCTCGCTTATAGGTATAGTTTGTTTGGCACCGACTTCAAAAAGTAATTTCATGTTAATATTTCGTCGTTTAATTGTAAATAAATAAGATAATTATTTTATACCTTTTAGTGGATTTTATTTTATTTTTGAGTTATTATTATTTTATTTGTTGCATTTAAGTTTTTTGAAGTCTGGTTTTATTATATTATATATTATATTTTATTTTTTTTATATAAATTTTTTTTTAAACAATTCCAACCAACCAACCATAATTGTTCACTTATTAATTCTAATAAAAAAAATAATAATTCTACATGCTTAAATACATGCTTATGGCTAGAAAAGGCCGAAAAGCCAAAAAAAAACTTGTTTTATTAGATTTGAAATTTAATAATTTTTTAATTAAGAGTACATACCTCTCCCACATTTCGGACCCAATTAATTAATATTATCTCATTTTAAATATTAGACTCTTCTATTCAGGGGCGGATCTACTCTATGTAAGGGGTAATAGGGCTTGACCCCAGGGCCCCGAGGAATCAAAGGGGCCATAAAGTAAAGTAAATAATATTTAAAAGGTAGGTATATATTTTTTCTAAATTATTTTATGATGCTATTTATTTTGCAATATTCACATCCCTAAATCGTTAACCTACGATTAAATCATTAAACTTTGTGCTGCTAAAAAAAGAAAATTAATTAAACTGTAAAACTATGTTATGTTATGTACATTTTATGTTATTATTATAAAAAGAGTAAAAAAAAATATGCTCATGTTTTTTTATTTTACTATATCCTCTTTCAAGAATGGGCCTCTAATATCCTCCAGCCCAGGGCGCCCAAGAATCTAGAACCACCCCTGCTTCTTTTGTAAATATCAGCTTTTTTCGATTTTTGTTTGAAAATTTTATTATTTTAAATCATTGATGAACCCCCTCCTCACCTTTAGATTACTATCAATTTCACAAAATGAGTCATTTTCATAAGGTCACCTAGGGTATATGTGCTCCTCTTTAAATGAGATTTCAAAAAAATTTATTGCTAATATCTTTCCTGCTAATCGTAAATTGAATCGGATGTCTAGAAAGCCTCCTCCGATTGATATCATTAACTTTTTTTTGCAAACTAAAAGAAGTTTGAATCCCAAGGGGGGTGTAACCGGGCGGCAGTGGGACGCCAAGGGGGCCCAGAGGGGGACTCGGAAGACTGGAACGCGTCGTGATTTCCATTTGCTTTGTGCCTTCTCGTTTGCTGTCTACTTGGAGCACTGAAGCACTGACAGGCCAATAGGCAGCCAACTCTCCAACTCTCAAGGAGGGTTATCGAGTTGGCCAACTTCGATTGATGACTACGCTTTTAGCTTTAATCTCGTGCCGAAAGGGCGAGACAAAATGTCGCTTTAACACTTGACAGATTTAACAAATAAACCCCGTTCCTTGTTCAAGTTTCCATGCTCTTTTGCTATCCAAGATTCTTTTAATATTAAGGCCTTAATAAAAAAGACTGTTTATTTATTTAAAAGAACAAAAAAAAAAAAAAACAGAGCACCAAACAAACAGTTTCGACAACATGCCCTTTTTCATTTTTAATCTCTAAAGAAATACAGAAAAAAAAGTCAATCTAAGTAAAATAATAACGCTATCAACATGTTACATTCATTTGAGAATTCTTTTATAAAATTTTAAATTTTTAAATAATATATATTATATTGTGAAAGCCCCTTACAGTGCCGCCGTAGTTCTGGATGTTGACTTTTCTAAAAGATGGTAAATTGTAAAGTTAATTTTAATAAATAAAACAAAAAAATTGTATTTCCTATTTTTTTTTTTTTTTTTTTTTTTTATTTAATCTGTCCTCATATTTATAGAAACACTACCCATACTACGACATCATGTTTCACATTTCTTCTAAGCTGATCCTCAATGATGGTATTTCAACTTTAGACCATGAAATATATAGACACGCCCTGGTGTCGATTTGGTGAGGCCAACATCAACTAGAGAGTGTAACGTCATCAGGTAGAAACACCCAGAAATAGCATGGCCACTATAGGAATTATTATACATTGAGATAAATTTATCGTAGTTTAGATTATTTATTTTGGATTCTAATAATCGCAAATTAATATTACCACAATATTTATGTGAGAACGTGACGTCATCTGTAGGCGATGTTGGCCTCACTTCACTTTGTGTGGAGAGTAGCAGAGGGCGTGTCTATATATTTCATGGTCTAAGATTTCAACAGTTACATAGAGAAGTGAACATATTCAGAATTCACAAACAAGAAGTTTCAGAATTGCTTTTTAGACAAATCATCAATTTTTAACCATCTTCAATCACCAAGAAGGTAGGAAAAGAAAAAAAGAAACGAAAAACAAGGGTTCCTGTTAATATATTTACTAAATCAATAATGATGTTAAGACAAATTAAATAATTAAATGACGACTCAATGTTCTAACAAAACAGGAAATTCTGTAGAAATAAAAATAAAACAAATCTCTTTTTTACAAGGGACAAAGAAATAAAAATAAAAGGACAAAGAGGGCAGTATCCGTGCTGGGTGAGGATTAACAAGAAATTGAACAGGAAACTAATTAATTCTTTTTAAATTAACAGTTTTACTCTAGACAAGAAAAAACGGAAGGAAGAAAGGAAGGAAGTTTTCTATTTTTTTTTTTAATTAAAAGTGCAATTTAGATTTGTTTTATCAAAAGTCTTTGATTGAATTATAGATGTTTTTCTATTTTATATTGCATTAGTTTATATATTGGTAACAGCTAAATAAAATTTTCTTCTACAGTCGAAAATCTTAGTGTTATCGATACGGAAGTATGTTAAATAAAACCCGATGAGGACACTTCGATTGTTTTTCAAATATTTGCATTATGATTTGTTTAGAATTTGTTTAGTTCATCTAAAGCTTTTGCAGCTAAGGTAACCTCTTGAAGTGTGGCTTTGGCTTAAAAGATTTCCCACTTAGGGAAGCAACATATAGTATCGCCTCGAAATCGGATGGTATTAATGCTAAAGTGGTTGTGGTTTCGTTTTGGAAGTTTTTTGACATCCGTCCCCCGTTTAACCGATTACGTAATTTATGGATGATCCCTTATTCTTAAATATCAGCAACATTAAACTTATTAAACGTGTATTAACATATAATTTTTAACTTGAATAAACCTGTCACAAAACATAGGTATACATATAAGCATTTAGATCAGTGGTTCCCAAAGTGGTCTGCATGGACTCCCAGGGGTCCACGACAACTTGCAAGGAGTCCATGCCAACAAAAAAAAATATGGGGGTCTATGAGAGGTAAATAGTGGTGCACGATAGTGAATCTCATTTAAGCAGGTGGTGACTTTAAATTTAACTTTCCATGTATAAAAAAAATCCGAAAATGAGAGGTAAGGGGGGCCCTTTGTATCCCTTCACCATTTTTGGAGTGGATCATAAATTTAATTTTTAGGAGAGATAAAAAATTAAATATTATATTCGAGCTCTGTATATAATATAATAATAGAATAAATTAAAATTTCTTTAATACTAAAACTTTATTTTCTTAAAAAAATCCGAAAATGAGAGGTGTTGGAGAAGTTTGGGAATCTCTGATATAGATAAATATATGCTCTAAATATATACGAATAATTTCTTGAATATAAATTTTGATCATTTTGGCGTAAAGTAAAGCAATCTATCGCTGACTATTCGTCCGTCTTTAAGTACCGCAACCACTTTAGCATCAATACAACAATTATCAAAATTGCACAATCATCTCCCTATTTTTCTCCTTTTGTTTCTTCAATTGCTTCTTACTTTGGAAAAATGAGGGGAAAAGTTTCTTGAAGTGCGGGTATGGTTTGAGCATCAATCAACTCTGGCTTGATGAGGATCATCAGCATCCGATTTTCGTCTTTGCAAAAAAAAAAAAAAAAAAAAAAAACGAATAATTTTGTCTTTTTGCCTTTCATCATAGCATAGTGAGGGATCAATCTCTCTCAGGACCATTATTTGTACTTTTTTGTTCATACTTGAAAGCACAGACGATTAAGAAGATGGATGTTTCCATAAGGTGTTCAATTCGTCTACCATTTGTTCACTTAGTTTAAAAATTCTATTTTCTTATTTATTCATCTGTAATATATTATACAACGAGATGTCTGAATCGCTAATACGATTTTCTGAGGATTTATAGAAAAATCTCTTTTAATTTTATTTTGTCGATCCAGGTTCGTAGCTCTTACAATTTGCAATGCAATCGCATGTGCTTTGAATATTAGAAATGTAAATATCTAGAGAAATTAAAAAAAAAAAAAAAAAAAAAAATAGGACATCTCCCCAAAATTTGAATTTTTTATAATTTCTTTTCTTTTTATAAACATTTAATTTAAAAAATATGTAAGAGCTCATTAAAATTGTTGTGAGTATTTTCAATAAAATTATTTTTTGTGCTCATAAAATATCTTTATGCATATCTTCTACACATATAATTCACTTGATTATTTCTATTAAACTTTTGACTACTGAAGCGTTAATACAAAAAGACTCAGAAGAGGGCAGCACGTTATGGCAGCGCCTGTATTTAGACAACCAGCACAAGTGGGGTTTCTATAGGCCTGGTTTACTCTTAATATTTTTATTAAATATTAAACAAAAATAACATTTCTGTGTTTTATTGTATTTTCTTTCAAGATTAAAAATCATTTCCTTTTTTGTTAAGTTCGTGCATATCACAGCACCCTTAAAAATATCTTTTAATGTAAATAGAATAATTGTCTATTTATTATTATATAGATACTTTTATTCTGATTTTTTAAAATATATACCTTAATTACTTATATATTTTTTAAAAATTATATTTTTCTCTGGCCTCCAAACAAAAAATATTCCTGAGTACATACCTGCTACACATAATTCACTCTAATATTTATATCAAACTTCCAATTAAGCCTTACTACAAAAAGGCCCAAAAGAGGACAGGACGTTATTGCACCGCCTGTATTTAGACAAACAACACAAGTGGGGTTCTTCAGCCTTTGTTAATTTTTTTTATCTCATTTTCAAAATTAAGTTCATATTTTTATTAAATATTAAACAAAAAAACATTTCTGTGTTTTTTATATCTTTTGTTTTAAATTTTATTCTATATTTTTTCAAGATAAAAAGTCATTTCCTTTTTTTATTTAAATCTTGCACATCACAGCACCCATAAAAATATATATTAATGTTATTAAAATAATTGTCCAAAAATCCTCGAGAAAAGTTCTGATCAGAATTATAATATAACGAAAAAAAAATTAAGTCTAGAAAAATAATGACATTTGAACCGATAATAAATAATACTTCTAAGTATAAATGACAACAAGCATTATTTTTCATTAAATTTTTTTCCCACCCGAAAATATATTACAATGAGAATATAAATTAAAGGAATAATAAAAGGAGCAGAAATAATAAAACAAAAGATGAAATGAATTCTATTGTATTATTTCGTTTCTTTTGCATATAATTTAGTTTGCTTTTTTGTCCTTTAAAACTTGCTTTGGAATAATAACAAATAAAAAAAGTAATTTAAATAAAAAATAATTTTTCAATAGAAAACAAAACTAAATAATTAATAAATAACTATTTTCTAAGAGCCACATAAAGATTTTTAAGCTTAGAGGCAAGATACATTGAAATAGATATTAATTTTAAACTGATAAGTTAAATATTTTATTTTTCATCATCACTGAAAAAGAAATGTTTAATAGTTCTAATAATTCGCTTTATACTAAATCCTTGGGAAATCAACCTTGATAATAGTACAGAGTAAAATAAATATTTTTTTCTTATTTAGATTGAAAAACAAAATATTATAATTTTTTTAATTAAAATATTTTTTACAGTCTTTTCTACATTGGTGCATCTTCTCTATTTGCAAGGGCAGTCAGCAATGTAAGTTTATGATTTTATTTATTAATTATTATTATTACTAGATTTTAAATGATTGCATTCATATTATATATTATCAAATTATAGTTATACCTCTGTCGTTATAAACGATTCTTTTTAATTTATATCTCGACGCAATCTATTGCTTGATTAATAGAAAAAATTAAATCAATATCTGTAGATAAATTAATTATCTTTGATACATCTTTGAACAAAATATTCTATGTATAGGTAGTAGTATGTTTTGACATTAACTTAACTAAGTTTATTAAACATATTTTAAATTAAATTTAATGTGATGGATGAGTCTGCTTACTTCGGCAGAGCAAATTAAACCTGGGTTTAATATCGGTCAATGCAGGTCTCATAGCGATTTCTATATTGCTAAGACGAAAGCGCTGCTCTTTCGCAATTTAGTTTCATTGGTATTAAAATTATTCTGTGTAGTACAATTTCCATTTTATGTATAGACATAAATATATAGTATATTGTCATTTAAATAATTTTTTAATTATAATAAAATAATTATATAATTTTTTATTTCTAATATTTTTAAACAGAATCCATAGTAATTTATAAAATATTTGAAAAAAAAAATTAATTCGACATCAAATTTTTTGCGAATCCCACTTTGAGAATCACTAGGATAACAGATATGAACAGATAAACATTCGTTGAACAAGCCAATGGAAGCGCCTGTTGGATAGGCATCCATGAGGGAAGTAGGGGAAGGCGAGCCCCTCTGCTCTCCTAGAGGAAGGGAAGCCAAATGTAAATTTATTTATTTATTTTTAATTTTATTTATTTGATTTTAAGGTCTGATGTTCTAAAGCAGTGATGGCGAACCTTTTTGACAAATGGGTCAAAGTTTATTCATTATTTTTTTTAATAATAATAATTTTTAATAATAATAAAAGAAATTTAAAAATTGAAAATATAACGCATTTAATATCTGTGGCGCAAATGACCACGCAGTCGAGGCGCCCTTTAAACTGTAATAAATAATAAATTTTAATACCTACTAACCCGTGAGCAAGTGAGTGACGTCCCTTGGGAAGAGGGGTAAAAGGGGTACCAATAATTTGAAGAAACCGAAAATTTGTTAACAGAATTGACCTTTTTTTTGTTTCTCGCTTTTAAAATCATCTAAAAGTTTCGCAGTCACTTGATTTCCAAGTTTATTTCTGTTGGTATATTTTACAAAATTCACTGAGGAAAACAATTTTTCAGACGTATATTTGAAACGAAACATCGTTAAAAGAGCGTTATCAAGTTAGTTTCTTCATTGATATTATAAAATGATTGATAAAGAATCCAATAAATTTAGTATAATATTTTATTGTGAGATCATTATTATCTACACTACTTTCAGAAATTTTTCCTTCTACTTCGTAAATCAACTTTACATAAATTCAGTCAACTCCACTGTTTCGAATTCCTTTTTGTATAGATATAAAATAAAGTGAAATGTATTTTTCAAACTTTTACATTGATTAAATCTCTTCTGAAAATCTTATTTTATTTCCTGTATAATGATTAAATATTTATTAATTGCATTGTCTTGAATGTCAAGAGTATTTTCAATTTGTTGTTTTTTCAAAATATTAATTTTTTTATTTATATGTATATAAATAATAATTAACATACGTTAGTAACATGCAACAATAGAAAAATATTCTGGCATGAGGGGATTTCCCGGCCGACAAGTCAAAACTTGTAAGTGCACGCTCTGGCTGGCCGCGGTCGAATCTTTCGATCTTCGATATAACCTCCGATTCAAAATTATCGGAGCCGAAGGTGTAAAATTAATCGGAAGTTCTGACCTTTCGGAATTGGAGTCGAAACTCCGTTACTTCTTTAGTGAAGATGTCAAG
Organism: Forficula auricularia; assembly: GCA_024734495.1. Classification (NCBI taxonomy): domain Eukaryota; kingdom Metazoa; phylum Arthropoda; class Insecta; order Dermaptera; family Forficulidae; genus Forficula; species Forficula auricularia. The sequence goes on along the minus strand of JALMQS010000139.1, from coordinate 494,029 downwards.
TTTTGTCAAAAATATTCTAATATTTTCAAACATCTTTAACACAATTTGTCACTTTTGACATTAGATATTTATACTTTATTTTTGAAAGTCTTGGTGTACTTAAAAAATAAATATCGAAACAGATTGGATGTCGAACCTAATTTGAGAATAAAATTAATCATCATCATTACCTCCTAATTTGAAATTATTATCTGATGCCAAATAACATCATCCTTTGCACCAAGGACAACAATGTATATGTGGAAACAAAGTTTACTTCATTTACTAAAGTTTTAAATGAATATAATTGTTAATTTTTTAATTACTTATATTTTTCTTATATAATTATTTTGCAATTTTTGTGTATGAAATAAACAAAAAAATAACGATTTTTATTAAAAAATAAAATTTGTTTTCTAAATAAATGGGTATTTTTTCATAATGTGGGTCGAGAAAAATTTTAAAACCTCGTACCGGGCCGCGGTCAAAATATTTTGGGAAAAGCTGTCCTAGAGATAGGCCGTAATGTTTTGATTCATGTTAATTTTCTTAAGATAATAAAAAAACTGTAGTTATCCTTCTAAAGGCTCACTTAATAGTTTATTAGGCTTCTTAAGCCTAGTCCACACTTGGATACAATGTCTAGCGATTATCTTTAGACATGTATAGGAACGGTCTATAATCAATGTATATAGACAAATGGGAGATAAATGTTCTGCGATTTTGTTCTAAAAACGTGTCTATAGACATGAATTTGTCTCTCGATTGTTTTTAGACAATCGCTCGATTGTATCTCGACATTGTCTATATACAGAAATTGCTCGACTTTGTATTCAAGTGTGAACTATGCTTAAGGCTTAAGATCGCTAGTTTTAACAAAATAAGAGCAATATGTATGTCTTATACGCTAAATATTATTTAAATCGATTTTTAAATACAATTTTTCTTGAAGATCTAATAAAAATTTTTCAGGTGTTATCAAAGAAAGGCATTCAAGTTGAAATTCATATTTTCAGTTAAATAAATTGCTAAAATTAAATAAAATTTCATTTTATTAGTAAATAGAAATAAAAAAATAAAACAAAATGTATTCTACGTAAAATGGGTCTTTGTAAATTTATTCCAATTTTTATGCTCTCATCTTTACTAAGTTCCATTGTGTCTGGCTCAGGCCCTTTTGGGAATTGCTCCCTCCTCATTTTGGATTCAATCCAAATGACTTCACAGTCATCGTCATTAAGAACTTTTTCTCTTTCTATCTCTCCATACGAGGGGCATTTATTCCGATTTGATCTCGATCCTAAAAAAATTGAAAATTAACAATTATATTTGTTGATTGAGTTTTAAAGTGAATATTTTATTGAAAATTGTGTCTATAACGGAAAAATTATTTTTTATTGGCTTGTCAAAGAAATAAAAAAAAAATGAATGAGGAACCTGTTAGAAGACACCCTCGTTAGAACCAATCAACCAAAAAATGGCTGAAACAAACCCTCCCCTCTCTCTTCTTCTTTGTGTTTTATCTCTCTGATAATAAATTACTTTCAGACTTTGTGATTGCTAATGTTTTTTTCTCTTATTATTATTAATATAAGTGATATAAAAAAGTCAAAAGTAACGAAACTTAATATTTTAATTAATTAAAATTTTTTTCATTTGTAAGTTTTATTTTAAATCAGTCACAAAATTATAAAACCAGCTGCCCACAGGGCTTTCCACCCAAAGGGTTTTGGATCTGCTAGGAAAATGTCTTCGGGCATCCCCGCGAGTATTAGGGCCCTGTCGGGTGCAGACGCCTACGATCATAAGCACTTTACTTATATAATATATACATATATAATATGAACCTAGGTATATATTATCGACATATTACATATACCTAGATTGGATGAAAAAGATTAGAAATCTTTTCAAAATCTTTTAGTGTTTTTCTAAGCTTTTTTCAACTAACAGTTTGAGTTATGAAGTTGAAACTTGGCATAGAGATGCAGTTTAGTAATACATACATGGATGACAAATTTTAGTTAATTAGTAAGTCAGTTCAATAGTTTCTAATAAGCAAATCAGATTTTTTTTCCGATTTTCTTCTGAATTTTAGAAAGAGAAGTTCTAGAGCTAAAAAGACCAAAATATTAATAGTTAATAGATTTGAAAATAAAAATATTTTTGAAACAAAACGAAGTTTCTCCAATTTTTCATTCCTGAGTAATCGTCCATGTCTAAACTCAGACAGACACAGAAAATTAAAAATTAGGAGGTAACTTTTTTTAAAGAATCGGCACACTCTCTCCTTTTGGTGATGATTTTTTTTTTTGTTCAGCAAAATCTGAAACTTTGCGCGATGTCAAATCAAATTATGTGATGAACTTCAGCTCTTTAGATACATCCTTTCATAGGATCCACCTCGATTATTTCTGATTTTTTAGTTTTTATTCGGAAATTCTGAAGCTAGAAAGCTCGAAATATATTCAAATTTGTAAACACAAACTTTGCGATTAAAAATATGTGTTATATACTAGCTCTAAAGCTCGCCTTGGGAAGATCTCTTGCTGCACCTCCCTCCGGTGGTCATTCTCTTTTTAGCTAGCATTTCTATTTTAAAAGTAACCTCCCTATAAAATTTAAATTTCTTAGCCCGAGTTGTTCTGGATTAATCGTGATCTTTTTCTTAGCCTCTATATAAATTCTCAAGTATCTTGTCCCAATAGTTCTGGAGAAATCGTGATATCATAAAATGAACCACCTTTTTAATTTTTGCTTTGATTTACCTCTTTTAAAAATGTTACTTCCTAAAAGTAACCTTCCTGACAAATTTCTAACTCCTAGCCCAAGTAGCTTCAGAAAAATCGTCATGAATCAATAAGTAGTGGTATTTATTAGATTATAGTGTTTAAGTAACCACTGGTATTTTGAAAAAGGCTGTCCAAAAGAAGTTTGAAACACCTTTTAATATTAAAGAGCGATATCCGTCTGTTCTTTTTCTTTCTATTTCCCTGTCATAGATAAGTTTATTTTCATGTAAGTTCAAACTCAAATCCATCTCGCCTCAACCAAACAGTTAATTGATTACTATCGTATCGTGATGACATCCAATCCATCATTCACCAGAGCCAATAATTTTAGTAATCAGTGATATCAAATCCATCAGTGCCAAAAAAATCAGTGTTATTCATTCACAGACAAGAGATTTAATGAATGAAATATTTTAATTATTTACTGAGTAAAATAAAACTCGCATGGCTTGTGAACATCAGACGAATTTCACTTTGCTTAAATAACATTTCAACATTAAAATTTAATAAAGTTAAAATAATTTCATATTCATATTTTTTTTAAGTGACGGGCTTATCTATAGTACAAAATCAAGAGTCTGAGGAAACATAAATTAAAGACAAAACGTCACGATTTATAAAAATAATCTTATCAACACTTGATCATTAAAGATTATTTAACCCGTTAAAAGTTTATCATTTAATTAAAGTAACAATAACATGTAAATAAATAAAAAAAGAAATATTTAAATTTAATAAAAATTGAAGGGAAAGATTAAAACTTTTTTAAGACCTGGCACGCTCTCTGAAAATTGGGCAGATGATGTGGAAAAAGGGAGCAAGGGAGGCAGCTAAGATTAGAGACTCCTAGTTATAACAATTAATACAATAAACTGTTCAAAATGTATCTTTTGATTTAATTAACTTGATATAAGTTTAATGTCTATATATTTGTGATAAACTATTTTTAAGTCCTAAAATAAGTAAATTAATTAATTTAAATAATTCAAATATGGAACATTGAAAATATATATATTGTGCATTTTTATACATTGATTTTGGTATTAGAATGAACTCTCTACGAGTTTTATTTTTTGAATTATCATGTGTTTCTGGAAGCTAGACACACAAAAAAAATAAAAAACATGATAGAAATTAAATTGAAAGTTTCTTTTTACTGAGAGTAGCAGAATTTTTATAAATTAAAAGAGACAATAAAAGAGTGTGTCTCCTGCTGGAAAATGAATTTTTTAAATTTATTTATAACGTGACTATAATTTCGAGTTCGTTTTGTTCTCTTCATCAGTCTATTACAATTCCTGTGAATCACTTGTAATAGATTGATGAAGAGGGAAAAGCCCTCGAAACTATAGTCTCGTTATAATTAAATAAAAAATTTATTTTTCCAGCAGGAGACACACTCTTTTATTGTCTTCTTTAATGATAGAAATTGATTTATCTCCACGTTTCAAACATATCTACATATATAAATAAAAGTAATTAGCTCCTAAATAAAGAAAAATTAACAAATTAATATAATCATAGGTGGGGTACAAAATTCATATGAAAAGAGAACAGAATTTATTGAAACGATGTGGAATCTTATTGAGGATATTCTCCTTAAGAGCCTAATTAAAAATTTTCTATTCGCCTAGCTACAAATTTAGTGGAAGAAATCTCATTTTTAAAATGTAATCTAAGGTGAGATGAAAAAAACCCCTCAGGAAAAAATTAATATTCAGCTATACTAGCAGAGGAGACTAATTATATTTCGAACACGTAAAATATTAAAACCTCGCGTATAGCCAATACTTTTCTCAGCGATCAACTCTTATCTCAATAGGCATGTTCATTTATAACGACACAACCATTCTCGCTTTCTCTCTCTTATGAGTATTTCATTTTTTCTCTTTCCCACTCAATTTAGTTTTATTTTATTATTTGACTATTTAGTAAAAAATTAAAAAAAAAAACATGATTTCTAACATAAGAAAAATCTGGGCAAGTTCTATTTACTTATTTACAGTAACCAACTTAGAGCATTTTCGAACCTTCGATAATTAAACTTCCTGTTAAGCTAAGAACGTAAAAATTACTTAGGCTGCTTAGTCCAATGTCCTTATTGCCCTGTAAGAATTTCAAGCTTTTTATAACCGTTTTGGAGATAGACCAGAAAATGGGACTCACACTTCAAAACATTTATGAAACTTTCAGAACTTCTATATACTTGGAATTTGCCACAGGCTTAGGTCTTAGATTACAAGTAAAGGAAAAAAATATCAATTATTTTTTTTATATCAAAGAGTCGAGAAATCTTTAAATAGAATTATGTTAAATTTTTACCAGTCCGTCTGTCTCCGAAGAGAACATTTCTTCTAATATTAGGTTTAATTTTTTAAATTTATTTCGATATAAAAATATGGTGTGAGAGACCTGGTCGTTTTTTTTTTTGATTTTCGGTCCTTCTAGCGATCAGCCAATTTACGATACTGATATTAAATTAAGACTTCTATGCAGGGATCAGATTTTTAGCCGGTTTCCTCGAGTCGGATTCGAACCCGGGTCCTCTTGATTAGCAGGGTAGTACGCTAGCCCCTCGGCTAATCCGACCCCCAAATGGTCGTTTTTAATTAATTTTAGAAATAGATTAATACAAATTTGAATATGAGGTGCATTTATTTTATTCGAAATCAAAAATCGTTTTAAAATTTTATTTGAAAGCTTATTTTTGACAAGGGTCTAATTTTTGTGTGGTTGAAAATAAAAAGTATTTTTTTAACATGCGCTTTGGGTTATCGTTGTAAAGAGCTCATTAAGTAGAATTGTTCTGAATTTTTTACAATTCAATACACTTTTAAAAATACAACGGTGGTTTAGAAAAGATTTAGGAGATTGGTAGCTTTTATATTTAAGGTTTACTTTACATGATTTTTACGCGGATAAGTGTTTGGTTAAAAAGGGCTAATAAATAAATAAATAAATTTAGAGATTGTCAACTAACCAGAAAAATGATCATTATCAATCTCTACATGCTTTTTTCCTTATATGATTGAAAAGATTCATAATACAAGTGTTCAAAGAAAGTAAACATTCGTATAAAAATATTTTCTTAAGAATTATAGAATATATATTATTTTAAGATTTAAATCACTTCTATTTTAATAATATTAATATCAACTAATTTGAAATTTTACATAATAATTTTAAGATCCTATCAGAAAATAAATAATAAAAATCCACCATAATGCGGTAATTATCTTTTTCTATAATCCTGTATCTTTATAAAAGGATTTCAGTATCAAACCAAAAATTACAATGAGAAAACGAATTGCGCATTCAAGTAGAGGGCAACATGCTATCTTGCGTGGGTTGGTCTATTGACAGATTCAATGGGATCCTAATCTGATTTGCTTTCATTTTATCAGAACTTCCTTTTCCCACTCCAATAAAGTCCCCCTTTATCGGAAATTAAAAGGGAATTTGAGGGCCGTTGCATAGTATTTTCCACCTGCCACGCTTGTAAGGCATACCTGGAGGCGTTGTGATCATATTCCTATCTCCAGCCAATGATTGCTATGTATGTATGCTATTCACTAGGAAATATCATTAAAGGATATATGTCGAGACAGCAACTCAAGTTCAATCAATATTCTAAAATATGAATTGAAAAAAAAAATATTATTTGCATTTTTTTCATTGAGACAAAGAGGTTATGGAGATTGAATTATACATTTTTCTATTTTGTTTCAATAAGGTGTCAAGGTAGTTGTATCGAGGCAGTAGTAGCAAAAAGTTAATGCTAGACCATATAGTACAGACAGTTAGGATTTTTAATGCATAAGCCCACAACTTTTTGCTGTTTATGTACCACTACTAGCCAGTTCCGTAAACTAACTTATCGATCAAACGTCAAGCCCCTCATTGTTACGCAGACGATAGCACTCTGCACGGCAAACCCTCACTCCCGAATAATCGAATCAATGTTGCCTCCTCAATCACTCTCGACCTAGACAAACTGAATAAATGAGGTTCTCAAAATTTAGTTAACTTTAATGCAAACAAGACTCAATGTTGTCTAATTTCTAGGCGTGAAAATAAAAATTTCCCTGATATTCAGTTCGATTAGAATACCCTGAAAATGTGTGACAGCCTATCCATGTTGGGCGTCTCTGTCGCATCTGACCTTTCTTGGAATGAACACATCTCCTCTGTTGCGAAATCTGCAGCAAGGAAGGTTGGCTACTTATTCAGGTCCAAGCGATTTTTCACGCCCCCACATCGTCTCACAAGGCCCAAATCCGCCCCTGTCTCGAATACGGCTCTCATCTATATAGGTAGGAGCCTCAAAATATTCTCTTGCTACCCTGGATGCAATTCAGAAACGAGCCGTCAGGCTAATTGACGATTCTACCCTCACCGACTCCCTCGACTCGCTACCTCATCGAATAAATGTCTCTGCCCTTTCCCTTTTATATAGATACTATCATGGCAGGTGCTCTGATGAGATAAAATCAATAATTCCCCCCAAAGCATGCTTAGCGCGTAGCCGTGCCGACTCCCAACACTCTTTCCCTGTCAAATTAGAAAAGTGCCGGACCACTTCATTCGCCAATACGTATATCCCTATGACTTCAAGGAATTGGAACTCTCTCCCAGCTTCCATCTATCCTAGCACTTATAAATCTTCAAACCTTCAAAACCCGAGTGCATAAACACCTACGTCTCCACCCTCTCACTTAATCTAGTTTTCCTTCTCTCGTAATGCAAGGGTCTTTCGAGCTGTTTCTTTACTGGTGCATCCCTTCTTGCATTCGATTGCATTAAAGAAAAAAAAAACTGCTCGTTTGAAAAATCTGGCACATTGTCAGAGTTTATATATTTTATCATAGAAATGTCGGATAAAGTACATTATAAAGGGAGATTTATAAAACAAAAATTTCTTAATAAGCGATTGAAAGCTGTTGCGGCAATGGCTGAAGCGAAAAAATGTCAAAAAAGTGTACTAAAGTGGGTTAAATAAATGCGCTGTTGCCAGGTTGTTTTTAGTGTAATCCCCTCCTACATGGATGAGATAAATTTTTCATTATTTATTAATTATTCTCTCAGAAACTGTGTTATAACTATGAATTAAAATTTTCTTAAAAAATATATTAATTATTATATTAATTTTTTTTTTTTAATGTTCCCTAGTAGCACAATATTTCAAACTATATAGTAACTATATAGGGCTATCTAGATTCTCAAAATATATATAGGCACTATATAGTTACTATATAGTTTGAAACATTGTGCTACTATGGTTGGTTTAGTTATTTATACAAAGATAAGAAGAGTTTCTTAATTATAATTATATTTGTATGTAAACTATCCGGTATCTCGTGTAGTGCAATGTATAAGAGTCTGAAAAACTATATATTTGGAATTTAATATCTTCAGTACTATATTGTTCATAAGTTCCGTTTTGCCCCCCTCGATGCAGAATTATTTTAATAATAATCTGTATAAATTTCAAAAAATCCTAAAAATATCTATTTGGTGATACAACTACCTTAATATAACATAAACTGTTAATGAACGCATGCCGTCTATTTTTGAAAAAATGCATTCAGACTAATGAAGAAAATCAGCAACCACTAGGAGCACTCTTTGACGGGGTTCGAAAAAAATGTCCCTTAAACATTATATTTATTAATTTTTTTAATCCCCGTCAACAAATACCCCAAGCGGTTGCCAATAGATATTAAGGGGTGACTTTACATTGATATACTAATTTTATATATCTTGAATAGATATTAACCTATTGGGATTTTTCGCGGAAAGCCAGTCTTAACTAGCTCACTAAATACCTGACCCATTATAGAAGCGTCTTTCCCTTTCTTATAGATACTTCTATGTCGTTTGATCTGACGATATAAAATCTTTTAGCCTATTTTTTCCATTTTAAAAATTCTATCATGATAATATGCCACGATGAGATAAAATAAAATATTCCCCCCAAAATTATTTATTTTTTTCATTAGATATCCCTTTAATTTTGGGTTTCATTTTTAAATCCTTTAAATATATTGTAAATTGTAAGTAAGTACAATAACACATTGAGTAAGTAATATATTTCAAAAACACCAGAAATAAAATGCTATAAATTTTCCTGTGATAAATTTGCCAAACCCGCTAGATTTTCAGATTATTGATGCAAAATTTTTGAGCGAGGTCAGAGAAGGAAAAATGAAAAAAAAAATTCAGCTCATTGGCTATAAACATTCTAGATGCCCGATTTTTCTTTTCTAACTTTGCTTATTTTTTTAACCGTAAATTCTCAAGCAAGATTGGTATAAAAATCTAAACCTAAAAAAGGTTGATATCGAGGGGTGAACCGCGATTGGAATTAGGTGTACACCGTCTTTGGAATTATTTGGAATTACTTTGGAATTCATTAAATAATCTATTGTCATCTATTGTCTTCTACTTAGAAATGAAAGTGGAAGTGGAAGTAGGTCTATAGGATTTTAGGTTGCGGTTCACCCCTCGGTTGATATGGTATCAATCATTAATATTATCTTGACAAGTACTCCCTCCTTAAGTACAGTATCCTTGCAAAATTAGTTTCAAAATGTTGCTTCGAAAAATTTGTCCCAAAATAAGTAAATGCTACATTTATAAAAAGTAGAAGAAAAAAAATATTGAAATGCAGCATTTAAATTGGAACTCAATTCTCGAACCAAACTTAGGAACTATTATTTGGGACGGGGGGAGTATTTATAAATTAAAGGAAACTTTTCTATTATTTTTTTATTTGTATATTTAATCAGTAATTAAGTCAAAAAGCAATAGATTATTTATTTACTCTCTGAATAAATAAAGAATATCGATCTAGTCCAAGTGCGGGTCTTTCTATAATAATTTCTTATTGACCGAAACTCGTTTGGACTTGTTTTTATCTTCTCCGTACCTTCTTAGATTCTTAATAAGAAAAATAATTCTTATATACGTGACCTTTTTTAAAAAATAAGCTCTCCTTCTTTTAGCGAATTCTGATAATAATTTTTTCCACATTTCAGACTAATAATAAATAAGTAAAACGAAAATATAATTTGTCAATTAATTAAATAATCAGGCGATCTGGCTATCTTGGTTCATAAAGTGTAAAGAAACTCACCACAGGGCTTCCATTTTAGAACCAAGTACTGGCCACCGAGCGATGCTTGGTAACTTTTTGCTTCAGTTAAAAGCTATATATTAATTCTCGAAACCCCCCCCCCTCGCCCCCAGAACCCCACCACTTCACCCCAACTATACCCCCACCCCGAAACGACTTCCCTTGCCCCCGTACCCCTTCACCACTGCACCCCCCACATCTACCCCCACCACCACCTTCACCCCCGCCCCCGCCACCGCCCCTCACCCAGTTTTTCTATTTCTAGCCTTATAGTGGCAGATAGATTATCTGTATATAGGTGTAGGTATATAAATAAATACCATACAATTTTTTTTTAATTAAATAACAATTTTTGAGTTCAATCGCCAAATTCTAGTATATTTGTGTAATTTAAAACTCGATTTTTAATCAATTAAATTTCCTAACTTTTAATATATAATAATAATTGTAATGGTCTATTAGTGGAATTTAAAATTGAAAAACCAATTAATTATTAAAAAGAAATTGAATAAAAAAGTAATTATACATTTTATCGAGACAACCTGTGAATAATTATTTCAATTAATAAAAAACCCATCAAAAACAATTTAGACGAAGATGAGACCGTGACAGATCGAATGTCCAACAGAAAACCCTCCTAACCCGTGAATTTCATCCAAATCGTTAGAGCCGTTTTTGAGAACCCGACTTGGTACTCTGTCCACAAATTTTGCACATGATTAAAGGAGGCGTGAGCTATCACCTTTATAACGCTTTCTCCTTACAGAGGTTAGCGATCCATATGGCAATCATCTTTTTTGAGATTCTCGATAAAATCATTCAAAAAAAATATATTCTGCTTATTCAACCCATAATTTAAAAACACTCCGCATAAAATACTCCAAAACATATATATTCTGCTTATGGGGCCAATAATTGAAAAACACTGCGCAGAAAATACTCAGCATATTTGAGCTGGAATTTTTAAAACATTGAAATCATAAAATATTCAAAACAAAGAAACCAATAAAGCTGGAATGAAGGAATCCTCTATTTAAAAAGATATTAAAAAAAATTTGACCAAATTGAGGGGAGGGGTTAACAAATAAAATTTCACCATAAATTCTAGTCTCTTTAATCGATCTCAGCTAAATTTTTCTTAGGAGCAGGTTATTTTTTTTTTTTTTTTTTGTTTTCTCTCCTCTTGATGGACTCGGAATGAATTAGCCTGAAGTTAGCCAGTCTACCATGAGTCTAAAATTTTCTCAAATAGTATCACAGACAATGAAAATAATACATAATGAATAAAAATAATAAATAAAACAATAAATTGATAAATAAATAATAAATAAATAAATAAATAAATTATAAATAATAAATAAATAACCGTTATTAACTTGCCAAAATCATCTATAAGAAAGTAGTTATATTATTCAACGCCTTATGATGCAACCCGTGAATCGACACGTCGTTTGTAATGCATATCTAATTTCTAAACAGGCGCCACTGAATCTTTCTATTTAAAAGCCTAGATAAAATAATAAAACGACATAATATTAATTCTAAGATAGTTTCGATTTTGAAAATATTCCTCTAGATACCAGGGAATTTTTTGAAAATTTCAATTAATTATTATTGCATGATTTTTCATTATAAAAAATTACAAGACGTATGTGGAAAGGATCATTTTATTGAATATATTAATCATTGAGAGTTTTCAAGAGCCGGGTTCAAGTTAAGCCGACCCTTTAATATTTTTTTAAGCTCATTAATGTATTTTCGATTCCATTTAATATTTTAACGAGTGTTTTTTTTTTTTAGAATAAGTTTTAATGATGAATCACTAAATAGGAATTCCATTCACTTGCTAGACCTAATTATTTATGGATCATGTATATTATATTCTTAAAATGTAATATAGCTTCGATAAAAAAGGCGTGTGGGGCAAATTAATTATTTTAATGGATATTTCTAAAAAAGTTAATATTTTTTTAATTTGAAGTAATCTTCCATATTTCCATATTATGTTATTTTAATTAAAATAAATATTTATATATTATAGCAAAAATTTGTTCTATGAAGAAAAAACTTATTATCCTTGAAACATTATTTCTATTTTATAGAATGATAATGCAACATTGGAAATAGATTTTTCTAGCTGTCGATAATAGAAACTTAACTTTTATTTATTATCAGCGAAGGATAATTTTAATGCCGTAGTTTGCTGTGATGAAAATAAATTAACATAATTATATTTTTCTATTGATTCTTCCAGAACTAAAGTGATTTTGGATTTAATTCTTGAAATTTCAAGGAATGACACAAATAAAATAGTAATTCAGTAAATAACTATTATTTATTATTTTTAATCCACTATATAGTTACGATCATTAATTGTAGACCATCAGCAGTAGTAAATGTGGTATTAGCTTCTAGAAATTGTGTAGAATACTAATACAACATTTATTACTGAAGATAGTTTACAATTGGAGACCAAAACTGTATAGTGAATTAAAAATAATAAATTTACTAAATTATTATTGTATTTGTGTCTAGCAACTCTCGAAATTTCAAGAATTATATTTTTGTACATATAGTATCATAGAAGAAATATTTTTTGATATGGCAAAAATCTTTTACAAATATTTAATTTCTCTTTGACTATGCAAATAATTTTCACCTAAATGAATAGAAACTTTTTGAACAGGTGCATCTAATCAATTGAAATTCAGCTCATTTTGCCAAGTTACATCTTTCTAGATTCTAAAAAAAAAATTCTAAAAAAACACCAAAATTCATAAAAGTCGTACCTAGTCTTGTTAATCTTTTCTCTTTTTTCGAAAAAAGAGAAATACAGATCTTCATATAACATCACATTTTCTTCTCAGAGAAAATTCATCTATTCACTGTTTAGTAAAATTGAATATCTTAACTAAAATATTCATTTCGAATACTAAATAGAATTTTTTGTCTCTCTTTAACACTCGACTTTTCAAGAAAACTGACAAATTGACCATCTGACAATGGCAGATTTCTTGTCCTAATTTTTTTTCCTGTTTCAAATAATATTAAAAAGCAATGATTGATTGTTTAATATTTTTTCAGAATCTATATATAATTTTTTTTTGTTCCATCTCAACTTTTGTTTTTGTCTATCCTGTTCGTGTTGAGAATATATTTTTATTTAATCTTTTTTTTTCCTTTTTCTTTTTAATAAGATAAATAACGAGAAGAAAATAAAAATTGCCGAATAACAAGAAACTAATTCTTTAATATCAGTTGCGCATTGGAAAATGTTTTTAATAATAAGGATAAGAAATGAAGTAGATCTGAATTTATCTGTTAATTAGTGGGTTGATGATGTAAAGATGTGTGCTTAAGTTTAATATTCATGGTATTTATTCTGATTAGATAAATCAAGAATCCCCTCCCCCAGATCTCTCATTTGTACGAATACCTTTAATCGCGGACAAAGACGTTTTCTATGTCAAAATATATAGAATTAGGAATAATTTATTTTTAATTTACTTTATCGAAAAAAAAAATGATTAAGAGATAAATGCTTCATAAAAATTAGGTTGTCCTATGCCTGATACAATTAAATAGCCCCCTATATAAATATATTTATATTATATTTATTTATTTACAGAAGACAACCTCATTCATTTCTCTTTATGACTCACCAACTTTGGTACTCTGGGCAAAACAAAAAATAATTTTTATAAAAAAAAAAAATAAAACCGACTTCAAAAAATTAAATGCAATAAATATACATTTTATGAATCGAACTCGAGGGATTTTACTTAGTACGTTTGGCGGGTACGCTCGCTTATATAGTTTGTTTAGCACCGACTTCAAAAATTGATTTCATGTTAAAATTTCGTCGTTTAGTTGTAACTAAATTAGATAATTATTTTATACCTTTTAGTGCATTTTATTTTATTTTTGTGTTCTCATTATTTTATTTGTTGCATTTAATTTTTTTGAAAATATTGTTATTTTTCTTTTTTTATTGATGTTATTTATTAATAAATAACAAGATTTAAAAAACTATGAAGATAGTCTGTTGAAATTAAATAAACAAGACCTATCTAACTTAGTGAGCTCGTTAAACTTGCCCATAACAGGAACGAAACAAGATTTGGCTAGCAGATTAGTAAAAATTACTAAATGTAAAGAGGACAACGATGATAGTATAAAAGAAATTCTAAAAACCGTGTCTCTCCTAAAATCAGAAATGTCTTTAGTGAGAAAGGAGCTCGTCTCCGTCAGGTCTGAAAACTCTGAACTAAGGTCGCTGGTAGATGACCTGAGTTCTAAGTTGATGACTAAATCTGAGACTCCGACGCCTACTCTTTCTACAAATCCTCATGTCTCCAATATGCCTTTGAAAAATACTAAGAGGCCCACTCTAACCAAGACCTCCTTTACGAAGACGACTAGTCAGATGGAATCGCAACCTACCTCTTCAACTGTAGTTCTGAATGACTCTGATCAAGACGAATTCAAGACTGTGCTCAGCAGGAGAAATAAAAATAAAAACAAAAACAAACCAGTCATACTATGCAAGGGACCTAGTGTTTCGTTTCAACCAGCCAAGAAACGAATCCAAAGAAAGGCCATTTTTGTAACACGTGTAGCCCCCGACACGACTACAGATGTTATTGATAAACATATTAAATCTAACATGAACATCCCAACAGCTAAGTGCACAAAATTAAAAACTAAATATGACACCTATTCATCGTTTCACATTTCATTCGATGAGCATCACTTAGAGGAAATTACGAATCCCGAAATTTGGCCTGAAGGTATTCTAATATCTACATTCATGGGCAAATTGAAAGATGACCAAATTCATACCTCCATATTTCCAAAGCCCTCGGATGAAAAGCAAAATGAAATTGGGGTGAATACTTCCAATGCTATAAGCAAAAATAATTCAAAAAACGAGGACGGATCCAGCTCGACAAGCCTTATTTAGAAATATATTACCAGAATATCAGAAGTATGAGATGTAAACTGGATCAGGTGAGGTTGTCTGCCGCAACCTTCGCACTTAATTATGATGTCATTATTTTAACCGAAACCTGGATCAACAATTCTGTGCATGATTCTGAGATCGATATTGGCCCTTACATTATCTACAGAGATGACAGATCCGAAACAGTCAGTTCCAGAGGAGGTGGAGTCCTCATTGCCATAAATAAATCTTTACTTAGTAGATCTTTTCACTCAATCGAAAATGACCTGCTATCCTTTAACCAACTATTTGTAATTCTCCCTGAATTAAAAATTATTATCGGATCAGTGTATCTCCCTCCGGCGTCTGACATATCTCTATATCAGGAACACGTCATGCATGTGGAGGACATTTTAAGCTCCTACTTGGATCATGATGTGTTCTTGGTGGGTGACTACAATTTATCGGGAATCTCCTGGAAAATATCCTCCTCCGGTGCTTCACATAGCTTTGAAGAAAGAAGTACCTCATCTACAAGATATTGTGCGGCGCTTTTGACAGACAGTTTCAATTCCTTAGGTCTAAGTCAGTTCAATTTGTTCACTAATAGTAAGGGTAATATCCTCGACTTATGTTTCTCTAATCTTAATAGTAAAATAGACTTAAGTAACGATATCTTGTCCAAAATAGACGAATTCCACCCTGTCTTAAATATATCTCTTAATTGTGCTAGTAGTACTAGACGTGTGTCACCGTCATTTAGTTCTTTAAAATCAAAATGGGTCAGTTATAATTTTGCAAGATGCAACATTCAAGTCCTTAGTCAAAAATTGAAAGAAATTGATTGGAATACCACTTTATGTAATTTAGATTTATCTTCTGCGGTAACGAGGTTTTATGATATAATAATGTCCCTCATAGCAGAAACATGCCCTAAAATGCATTGCAATAGTGCTGGATATCCATCATGGTTTTCTAAAAAACTTATTTCGCTAATAATTAACAAAAAAATTGCCCATAAGAATTACAAGAGTAATCAGAGTGAAACAAATTATAATGATTTCAAAAACTTAAGGTCTCTGTGTAAAGCCGAGGCCACACTTTGTTATTCTACCTATATTTCAAATATTGAATCTAATGTGCCAAACAATATAAAAATCTTCTGGAACTTCATTAATGCAAAGAGGGGCACAAAGGGATATCCTTCCAGCATGTTCCTTGATGAATTCAATGGCTCCAATGATGCACAGATTTCCAATCTTTTTGCTGAATTCTTTAAAAATGTCTATAGCTTGGCTACAACAAATGTAACATTTGACTCAGACACTATTGCCAACTATTGTGCAAATACTCTAGTCCCCGATAAACATGCTAGTAATATTCTAATTACAATTTCCGAGGAAGAAATAATCACTGCATTAAAGGAATTGAAGCCCTCTCTCACCGTCGGCTCTGATGGTGTACCTGCTTTTATAGTCAAAAACTGTTCTTTGTCTCTTATTAAACCCTTACTTATATTATTCAACCTCTTTCTCGAAGAAAAATTTCTACCTGAACTATGGAAAAAATCATTTATTACTCCCGTTTTCAAGAGTGGCTCACGCAATAATATCAGAAATTACAGACCAATAGCTATAATAAGTGCGATACCAAAATTATTAGACAAGATTATGTACAACAAGATTCTTTTAATTTGCTCTGATGCGATTTCCAGTAAACAGCATGGATTTGTACATTCTCGTTCAACTGTCACTAATCTTACTCTATTCACAAATTCTATTTTCCTCAGCCTTAACAAAAATTCACAACTCGACGCTATTTACCTTGATTTTAAAAAAGCATTTGACCTCATCAATCATGAAATTTTGTTGCTAAAGCTTAAGTACTTTAATCTTCCAACTAATATAATTCTATGGATTGGAAATTATCTCTCCGATAGATATTCAATCGTCCGAATCAATGGCGCGGTATCCCAACAATTCTTAGCACCCTCTGGGGTCCCTCAGGGTAGCCACATTGGTCCCCTATTGTTTCTTTTATTTATTAATGACCTGGTCAATGTAACTCAACATTGCAATATATTGCTATTCGCAGACGATATCAAATTGTTTTTTGACATTTCTAAAGTTTCAGACTGCAACAAGCTACAATCCGACCTAAAAAACTTAACTATCTGGTGCAAAGCAAACTTATTTTTTCTAAATTTTGACAAATGCTTCACCATTTCATTCTCAAAAAAGGAATATTTTATCTCATACAATTACTATCTGGACGATACTTCTTATTGCATTAGAGTAACTTCAATCAAAGACCTTGGTGTCACCTTTGACTCAAAGCTCACGTTTAATGAACATATTAATCATGTGGTTAGTAAAGCTAACCGAACTTGGGGGTTCATATTTCGCAACACTAAAGCTTTTAGGAGCCCCAATTGTATGAGATACCTATACATAAGTTTGATTAAATCTGTCGTAATGTATGCTTCAACAATCTGGAGACCGAATCTAAAAACCAACATAGCTAGACTTGAAAGAATTCAGCATAAAGTTTTGAGACATCTAGCGTCTCTCTCTGGTAGCCCTATGTCTAGATACGATCATGACTACTTGAAAATCGCTGAAACTTTCGACATGTCAACTATTCTTTCGTCTATGATTGCTTCCGACAACTTATTCACTTTTAAAATTATGTCTGATGCCATTCGTTGTCCTGAGCTTAAAATTCTTTTTCCACTGAACAATCCCTCGTACCCACTACGACAGAATCAACCATTCTATCCACCAGTTCCATTTACACGTCATTCCGAAACCAACCCTATTTATAGATTAAGCATCGCTTATAACGCCCTTTCTCAAAAAACATGCGTTTTGAATTTTACTATAGATACCAGCAGAATGTCTAGAATTATAAAAATAAACACACTTTCATATATTTAAATACTCACTATCATAATTATTATATCTGATTTACTCAGTATTGTTGTTTAGTTGAAAAGTTTTTGTTTTGCCGAGAGTAGCAGAGTTGTTGATTCACAAAGAGAAACAAAGAGGTTGTCCTCTGCTTGATGCAAATAAACATATACACATATCATCTTGAGATATATGTGTATATGTTTATTTGCATCAAGCAGAGGACAACCTCTTTGTTTCTCTTTGTTGTTTAGTATTTGTATGTTTAACATTATTGTTTTTTCTCTACTTTTTACTAAGTAGTGTTTCTTTGTATTACTTTTTGTAATGTTTTTAAAGGCACATGCCGTTGAAATAAATAAATAAATAAATAAATAAATAAATAAATAGTGACTTAATATGATATTTTGTATGCATCTCGTAAGAGAAAGCGTCGGACGAATGAATCAGAAAATGATAATAAAATTCAATTCATAAATATAGAAATTCTCTCGAAACGTTTGCGGGTTTTTAATGAATGTTTTAAGATTTTTTTTATAAAAGATTTTATTTATTATAATTTCGATTATTTGCTCATAAGAATTGGAGATTTACGTTATTTCGTCATTGATCAAATCATCAGAACTTGACCAAATTAATATGGGACCACCCCTAAAGTACCCCTTTTCCAATAAAAAAAGAATCATAGAAATCGGCCCACGTTGCAAAAACTTCTTGCTGAACATACATAAAATAAATAAATAAATAAATAAATATTTAGATATATCTGGGAGCTATACTGATCCAAACGCAGAAAGAATCATTAAAATCGGTTTATAAACAAAGAAGTTATGCCTAAACAAACATAACAAAAAAGTTCCAATAACAATTAAAAAACGGAACCAATCGGGAACTGGACTAAACCCAATGCAAAAAAATCATCAAAATCGGTTCACAATTGTCGAAGAAATCGAATAACATAGATACAAAAAAAATTCAGTCGAATTGATAACCTCCTCCTTTTTTGAAGTCGGTTAAAAATATTTTCAATAAATTAAATTTATTTAATTATTTTCAATTTTACGAAAAAATAACTAAAGACCTGTAAAATGTAAGCTAAATTCTACTTAATTTGTATTGACTATACGATTTTAGAAAGGTTACAACATTAAAAAACAAACAAAAAATCGTTTTATTTATTTTTGCATTTTTATTAGATTTGTTTTTCGTAATATTTGCTAATCCTAATAATATTAGATGGACAGAGAATGATAGTTTGATTGGAAAAAGGATTGATTTGTTTATTTTTAAAGTGAAACAGAGAGTGGAGGGCAGAGAGAAAGAGGGGCGGTAAAAATCGTGTAATGGAGTAAACCGGCCAGGAAAGAATGAGTTGTATTTAAATTATTGTATTTAGTAGCCAATCTGATTGTATTATCAGTCTATTTGTTTGCTTCTGAATTTCAATTAAATGATTTTATACGTTCCCGTTGGATCGAGAGTCAAAACTCACCCAAACGAGAGTTCAATGAATCAGATTTGCACTTAACTTGAGTGGGATTTTCAAAATTCGTTCGTTTCAAACTGAAACTTTACTTCCGGGAGTAAACGGAAACGTAAACTCTATCTGATTAGGATAAGAATATTAGATGTTGACCGTATCATAGTTCAAGCGAGACTGAGTTTAATTTACTAATAGAACTTTAAAATCATTATTTAATATTTCATTTTCGTGAAAAAATTCGAATTTGGTGTTTCTTTCAATCTCTCGGGTACCTTGAATTCAATTTTTTTTTATATATTTATACATATATATATATACATTCCTATACAATAACTCATTGTTACAATGTCCTGTACCTACCATTAACGTTTGTACCATGAATTCGGGACCACCCCGTATATATACCGGATGAGTTTTTTATCTTGAGACAGTCTTATAACTCAAAAACAGTGCATTATATGAAAAAAGTTTCAAATAAAAGTTTATTTATATCGAAGGGGAAACTAAACTACACTATTGTTTGTGGACCTAGAACAAGCTTTCAAGGGTATTTCAAGGTCAAATTCTGTTTTTTAAATGGAAACCTATATATTTCTTTACGGATCCTTAATCTTCAAAAAAAACTCAACAACTTTCATAAAAACTATTTTTTTATCCGACATCAAATAAACAAAATATTAAATCAATTAAATCTCAAAAAAAAATTTATAATACTTAATTATTATTAACAATTATTCAACTTAATTATCAAATAATAATGATTAAATAATTAATTATTAAATAAATTATTATTAAATTGAAAAGTCACAACAATGAAAATAAGTCTTTATAATGATATTAAAACTTCGTTATACTCAGATTTAAGAGATTATTTTCTACTTAATTGAACTACTTAAAATTCTTGAGTTTAAAAAAGTTTATTTCTCGTGTAAATCCAGTAGATACTTCGTTATATTGTATTTCGAAAATAAAAATGGAGGATTTTTTGTTGAAGAAAGAATTGAAATGGTCTTAATTTATGTGGGGAATGTGGAAGAAGTGTTATGGGGCTGCCATTGAAATGGGTGTCGAGTGTTTTCCTGATAGGAATACACCCTCACAAGCTTCATTTTATCGTGTTGTAAATCTGTTTAAAAAACAGGAAGTCTAAAGGCTACGAAGAAACTTAAAAGGCCAAAATAACGAAATTGGAACTGGAATTCATCGAGATGATATGGGTTACACTCCGGAATGTCACAAATCAATGTCGAAAAATTATTTAATTATTAATTATTATTAAATTATTTATTTAATAATTAATTATTTAATTATTATTTTTTGAAATTAAGTTGGTTAATTGTTAAAAATAATTATTAGAAATTCTTTTTTGAGATCTAATTGATTTAATATTTTGTTTATTTGATGTCGGATAAAAAATAGTTATTATGAAAGTTGTTCATTTTTTTTTTTTGAAGATTATGGATCCGTAAAGAAATATATAGGTTTCTTTTTAAAAAACAGAAGTTGACCTTGAAATAGCCTTGAAAGCTTGTTCTAGGTCCACAAACAATAGCGTAGTTTAGTTTCCCCCTCGATATAAACAAACTTTTATTTGAAACTTTTTTCTATATAATGGACTGTTTTTGAATTATATGACTGTCTCAAGATAAAAAACTCACCCGGTATATGTGCGACTAATTTAATTATTTGCATTGAATCGCTTTGAAAGCTAATATTTTAATTTTTTTATTAACAAATTATTTCATACGTATTTAACCTATAACGATATATTGACAGTATAATTCTTTTTCATGTGTTTTTATTTTGCAATATTTTTAACATATTTCAACTCTAAATAATAGACTTTGCATGTAATTTTATTATTTGTATTAAAATAGTTGGCTTGTGTTAAGAAGAAGTAGAGGCTATTGATAAAACTCGTACTATGTATACTTGATTAATATAAAATTCTTTATTTCGTGTCTGAACTTGTTTCAATGCGTCCAATGGATATGGACTTGTATCGACATGTATCCGGGATCATTATAAAAGCGGCCAATCTTATATTCCGCACCCTTTTCTTTCTATACCAGTGTGAGACATTCTACCCCAATTGCATTTTAAAGAATTTATTATTTTTTAAATATTTTTACCTTTAATTGTTTTTAAAATATTTTCAATGAAATAAAGGGAAATATTTTTTCGAAAGTTCGGTAGATTCTTTTCATTTGCTTTTAAGGAAAGAAAAAATTTATCGAATAGATTTTTTTCATTAAATAATTATATACAATGAATTTATTTTTATTAGGTATATTTTTTAATCAAATAAATAAGAATTAACAGATATTTATTATGGGGTGTTCATTTTAGAAAATCAATTCATACGAAATTTGTTTTTAATAAAATTAATAATTTATTTTTCCTAACAAAATTTTCTTTCTAGGCATACAAGCTAAAACCTGATGGGTGTGTTTAATTTGATGATAATAAAATTTCCTAATCAAAACGTAAAATAATTCGAATTCGATTTTTTCTAGTAACCTTAAATCCATAAAATTGAAAATCTCTCTATATATATCTGCGTGTGTGATCAAATAAAATACAAAATTAAGAACTAAATGAATGATTCTGCATTCTTGACTAGAGATAAGAATTGGGAATCCCGATAGAAATTTTTTTTTTTTATGACTTTACGTTTTTGAATAACCGTGGATTTTCTAAGAATCTAGACAGATCGACATTAGATATTATTATGGGATTTGAATGAACTTTCTACGACCTTTCATTTTTTCGCTATCGTGGGTTTACAAATCCGAATTAACATACATGAACGAACATTTCTCAGTTTCAGCCATTACTCAAACCAAATCACAAATACTAAAGAAAGCAAAACATTAATTGCTACTTAAAAAAAATAATTAATAAGTCCTATACATATTTATTTTTATTTCGTATTAGTACGATGAATCAGATTTGCACTTAACTTGAGTGGCATTTACAAAATTCGTTCGATTTAAACTGAAACTTTACTTCCGGGGGTAAACGAAACGAATATTTAATAAAATCTCCCATTTTTCGGCTGAGGAGTCAAATTTTGAAAAAATTAATAAAGCTTTTAATAATAGAATTATGTTCCAAAATTGAATTCTTAAACTTAAAAATCCCTTGAGATAGAACAGTTTAAAAATTTCAAAAATGTACCCCAAATATATACCTCCCTTTTATAGTCAAATAAAACAAATTTTTTTTGTATTTTAATGCTTCACCTTCTAAGCTAAAACCATATATACCTTTTTGGGTTTAAGAGATGTTGAAAAACTCTGAAAGCCAATTTCGGGGCCTTCCCCCTTTAGCGTTCAAATTTCAAAAATCCCTTCTCAACACACCCATAAATCGCGGGGGAAAAAAAAAAACTCCAAATTTGTAGGTTCAGTGGTTTGGGCTTGTAATTATTGACCAAGATACAGCCGCCTGGAAAACATTTAACGAGGTGCATCCAAATCATCTTCTTGGGTTTTCAGTCAGGAGTTATGGACTCTACTGACAGATCTCCTTTGGACTTTACCTTCGATGAGCAGCACACAGTGTCTCCCATTCAGAACAAGCTGCGATACATGTTTCTTGACATCAGGGAAGCTTATATAGAACTGATGCTTTGAACATCCTAAAGCCAACTACACACTAGTAGACCATGTTGCGCGATTTGTCTATAGACCGTCTAGAGACGGTCTCGAAACACGGTCTTTAGACCGTCTTTGTCTCGTCTAGCGTGAATTTCTCAGTCTCATCTTCGCAGTCCACCATGGAGGACATTGTTTTGTGAGAAGTTTTTAAATTATGGATTTTCTTTTCTATCTCCGCCACTTTCAAATTGTGCTTTGAAACCATAGACTCCAGGGCCACTTTTCTTTTTACCCGGTTTTTGTAGTCGGGACTCGTAACATCCCACAAACAATAAGACGCATGGCAATCTTCAATTAGTATTAAAACTTTCTCGTTAGACTGTTTTTAGAGTTTTAAAGCTTTCTCGTTAGACCACATATTTTCAAAAGAACTGGAAAACTTTGGAAAATAACTGTAAACAGCCGAACCACACCACTCGGTAGCTGGAGACAGACTGGGACCTGTCTCGTCTCTAGATGCCGAGTAACGTCCACACTGTCAAAATGTTGCGCAACATGTCTAACGTTGCATGCGGTCTCCCATTCCGATCTGAAGACTTTAGACCTGCGATTTTTGGTCTCTCAACAACTCGTAGACGGGATTTGTCTATAGACATGTCTACGTAGATAACCTGAGACAGGTCTCAGAGACCAAAATCGCGCAACATGTCTACCAGTGTGTACTAGGCTTAAGGATGTTCACTGACAAATAATTGTCAAAACACCATAATTTACAGTTAGTGTACAGAGTTTTTGAAAAGTTTAATTTTTTCATTCGATTCGAATTTTTAATTGTATACCTCTACTTACGAAATGAAATGAATATTGGTTTTATTGACTTTTCGTTAAGGTTATTGCAATACTTTCACTTGGTTAGAGAAAGTAATAAATTTTATTAGATGTGATTGACTTAAATGGTTGAACTAAGTAAAGTAAATAAAGTTGATAGACAATTCGTTTTAAAATCAAATAAAAGTGTTAGATATATAATTAATTGATTTTAAAAAAGCATTTATTACCTATATACCGACTACTCATATATAATTGATTCGAATTCATAAAAAATAATATTTTTCTATACTCCCTTGTCTTTTATTCTTTCTAAATGATCAATAACTTATGTTACCTTACATAAAGAAAATTAAAAGAAAATCACTCCAAGAAATCATGTGCTGTCGTAAAATGCAATCTCTATTTCTTAAAAATAAATAAATTACTTCTATCAGTAAATGAATGTAATAAATTATTTTATTTAAGTACTAAAGATTATGAGAAGATTAAAATGTTATTAATTTATTTAGGACTTGGAAGGAAAAAAATAATATATTAAATAAAATATTTTTTATGTTGCATTCTTAAAAATGAATGTCACTCTATATTTCATGAAATTAAGGTTGCTCGAACAGTACCCCGCAAGTCACAATAAAATCTAATTTCGACTAAAATTAAAAATTTTAACTCATAAATTAATTATTTTAATTGAGATGTTAGCTAATATCATTTTTAATCGGATATATGAAATAATTTAATTAATTAATATAATAAATAAATGTTTTTTGACTCGAGTATTTTAAAGTAGATCTGGCAACAGCGCATTTACTAGCTGTCAGTTTTTTATTTTTTTATTTTTATTTATTTAGATAATTTTACGGACTAGTAGTCAACTTATAAAAATGTCAAATACGTGTATAATGAGTGTTATATCAAGAAAAATAAAAAAAATTTTTACAAAGAATTACAAAATAAAACATCAAAATCATATGTAAACAATGCAAAAAAAAATACAATAATCTATACACGAACAATAAATATAATTAACAATAAAAGAACAATCACATGAAAATCATACAGAAAACAATAATGAAAGAAAAGCAAAAGATAAAAGAGAAACATACATAAATAGGTACATAATTCAGTATTACAATGTTTACGGTGCTGGTGGTGATGTTCACATAAATTCATTCAAAAACAAAAACAAAATCTCGCAAAACTAAGTAAAGACAAAATTCAACAAAGATATGCCATAGTTTAATAATAATCAACCAAAATTAAGCAATGAAAATCACTCCCATCAGACTGTCATAAATTTTGGGGAAAAATGATCTTTGATTTTATTTTTAGAGGTGTTAAATATGTCTATTTTCCTATTGCTATTACCTGTTTCCAAGATGCGATTTGTGCACGAGTACTTATGATATGAGAATCTCTTTTTGATGTAAGTATGGCTATAAAGTTTTAAATATATAGAAAAATAAACTGCAACGGATCGTTGCTAAACTTTATCCAAATTCATTTGAAATATTAATATGTTTGTTCCTTTATTATTAATCAGATATCACTAGCAATTTGTAGTTCATGTTGACATTAATTAAAAATAATTCTGATTTAATAGTCGAGGAATAACCATTCTACATTGGATTTTTGACATTTCGGTTTTTATTGGTAACCATTGCTGAAGACATGGAAGAATCGACTTAAAATCAAAAATAGCCATCGATTCTCATCTAATACTTGAGGAATAACAATTCTACATTAGGTTTGTGACGTTTCGATTATTATTGGTAACCATTGCTGAAGACATGGAGGAATCGACATAAAATCAAAAATAACGATCGATTCTCATCTAATACTAGAGGAATAACCTTATTGCATTCCATTTGCTCAAGCTTGAGTTGTTTACCAAAAAAAGAATTTAGTCTTTTTGATTTTAAGTCGATTCTTCCACGTTTTCCGTAGAAGTTGCCATTAATAGTCAAAACATCAAAAATGGAATGCAATAAGGTTATTCCTCTAGTATTAGATGAGAATCGATCGTTATTTTTGATTTTAAGTCGATTCCTCCACGTCTTCAGCAATGGTTACCAATAATAATCGAAACGTCAAAAACGTAATGTAGAATTGTTATTCCACTGATGATGCCCTCTTGCGAATCACTAAGCTCATCAGAGCAAACCAAAAACAGCAAAAAAACAAAAATATCCCCACAAAAAAAAATCAGGAAACGGTCCACACCATGGGACTGTTCCTAGACGTAAAAGGAGCATTCGACAATGTATCCTGGAGCGCTATCTTTCGAAGGTTGTCAAAAGCAAACATATCCAGTACGCTATACGAAACAGTAAAATCATACTTCACTAATCGTAGAATGATATTGAAACTTGGGGACACTAATAACGAAGCCACAATGGAAAGAGGATGCCCCCAGGGCTCAATTATGGGCCCCTTGGCCTGGAATTGGGTCATGGATGAGCTCCTCGACAAATTGACAGAGCTTGAATCCGAAGGCATACACGCCACCGCGTATGCAGACGATCTAGCCCTGATAATTTACGGGAAATCGCGAGACGACCTGATTAGTAAAGCCAACACAGCCATTACCGTAACCCAAAATTGGTGCCAAAATAGTGGCCTACAACTCGCAGAGGAAAAATCAATAGGAATCCTCTTTTTCCACACGCTTAAATTCAATAACAGAATCATTATTAAAATCAACGATAAAAACATACAGTTCAAAAAAGAAGCCAAATATTTGGGAATCTGGCTGGACGAAGATCTGACATTTATTCCACATTTCAAAAAAGTAAAGGAAAACATCAACTCACTTTCCAATAGCATTAAATCAATCGCACGACACAAATGGGGTCTTAATCAAAAAACAGTCGCCCTGTATTGGAAAAGTCTCTACCTTCCAATTGCTACATATGGAGCTGTCGTTATTGCTCAAAATCCTGAGCAAGTATCACTAAACAACGCAATGAATGCGATCGATCGAACCATTCTTCTTGGCTCAATAAGAGCATGCAGAACTGTGTCAACAGCAGCGCTTCGGGTATTAGCAGGTGCTGCTCCACTCCGATTAGAAATAAAAAAACTAGCAGCAAAACACAAAATCCGAAAAAACATCAACGCCACGTTAGGACGATATGAATTCATACAACATGAATCCATGGAAGACTACCGTGTCGAACGCGAATATACAAAACTAGATCTCGAAATAGGCAGACAATGGCAAGAGGAGTGGGAGTCAGGTGACACAGGTCACCTTACCAAGCGATTCTTTCCACGTGTCAACTACGGGAATATGCCTAAATGGTATAATCCCGACATGTTCACGCTATTCCTCCTCAGCGGTTACGGGTCAATAAATGGCACGCTTCATGCGAGGGGCGCGGCAGACACACCCAGTCCAAACTGCCCTCAATGTTCAAACACTGAAGAAACTGTCGAGCACATTCTCTTCGAATGCCCGCTCTACACGGATCTCAGATACCCTGAACTAGCTAATGAAAACTTTCGGAACAACCTTCCAAAATTAATAGAATCAAGCGATCTATTCAGTAAATTCAAAACCTTCGCTGGACTGGCCTTCCCCCACCGCAGACTCATAATACAACAACTAAGGAGCCTCACTCCAGACGCTTTTGAAAACACAGAATAGAAGACTAAGGACAAACGGCATTAGAAATACAATGCCTCCTATCCGCTCCTTCTCTCTCACTCTTATAATTAACTGGGCCTGACCAACTATTCTGACCAGACCAACAAGGGGCGGGGACTGCAAAGTCCCGGCCCCTTCAAGCATGCTAATATATATATATATAAGATTAACCTAGATTAAGCATCTTAGAGCAGCACTATTGCTACTCTGGGCAAGTAGAAATTCTAACCAATAGGGTTAGAACACACACAAATAGAAATAAAAACTAACAAATAGTTAACTATTTAACATAGAAAATTAGCAACGTAGTATAGATACTTTCCACTAGATTATAAGCTGATAACCTAATCAACAAAACCCTAGTATATAAGTAAAATACGAGAGGAATCGAGAGTTCACCTCCTCGCGGTAACACACGGAAACGTCCCTTCAGGGCGGCTAAGTAACTCTCACCGCGGTCGCAAAACAAACCGATTATGGATCATAAATCCATCATCAAAGTCACTTGTCTTAAACAAGTTAGTCAAAGTAATATGGTTGGTAATGAGCTTTCCGGTTGCTCGCAACTCTGCTCCCAGACCTCCATCAAAGCAGTATGTAGTATAGTGTGTGTGTGTGTGTGTGTGTTATTCCTCAAGTATTAGATGAGAATCGATGGCTATTTTTGATTTTAAGTCGATTCCTCCATGTCTTCAGCAATGGTTACCAATAAAAACCGAAATGTCAAAAATCCAATATAGAATGGCTTTTCCTCAAGTATTAGATGAGAATCAATCGCTATTTTTGGTTTAAAGTCGATTTCTCTATGTCTTCAGCAATGGTTACCAATAAAAACCGAAACGTCAAAATACAATATAGAATGGTTATTCCTCAAGTATTAGATGAGAATCCATCTCTATTTTTGGTTTAAAGTCGATTTCCCTATGTCTTAAGCAAAGGTGCGGATAAGAAAATATCGCAGTTGCTATGGTTACTTGTAAAATTTCCTCCCAAATTTTTACCATTTCACAGCGAGAAGCCTAACCATTATTATTTAAGTTAGGTTAAATGAGCTATCTTAAAACGATCAAATGAATAAATTTTAAAGAATTTAAAATAAAAAATTAAAAAAGTACTATTTTACTCTAGAGTAAAGTACTTTAAAATATAATTTTACTAAAAACTTTATTTAACCTTTTTTGTGGTCCCCAAGGTACTTAATTAGGATATTAAATATCATCAAAATTGGGTAAGTCATTTTCAAGATATTTAGAAAAAACTATAAAAGTACTGAAATAAAGTACTAATGTTTGTTGACCGATATGTACCAAAAACTAATCAGCGCTTCATTTTGTAATAGTAGGTTTTCAATTTCAATTCAATCAGTACAACGGTGTGGAAAAAATCGTGGACGAAAAAAACGATAACATCCATCCATCCATCCGCACGCACTTCCAAAAAAATGACACTTTTTGGCCTCTCGACGAGATTCCAGGTAATTTTTGGCAAAACCGTCACGTGCTAAAATTGAATCTCATTGAATATTTCAATTTGTGACCTTAATTGAGTCCATGGTTTCCGTAGTCTTTACCTGAGGACCCTTTGAAGTCGCGCTTGCCGTGAGACCCATTACAATACTTTCTCCCATGCTTCGCATTGGATAAAGTAAAAATTGTTATTGATTGTAAAATAAAATAAACGTGTTCTGGATTGTTTTTATAAAATATTTGTATTTTTTATAAAGTTTTTCTTATGCGATGTTTCTACACTTTGACGAGTCACGTGAATTATTTATTTTTAAGTGAAGCGGCGTGATTTATTTTTTAATGATATTGATGTGAGAAGGAGATACACCAGAAGGTGGATCCCCTAAAGGCCTGTATGGGCTGGCCCCTCCATCGTGAAAAGAACAGAGCAGAAGGAAAAGAAGCCGGGATCACGAGCCAATCTCAGAAACTTAGATACAATTCAATATCCAATTTACTAAGGATGATATTTGTGATATTTTCGATCATTTAGATTTGAATTTTTAACAAACCCTGCGTCAAAAAGTTTTTTTTTAACGTTACCTACGATTTTATCTTCATACGATTTGGCTAGATTAATCAAAATATATGCTTTCAGTCATCATTCCCTATTCACTAGGTGTTAAAAGTCCGATTTTTATTAATTAATTATACGAAAATATTTGGTCAGATCATTTTCAAAAAATTATTTTATACGTATTTGTTATCGATTAATAACATATTAAAAATTCAGATTTTTAATCCTACATTGGCTTAATGTCCGAGCAACCTTAATGAGGTTCTTTCGCGACAATCCACACAAAAAGTTTTAGCCTCGTAACCACTCTATAAATATGAACGGAACTAAAATGTTAGGTTATGTTTTTTTAACGTGACTGTCCACTCACACTACAAAATCTCTATATGGATACACACATACTAGTCGGATCGTTTCCAAGCCATTGTGCTTATATCCCCTCCACTAAAAATAATCGCCCAAATATGTTTTTTTTTTTTTATCAAAACTACGTGGTAAATAATTTTAATTTTTTTTTTAAGTTACTCCGAATATATTATTCTAACAAATATTAGTTTTTCATCAAGATGGTGAAAGTTCTTCAATGAAAAAAAGTAAAATAATGATCATATCCCCATCCTTTCCCTATTTACCCTATGTTAGAAATGTCATTTTTAATTGCAATTATTCATGTTTGGTGTGGTAAATAGTCTTCAAATTTTAACAGTATGTGTATTATGCTTTTAATGACTTATATTCCAAGTTTCAAAGACTTCTTGAATTTTTGCATTTGTGAAAGAACTACCTTAATGCGAATAGGAAATAAACCAAGAAAGTACAACTCCTATTGGCTAGGATAAACCCCAGCATCTTGGAAAAAATAAGACATTTCAGAGATTGGGTCAGAGTCGAAGGACCTGTGGATACGTATCTTCTGTGACTGAAATTTGAAGGTCACGAGAAAGAAAGATAGAGGCGGGAAACATGTTTTAGTCTCTAAAAGTCATAGGGATAAACGAGATGGAGAATGAAATAGTTCTATTTACAATTTGACAGCAAGGGAGAAGTGAGCGTGTGAAAATCGTATATTTGCTACAAATGAATGGCTTTAACTTGTCAGAACAAACACCATGATAATATTTATAAAGATCGAAAAGAGGCAGTTCAATAATAGGCCATTGAGTCTCTTATTAGTATTATTGTTTTCTTCTTAATCGCATTCAGAGTGGCAAGAAAGGGTCCCTCTCCACAGATGCAAGTCAAATTCGAGACATGGGAATTAGAGCTTTTTATAGTATAAGAAGTGGGCTGAGTGTAACAAAGTATCTGGACCTGAAAAAAAAGCCAAGCTTACATGAAGCAGCATTTACTGGAGAAGTAATTTGTTTATTTGACTAGAGATCTAAACTTAGAGTGACTCATCTCAAAAGTTTTTAAAATGATAATTGAATCTAAAATGACCAACAAAATATTTAAAAAATTCGACATTAGTTTATTAGTTATATTTTTTACTTTTTTTTTTTTTTTTTTTTTTAGGCCGCATCGACTGCCAGGCCCATAATGGTTTTTTTTACTTTTTAATACATATAATAAATATTAAAGTGATGTAAGTATGTATCGGTCTTAAAATGGAAATTCCAGTTTTAAAAAGATATATTTATGGCTGAAGCTTTGGGGAGTTATATTTAAATTGACGTGATTTTTGTTTCAATTATAATAAATTGAATTTAAATATATGATTATTTAGACTGAAAAGTTTTGGAATGAAAACACCATAATTTTCCGAATGAAATACTTACATTTTTAAGTTTACTGATACTTCGTTTATAAATTGTGTCATTGCTTATTACAGAGGTTCCAAAACTGTTCGCAGCGGCTTTTTCACAGGTGCGCCGCGAAGCTTCATAATCAGGCCCACCCAGAGGGGTGGGGTAAGGGGCTCAAACGCCCCGGTGCCCGGACTGTTGGGGGATCCGTGCGGGTGGTTGATTTTTACCAAAGAATTAAATTTGAAACTTAATCTAGCTATCGTGTAGCATCATTTGAATATGAAATCTCAAGATGTTACGTCATATGGGTTAGTCTTAAAAATTACTAAAATACTATTGACCTAACATGTTTTTATCTAAAGACTAACGATTTTAATTATATTTTTTTATTTTCAATTAAGTGATTTCATCAAAATCATGGGTTCGTAGCCCCGGTCGACGCCCTTCGCTCGTCGTCATATGATGCATAAGAAAATGTACACTGAAACCTATGATATAAATTATCATGTAAAATATTATTATTGAGCCCCGGCTGATCCTTTTGTCTATAATAAAAATATTCTGTTCTTCGTTCCCTAAATTATTATTTAGATTCATTTATCCTGATTTTTTCAAATATATATCTTAATTATATATTTTTTAAAAATTATATTTTTCTCCAAACTACCTCCAGACAAAAAATGATTTTGAGTTCATATATTTTACAAATAATTATAATTCATTCACTCTATTATTTCTATTAAAATTCTGACTACTAAAGAGTTAATACAAAAAGACTCAGAAGAGAGCAGCATCTTATGGCAGCGCCTGTATTTAGACAACCAGCATAAGTGGGGTACTTTAGAGTTTAGACCAGAGGACTAATTTAATTATGTTTAACATATTTCAACTCTATATAATAGACTTTGTAATTTTATTATTAGTATTAAAATAGTTGGTTTGTGTTAAAAAGAAGTAGACGCTATTGATAAAACTCCTACTATATTTGATTAATAGAAAATTCTTTATTTCGTGTCTGAACTTGGTTCATGCGTCCAATGGATATGGACTTGTATCGACATGTATCCGGGATTATTATAAAAGCGCCCAAGCTTATATTTCGCACCCTTTTCTTTCTATACCAGGGTGAGACATTCTAGCCCAATTGCATTTTAGAGAATTTATTATTTTTTTTAAATATTTTTATCTTTAATTGTTTTTAAAATATTTTCAATGAAATAAGGGGAAATATTTTTTAGGAAGATTCTTCATTTGCTTTTAAGGAAAGAAAAAAATTATCGAATAAATTTTTTTCATTAAATAATTATATACAATGAATTTATTTTTATTAGGTTGATTTTTTTAATCAAATAAATAAGAATTAACAGATATTTATTATGGGGTGTTTGTTTTAAATCATTTCATACGAAATTTGTTTTTAATAAAATTAATAATTTATTTCTTCTAATAAAATGTCCTCGGTAGACTTGAAAGCTAAAGCCTGCTGGGCGTGTTTAATTTTATAATAAAATTTCCTAATCAAAACGTAAAAAAATCGAATTCGATTTTTTCCAATTTTTCAGGTACCTTAAATCCAAAAAATTGAAAATCTCTCTCTATACATTATATATCTGCGTGTGTGATCTAATAAATTACAAATTTTTTGGCACTAGAACGAACTGAACGATTCTGGGTTCTTGACTACTGATAAGAATGGGGAATCCAGCCGACAAAAAATTTTTGTTTATGACTTTATGTTTTTGAATAATCTAGACTGATCGACATTAGATATTAATATGGGACCCAAATGAATTTTCTACGATCTTTCATTTTTCCGCTATCGTGGATTTAGAAATCCGAATTAACATACATGAACGAATGAAAATTTCTCAGTTTCAGACATTTCTCAAAACAAAACACAAACACTAAAGAAAACAAAATATTAATTATTACTTAAAAAATAAACTGCAACGGATCGTTGCTAAACTTTATCCAAATTCATTTGAAATATTATTATGTTTATTCTTTTATTATTAATCAGATATCGCTTGCTATTTGCAGTTCATGTTAACTTTAATTCAAAAATAATTACCAATTCTCATTTAACAGTCGAGGAATAACCATTCTATGTTGGATTTTTGACGCTTCGATTATTATTGGTAACCATTGATGAAGACATGGAGGAATCGGCTTAAAATCAAAAATAACGATCGATTCTTATCTAATACTAGAGAAATAACCTTATTGCATTCCATTTTTGATGTTTTGACTATTAATAGCAACCTCTACTGAAAACGTGGAAGAATCTACTTAAAATCAAAAAGACTAAATTCTTTTTTGGTAAACAACTCAAGCTTGATAATTTTTGGCAAAACCGTCAAGTGATAAAATTCAATCTCATTGAATACTTCAATTTGTGACCTTAATTGAGTCTATGGGTTCCGTAGTCTTTACCTGAGGACCCTTTGAAGTCGCGCTTGCCGCGAGAGCGATTACAATACTTTCTCCCATGCTTCGCATTGGATAAAGTAAAAAAATTAATAACTCCTACACATATTTATTTTTATTTCAAATTCTTTATTTCCATAATTATTTATGTGTGATTTAATTAAAAATTCAAATCTTATTTATTTATTGGCTAACTAGACAAAAAACAAAATGAGAAGCTAAAAATTTATTTATTATTTATTTTTATCTCTTAATTTTACGATTAGACATACTTTTACTACAGAGGGAGAGAGAGAGAGGGAGTAAACCACCACCAATTAAAGACCCAATTTTGTAAATAATTATAATCTGGTGTAAGAGGCGATCCCGTCCTGCGCGGCCAAAATAAATAATAATAGGGCGCCATGGAAAAATTTTAATTGAAAAAAGGCACCGCGATTCTGAAAAGTTTTGGAACCCCTGGCTTATCGTTTACTGACCAAATAAACTCTTGAAATTACAATTGTTATATTTTATCATTAGGGAAGGTGTATCTTTGTGATTAAAAATAATTAATGAATTAACCTGCGCAAACTATATAATTCAATAAACTAATATGTTAGGTAAAGAAATAACTTAATTAATTAATTATTAATTATCCCCAAAATAGACATTTAATTTTTAAATAACATAATTACCTATGCAGATCGATGGTACATAATTATCCTAATCTGAACATTGAACAAATATATATGAGTTTGAAAGAACAGCAGTTCCAAATAATGAATCCGGCTATTGACTTGTGCAAGCCGTTATTGAAGTTAGAATGAGAAATTTCTATACTTATATTCACTATTTAAATGAATGCTCTTCAGAATGGAAACAGCGAATCACATTGAAGTTATATTTATAGAATACATAGAGAGAATATATTGAACAAATGTTAAACCGGAGCTATGGTATTTAATGTTTACAATGAAAATCTGTACCTTCCCTATACTTATTATTTCAAGATTCAAATAAACATGTTAATATTAAAAGTCGATTCATATAATATCAGTCTATCAGTCACTCCTCAATATGGCCCTCACAAGGGGGGGGGGGGGGTAAGTGCACCCGTGGGTCCTAGGGTGGTCCCTATTTTGGGTATTTTCGAATTTTTACTCTGGCACAGACTCATATACCATAGTTTGAAATAAATAAAAAAAAAATATCCCCAAGATTCAAGTCTCTATCTCAATTTTAACCCGTGCCGCACAGCTATGCAAGTTTCCCATCTAGATAACATGGGGTTTTTGGCATTGAACGATTAATTTTTTATTCCCGCTAAAGTAATGGCTCATATAGCAGTATTTTATCTAGCTGTAACTCCAAAATTATAATAGCTAAAAATCTATAAAAATTCTGAATTATAGCTACTATTATAAAGATAAAGTCTATAAAATTTCAAATTGTTTGAACCATTGCTTTGGCCGAAATAATCAAATTGATCGTTCAATGCCAAAAACCCCATGTTATATTTAGATGGGAAACTTGCATCGCTGTGCGGCACAGGTTACAATTGAGATAGAGACTTGAAACTTGAAGGATTTTTTTTTATTTATTTCAAACCATATGAGTCTCTTTCAGCGAAAAAATTGGAAAATATCCAAAATAAGTGGTCCGGAATGAAACACACTGATATTTTGGGTTCCGGGTCCGAAATTTTATGTGGGGGCCATTCTCCTCAATTTCATCAAAATTAAGCAGTCTCAGTTTCTTCGAATATATTCTTTGAATTTAAATGGTGTCATTCACATGGTGAAGTTTCGAATCGAAGCATTCATTCATTCAAATTTCAATTAATTCCCATTGAGTATTTTTTATAAAACTTAGCGAACGCGCTGTTGGTTGATAGTGAAACATTAATTAAATTATAATGAGTTTGAAGTTAAAGTTGGTGGTTTTTCACAGGAAGGAAAATGAATAAAATAAATTGAGTTAAAACATTTAGTTCTAATAATATATGTTATATATCTCGATATAATTCGGGTGATTTGCCCATCATCAGGAGTTTATAGAGACTGGCACAACTGAACAATTTTGATATAAAATGCGGATCGACTATGTCCATTATCTACCTCAAACAAACTGCTAAGTGTTCTTTGGGTGAAATGACTTCTTGAATGCTTCTCTTATTTACTGAGCAATATGTTAAAACCGTTTTCAGATATTCTGAAGAATTGATAATCATTTAATCACGAATTTAGCTGCATCGAAAATTGCAATATTTAACAAAATATTTTTAAAGACTTTCACTTGTGAAATTGGTTCTCTTGTCTTACAGAATTAAATTTTTTATTAAAAGGCTTGGTCTTAATTCACATGGAACAATGGACAATTCAAAATAGAGACGGATTTACAATGTCACAATTCCGAGGGGTTCCAAGATATAGGGACTCCGAAGGGGTCATCAAAACGAACAATAGAGAATGGAGGACAAGGGGCTTCCAAAAATACATTGCGACGGGACCCCTAATGTGTAAATTCTCTACTGATTCCAAACCCGACATGTCTGATGTTGATATTTTAAATGATTTTTGTGTGCTTTTTGAAATCTGTGTCCAGACGAAAAAGATGATTGAAAAAGTTAACCATTTTTCCAAAAGGTTTCTAATTAGACAGCTATACCTTATCCAAGGCCGTAGCCTAAGGTGTTAGAACCCCCCGAAATGTTTGGGTAAACATCGACATTTTATAGGATATATGGTATATAACATTTTAATAAAAACTTAATAAAAAAAAAAATACTCTGATAAAACAAAGCAATCTGGGCTCAAAGAGGTCATGTCTCCTACTCCTAGGAGTATATCCATACTCCCTCAAACTTTCCAAAAATTAACCAACCCTGAAGAGAATTTTTCTGGCTAAGTCCTGGATCTTACCTTATGTAAGTATAAGAAATATTCTAGATGCTATTTTCCCAAAATTATAAATTAATACCCTTTCCTATTTGTTTTTTATTCAACTCCTATAAACATTTTTTATTTGTTTCATGCTTTTAACAATAATGAATTTTTTATAAAGTATCATAGAAAAATAAGAACTCTCTCTCTCCATATTGTTTACTACTTTCCACTTTATCTTTTTCTGTCTATAACACGTGACTTGTCTTAGAATAAACAGCAAAGTAAATAAAATTGTAATCAAAACAAGATAACATGTTCTGTTTGGTTATGTATTTGTTATCAATGATTAGCAAGAGTAATTGCTTCGTTTTTTTATTCGGTGGAATTCAGTCAAGATCTTGTATTAGATATGTTGGCTTGCCTGCATTGGGCTGGTCCATTAAACAATAAATCTTTAGACGAAAGAGGAAAATACGGTCAAATAAATCTTGGAGTAACGTCAACCTTCGTTTTTGTTTTGGCAAGATATTTAAAACCGCATTAAAATAATTTAGAAAAAAGTTTACTTCAAATGATATTTTTAGTAAATACTGACGATAAATTTCTATAAGAAGTTTATGAATTTAATCTGTTAATAATAATGAACACGTTTACCTTTAGTAATAAATTTTATTATATATTGATTTATAAAGGAATTGAAAGAAAACAACTTTTTCAATGCTCGGTACGTTTTAATTAAATTTTAGGGATTTAGAAATTTTTAGATTAATTAAGAGCTTAACCTACAAAGCCAAAACTTGGCACAGAGGTGAGGATTATTAATACATACTTGTGTAGATACAATAAATTAATATGAACATTCTGGTTTATGCTTTTTTTGATATTTTTCAACCAGAAGCTAAAAAGCTCGAATTCTAATCAATCTCACATTTGGAAATATAAATATCATGGCACTGAAGCAAATTTTACAAGTTTCTCTTCTCAAAGTAATGTGGATGTCGGAATCAATATAGACAGACAAACAAAAAAATAGTGTAAATGATTATTTTAATAAGATTGGAGTATTTTTTGGAGACGGACTGATAAGTGAATTAAGTGGATATCGATGAGGCAGTCCAAAAAAAGAAGAAGATAATTTACACTATCTTTTTATTCATAAAACCTAGGTTTTATGAATAAAAAGATAGTGTAAATTATCTTCTTCTTTTTTTGGACTGCCTCATCGATATCCACTTAGTGTAAAGGATTCTCGAAAAGTTGCCATCTACTAGATCCGAGTTAAAATTAATAATAACTGAAAATATACATATTTGTTTATTTATTTAATAATGTTAATAATAAGGTTGATCGAGTATGTAGCGTTCCTATTTCTTCATTGTCATTTACTAATGACGATGATGAAGTTGTAGGTCCGAATTCAAGCCCAAAAATTTGACCGGCTCCTGCGCGCAATTAATACTTGAATAAAGTTAGGTATACTACATAGAATCTGGATATATGAACTCTAATACCCTAGGCAAAAAAAAAATATAGATTAAGGTCTTATCAAGTTCAAAGCAAGTGTTAAATTACTTTTAAAAAATGAAATAAAATAAAATAATATAGTAAACTCATGTCAATGATAAGAAACTGGTTTATTCAGTTGAAAAGATAAGAAAGGAATTAAAAAAAGTAATATTTTACTCGGGGAAATTTTGCAATTGGATTATAGTATACGAAGTTTTACCTTTAAAAGTAGTCTTTCATATTTGTGTACTTACAAGTGTTTATAGACATCCAGGAAGGCTTAAAAGGAAAGTATTGCACTTTATATTTTGATATTGTGTTTAAATGACCTCCATTTTGGGCTTCCTAAAATTTGTATTCCCCCTTTTAAATAAAGTTCGAATATGTTTTCCCCGTGCTCTCTCAGATCCGTCCTTCTGCTGGGCAACGTCTTGGGATGGGATTATTAGGAATACAAAATTAATTACTTCCTAAAAAAACTCTGGGCCCAAAAATGTGTATTGTTAATAAATTTAATCACAAATACAAGCTACAAATCTAATAATAATAATAATTATTATTATTATTATTAGTGAAAAAATATATACTTATTTCAAAGCAAAGTTAATAAAAATAAAAAATTTAATTTATTTTTCGAGAGGTAATGTGTACCTATTTGAAAAAAATCATCAAATTTTTTAAAAGTCATCAAATCAACTACTATGCTACCTTCGATGGTAGGTACTTAGAGAGCTACTTAAAGAGAAAGAACGGCCAATTAGGTTGCTTTGGATTGTCTCCTATATATCAGGTGATTAAGTTCTTATAATATAAGAACATATTCTGAATGTGCTTGGAATTGGGGTGGTTTTGAGCTTGGGGGTGCCCATTGTTTGACGACTCCTGTCCTTGTGGCTGGAGGGGTGGTTAGCTGGGGGTGTGCATCCCCTTTTGTCCCAGGCCAGGCGCCAGCAGATCCAATCCTTTGGTTCAGTTGCGCCGCGGCTCTCCTTTCCAACGAAACAGAGGCCGAAACATCATTTCGTTCACGCGAAATCCTAGTAGCTCACTAGTCGTGATACATTTTTCGATTTAGCTGGCAAAATGTAAAATAGAAAAAAAACTAAAAAAAAAAACTCAATATTTTTGTGTTTCGAACTTTAAAGGCACATGTGATTTTTTTTTTAAACATTGGTGAGTTAATTTTCTATTTAGAGTCAAATTAAAATATTATTTTACTCATAAAGATAAATTTATGAAGTTGTCCTCTCTGTTGAATCAAATAAACTTATAAATTCAAAGTATATATCAGTGGCGTGAGGTCCATGGATGCCGTGGTTGCGACTCATCCCTATAACTTCAAAATATTAAGAGTATTTTCATACACTATCATGTTTGACTCTCGAGTAACTTTTCGCTTTGCTTGAATTTAAAATTTATCGAACTTTTTAAAAGAATATAAAAAGAATTTTCCAGACTTGCAATTTGAATCACTGGAATGGAAAATAGTTTGATTTTATGAAGCAATCTATCAAAGCGCACAGCGTGCGCAGGTCAAGTTCGAGCATTAGCTTGGCCGTACACGCTGTACGCTATTTACACGAACCATTTCGATCCAATTTCGACCCCCTGCAGCTTGGAATCCATTTGAGATACAGAGCTGAAATTATACACATGTAATTATGAAATCCATTTTGAGGAGAGTACCAAATTTCAATAATATAGCTTAAATAGATTCTGAGATATGGGCCTGAGAATATAGCTAATTTTGGCACTCACTCACTCATTCACTCACTCACTCACTCACTGACAGGTCATCAAAACCTATAGGGTACTTCCAATCATCCCAGCATCATGAAATTTCGCCTGCTAATATATCTAAGAAAATTAAATTTAAATAAATGATGGGTTCTTTTTTAGATAGCATCCCCTGAAGAAAAGTCACCGTACGCCACCAATAGGTTATAGGTATATAATTTATTTAATTTCCGAAGTTTAACCTTCCTTATGAGTCTTTTAATTAGAAATATTTTATCTGTTATTTATCATGGGTTCAATTACGTATATAGAAAAATTTGTTTTGTTTTACAAGCCACTGATTCTCAAAGTGGCGGTCGTGAAAAATATTTAGAGGGTCGCAAAAAAATCGATGACAGATCAATTTTTTTTTTTCAAATATTTTATAAATTTACTATGGATTCTGTTTAGAAATAAAAAAAATATATAATATTAATTATTTTATTTCAGAAGTAAGGGGGTTGTCAAAGGGACGAGCCTTAAAACTATTGAAAGGGTTGAAAGATGAGATAATGATATTTTTATCAGAAAGACCAATTTCTAATCTTTTCCACAATGAAACGAGATTAAGGACAAATTTCAAATTAATCTCTTTTTTTAGATGCCAGTTAGATAGGCTATGTTTTGCTTTGTCAAAAGAACGACACCTCTTTTAGCTCATCTGCTTTAGGGGCTTTTAATATACGAAATATTATCTTTATCCTCCTCTCATGCATTCCATTCTTCATTAATTTTATTTATTAGTGAGTGTTTCTCGCAAATTTCATTCAAAATGTTATAATTCATTACCATATCTCGATCATCGATCATTGATTTAATGATAGAACTTTCAAAACTGCATGGCTTATTATTGATATTTCTATCTTTGATTCGATTATGATTTTTTTTTTATAATTCTATTATTAATTAGAAGAACTACGTCAGGGAAAGATTTATAACAAGATCACATCATCTCTAACCCTCTGGAAATCCATTGTTATTTTCAAATACCCTCGCTCTCATTTAGCATTCTATATTGTATTTGGTAAAAGGTGATCCCTAACAATCCCCTACAGAATCATTTTGGACCAAGTATCATCTTATTAAATTTATTAGATAAAACAATTAAGATAATAAATCATCTAAAATACATTTTATAATTGAAATTCTCCCTTGTTAGAGATCACCATTTTCTTTGCTTATTTTAATTGTAAGTTGAATGTTAACTAAACAAAACTTCAGGAACGCGGTGTGTGTTTATAGTGAAACATTTTTACACCTCCAACTCCAACCTATTATAATAACTAAACAGACAAACTCTATATATGCATTTTTCGAAATGATAATTAAAATATTTTATTTTTATGAAAATTATTAATAAAAGCTTTTTTGTAGCCGGTAAGATCTTTTGTTCACTTTTTCTTTAAAATCGAATTTAGAAAATAAAGTCTATACTGGTTTGGAAAAAACTACTCTAAAAAAACAAATAAGTCAGCAAACTTCACTTTTTTATGAATTAGCCAAAACCCCTAAATTCAAAATTTCATAATTATGGCGTAGCAACATTTTGGTTACGCATCCACACTAACATTTTCACAATATTGATGGAATTAAAAGACTTTGAATCGTAAAGATCTGTAAAATTCTCACCTTCCTAATTTTTTCACGAATACACTAAGATCGATTCTATTTGTTGGGTAATGAAAAAAAAATTCAGTCGAATAGAGAACCTCCTCCTTTTTTGAAGTCGGTTAATAAAAATTATTATTAATTCAATCACCATCGAGAAGAAATTTTATTTCTTCTCGTAATTCCCATTCCATTAATATATATATATATATATTTATATAAATAGTTGTAGGGAAATAAGGACAATAGCTTATGCAAATAATTTTTATTTTCCGCCAACGTTTCGTCAACTTTGTTGACTTCCTCAGGGCTCAAACAAATTAATTTCTTTGTATATTTGTCATTTTATTAATATTCATTCTTAGCAAACACATAAGGCCAGTCATCACACAGATTGAAAATATTTTCCTATTTAAATCAGATTTTTTTTAAATAGTAAAATATTTTCAATCTGTATGATGACTGGCCTTATGTGTTTGCTAAGAATGAATATTAATAAAATGACAAATATACAAAGAAATTAATTTGTTTGAGCCCTAAGGAAGTCAACAAAGTTGACGAAACGCTGGCAAAAAATAAAAATTATTTGCATAAGCTTTCTCCTTATTTCCCTACAACTACTTATTAGTTTTTAAGGAATTCGGTGTTGGTACTTGGTGAAACATTTTTTAAAATTATTGGATAAAAAAATAATATGAAACCTACCAAGTATTTTT
Organism: Forficula auricularia; assembly: GCA_024734495.1. Taxonomy (NCBI): domain Eukaryota; kingdom Metazoa; phylum Arthropoda; class Insecta; order Dermaptera; family Forficulidae; genus Forficula; species Forficula auricularia. The sequence goes on along the minus strand of JALMQS010000139.1, from coordinate 452,040 downwards.
TATCCAATAACTACTTATTAATTTAATCGATGGACATAAATAATAAAAATAAATAAATAAATCTATATATATATATAATCCTTAGTGTGTATGTGCGTGATCGACCCACGCCTAAACCACTGAACGTATCGAAACCAAATTCACACCATATGTTTGTTTAGTGCTCCGGATGGTTTATCTAAATTTTGGGCCAAATCGGTTTGATTTGATTTCACACGATTTTACGTAATTAAATTAATTATTCTCAGGTAGAAGAATTCCAATCTTGGGGTTTTAAAAAAGGTTTCTCTTTTCTTTTGTACCCAGGCAGACAATGGGTTTGGGTTAATTCATTGTTCTCAAAGGCCTTGAAGAAGTATTATGATTATATTATAGATATATTTTGTTTTCCCTAAACTTTAGAATTAAAATGTTTCACAGAAATACACCATTCTCTCTTAAGTAAAAAGGAAAATTTATATTTTTAAATGTGATTATTTTATTGTTTTTAGTTGGCTAACCTGAGCCTTTTTTTTTTTTTTGGAGGGGAAATCGGTCACGCGACACCTCTTCATGGGTAGTGTCGGACTCCTACCGACTAAAACCCCTCCATTTCCCGATTCACCCTACCCCGGAACCGCTATTTGCATTACTTCAGGGTAGGCAGGTAGACCTCCTTATCACCCGGTATCCTTGGCGGTTAATATCTCCCTGCAGAGGTCCGATATCGCTTTCCAGCTTCCATCATCCCTCGTCATTAAAGTTATAAAATTCTCAACCGAGAGCTTCGAGTCGAGTCGCTCCTCTGTACGAACTCTAATATCGTTCCATTGGGCACACTCGAATATTGTGTGCTTCGGAGAGTCTGGAGTTTCACAGACACTACATTTCTCATCTTCTTTGATTCCCATTTTTTTCAAATAGGTACCAAATTTACCATGGCCGCTTAGGACCTGAGTTATATAAAAGTCTAAGTTTTTATTTTTATGTTGATACCACACCTTCACATTCGGTATTAGTTGGTGGGTCCATCTACCCTCTAGGGCGTTATCCCACCTATTTTGCCACCTTTGGAATAGCCATTCTCTATTCATTGGTCGCGATGCTGGTTCAGCCCCAAAATTGTAGGATCTTTCCGACACTAATAGATCAATTGGGGGCACCGAAGCAAGAACTTGGATTGCCGGTATATAAGATCTACTTTTGATCTCGGAAGTGTGTCGCGGTCGAATTGCCCAAGCGGGGGGGTCGAGAGACCCCCCCCCACATAGAACTTTATTTTCTTCAATTTTGAAAATTTAATGTTATAAAAAAAAATTAAAAAAATTAAATAAACATATAAAAAATGTTGATCTCCAATGCTTCTGGGGGGGCGGTCGCCCCCATCGCCCCCCCCCTGGATCCGCGCATGGACTGTCGACACAGTTCTGTATGCACAGCATACTCTAATAAGGGAGCTCCTTTGAGGTCTCATCAAGAGGCAACTAGTACTTTTTGATCTTAAGTACGTCTACCCACACTGGAGCTGCATATAGAATCACTGAAGTAACCACACAGTTGAGGACTCTCCTTTTGCTCGTGCTAGGGCTGTTTACATTTGGCAGCTATTCTTTGTAGTGCACATTGCGCTCCTACTCGCTTTACTAGCTGTCTTGACTATATGTTGACCCCATGTTAGACTTCCGTCAATTATGACGCCCAGATATTTGATGCTGTTTTTTGGCTGCATTGGTATTCCTCCTACATTTACCGTCATGTCAGAAGTCTTTTTCCTTCCAATCAGAGCGATTATTTCTGTCTTTTCAGGGGCCAGCTCCAGTTGCCTCTCCAAGAGCCACTCACCTATGTTCCGGATCATCTCCTGGGCCTTCAGGACTATTTCCTCTTCTTTTTTATCAATAACCAGCAACATGAGGTCATCGGCATAGGCTATTGTTCTACAATCTCTTGGGATGCTTAGCTTTAATACCCCGTCATACAGAATGTTCCACAGCAAGGGCCCCAACACCGATCCCTGGGGGACACCGCATGAGATACCAATGGGCCTGTCGTCAACAGTTATGCATCTATCAGTAAAATAGTTACATATAACTCTTATTAGGTACTGTGACACTCCTCTGTTCATTAGATCGTCGATGATGTGCCTCCATGAGGCCGTGTTGAAGGCATTCCTTATGTCAAGGGCTATGCCTAAGCATAGCTCCCTGTGCTTCCTCTTCCTTCGATTGCACTACGTGCAATTCTAGTCACTTCCTGGATCGCGTCTACTGTGGATCTGCCCTCCCTAACCTGAGCCTGTCGGAAAGAAACATTCCAAATCTTAATCAATGTTTCTTATTATAAATACATTTCCCAGTATCCCGGTGCATTCAAACCATTTTTTTAAGGTAATGTTCTTTATGGCATTATTTAGTTAATTTTAAATTAAGGATTTTTCTTTAAAAAATTCTATATATTTCTATGAAATTTTTAAAAAAAAGCTACAACAAACCATTTTTAAGGTAATGTTCTATGTATATTGCATTATTTAGTTAGTTGAATTTTAAATTAAGGATTTTTCTTCTAAAAGTTCTATATATTTCTATGAAATTTTTTTAAAAAGTTTATTAAAAACAAAAAAATGACCCCTGTTAAGTTGCAATATCTTTATTCTTATCAATTAATCATATCAATCAATCTATTAGAATTTATAACATTTTTTTTATTCAGTCTTACACTTTCTTTTAATTGAAAAGTTTTATCCAATGATATAATATTAATATAATTTATATAAATACATAGATATATCCAATATCAATATAATTTTTATTATTAATATTATATATACAAATTACGTAGAATTATCTTTTATCTACGCTGTTCAGTACATTTTAAACAAATTTAAACCATCACAAATTTTGAATCCATGAATTTCATTGTTCTAAACATTAATTACTATTGAAGAGCCTTATATATTCGAACGGAGGAATATATATGTAAGTGTTCCCTCCTAAATTCAAAAAATTAATTAATAGCCCTAATGAAAATGTGTTAAGATCATTGTCTAAATTTAAATAAAAATGTAATAGATGAAATTTTTATATAATAAATTTAGTTAGTACCTAAATATCAATTTTTTGTTAAATATGGTCAAAATAAATAATATCTACAATCTATAAAAAATATTTTTTATTTTGCTTTCGCAATGAGTTAAATTATTTCTTGAAGCTGATTTTTAATTAATAAAATATATTTAATTAAAATACAGTTGAACAAAATTATATTGCAAACAAACTTTTGGCCGTCCCGAGACGCTGCCCGCCAGGGCCATCCACCGGAGGGTCAAGGCGCAGAGAGCGTGCCGGAGGCACTCCTGACGCAGCTTATATATATAGGTGCAGTTAACATTTCTAACAGCTACCCTTAAATATCATCTCTCCATAAATATCTCTTTTACCGAAATTAAAGAATTAATTTTGGGTTAAATGTACTCATATATTTAACATAAATATCTAAGGTTTTTAAATATCTAACTTTATTCTCGATATAAAAGAATATGAAATTCAATATGTATATAAAAAAAGTAAAATAACATTAATTGAATTAAATCAGAATAGATAAAAATTCACTTTATTTTAATCAGCAGAAATGAAACTCAAATCAAAACGAAATTCGATATTATTAATTTAAAAAATTTATTTAAAGAAATTCTCATAGGATATACGCAAAGGATTACTAAACGAGATGGAATGAGAGAGTTTACAAAAGTAAAAAAATATAAATCTCTTATTTTTTAACAAACAAAATATTGAATTATATTTTCTCTGACATTTTCTAATCAAAAAGAATAATTAATGGGAAATTGAATATTGCTCAAACCGTTCTTTCTGGTTGACTTGAATCCTTATGATCTTCGCATGGATAGATTCTACAATAAAATTTAAATCAAAAGACTCGTTTGATTAGCCAAAACGTTTCATAACAAAAGGGATGGAGAATAATATGCATCAAAAGATAAGGATAAATGAAACATTCCACTTTTGTTGTTTATGTCAAAAGCTGAAGAAATGTATATAGAAAGGAATTATTTTGCATTCGAAGCCCTACTGACCATGATAATGACAGTTCTATTAAAGTATATTTAGAAAAATGTATTTGTTTGTTTCTGAGTTTCAAATACATAAAATCACTTAAAATATTTATTATCATGACCGGATCTAGGATGGGAAGCAGGGGGCAGGTTCCCCGGAGGCAAATTTTAAGAAAGGAAAGCGGAATTTTTTTTATTTATTTAAAAGGATCGTAGGTAGTTGGATCAGAATTTAAATCAAACGCAGTTTCTTAAGTAAATGGGCCTTCGTCACTGATTAGCGATTTCTTCAGTGGCTCATTTTATAAACTTATTTGTCAGGAGTTCTTACTACAAGAAAAATCATTTTTATATGATTGTTTTTTTTTTTTTTTTTTATTTAATGTCACCGGGAACAAAGCCCATTTAGACAGCACATAAGTAAAGTGTTAGTAGGGTTAGTGAGTGAGGGAGCCGAGTTTTCAGCCGGTAGAAATTTTTATTTGCCAGCTAGGATCGAACCCCGGCTTCCCACTTCAACATCGTCATAATCGAATGATGCCGAAACGAGGCCAATGCGTTAGCTGACTGAGCCGAGTTGGCTCCCCTATGATTATTTTAACGAAGAACAATTAGAATTGTTTTTTTAATGTTTTATATTGTCTTGATAACAAATTGAATGACTCGGTGAAGACATAACTACTTACTTACTTTGTAGTAAGAACTCCTGACAAATAAGTTTACAAAATGAGCCACTGAAGAATTCGCTAATCAGTGACGAAACGTTTGGCCCATTTATTTAAGAAACTTTGCGTTTGATTTAAATTCTGGTCCAACTCCCTACGATCCTTTTAAATATTTATTTGATTATGAATGCGAACAATGAAATATTTTTTTAACGTAATTTTAAAATACACAGATCTTTCAATCAGCGTCATGTTGTACATATGAGATCACTTCTGCAACCTACAGGTGAATAGTTTGAACCCAAATGCCCCCCCCCCGCCATTAAATTACATCTTGGCATTTGCAGATCATTTATTTGACCACAACCATTCACCTTCACCTTCCATTACATATCATTTCAAAAAGCCGAAAATTAGACAATGTAGAATCAGCTGAAATTGAAAAAGTCATACACCTTAATCAAAATATTTTAAACAATCAAACAGACATCAAACTTCACCAATAATTGATATTTTAATCAATGATATTTAATTTGAATTTAAAAAAATAAAAAAAAAAATAAAAATTTTACTAGCCCCTGCACATCACATTGTTTTGTTTACTGCTCCCTTTACGGTACATACATAATAACTGCACCTTCCAAGTATAAATACCCTTTCTTCATTCCCACTTTAAGACGAATTCATTCATACCTACACTAACTCACAAATAACTGTCCATCATATTAAATAAATTCTATCCATCATTTTACTTCAGTCAATGTTCTCCTGACGATGAGTTAAGAGCTCGAAATATATAGAGTAAACTTAAAAAAATCTTTATATTTTAATTTTTTTCTCCTCCTTGTGAAACACCACCAACTCCTACCTAATTTAATTTTAAAATACACAATGGTAGATTTATTCTTGACGCTATAAAACCATATTGTTGTTTATTACAACCAATTTACTACATTTTATCATACTTTACTTTATATAGCATCTGGGGGGAGCAGTAAATTTTTGCTTGCCCCCCCCCCCCCTCCCCCCGACAAAAGACCTAGATCCGGCTCTGTGTATTATGTAATATTTATCGTGCTTATATATATACGCTGATCTATACCCATTTGATTCTGCTATATGTTATCATGAATCATATTTATTCCTAAGTCGTTCCTCTCAAGAGCGAATGTTAATTTCAACCTATATTGAACAATGTTTCAGATTTTGTGGAGGAACTCCATTGTTCTAGAATTTCAATGAATTCTCTATAATTTGAGAAGGGTGACATATATCTATTCTTAAAGAGAAAAAGACGAAATGTATACGTCATTCGATTTTAATATTGATTATCACTTGTTCCACCGCAACCAACATCTCGCCTTCCTTTCTCTCACTCTCACTCTTTCATGCTATGACTTTCTTTTTGGTAAGCCCTTATTTGATTTTTTGATCTTCTTTTTTTCCTATTGGCCTTTTTTTGTCCCTTTTTATTTGTGACAAAGCCTGCCTACATTTCACTTCTTGTATAGAAAGCCAATCACTTGAAAAACTTTTGCAAAAAGAGTTTCAATTCTATCTTGAATGTTACATATACAGAATTATTACTTTATTCGAATGAAAAGATTGATTTACAAAGATTTATTATATATATATGGTATATATATGGGCAGAGACAACAGGGTTAGAGTGTCCCCCCTCCACCTCCCTAAATGTTGAGGTAAATTTTACATGATATATTAAACGATCAATAAAAATTTAATAAAAATAATACTCAGATAAAAAAGCAATCTGGGCATCAGGGAGTTAATGTCTTCTACTCCTAGGAGTAAATCTAAACTCCGATAGCTCCTCGGTGGTGAGGTTGAAATAATTTGAAAAATACCAGGATAATCTTTAAATTTTAATTTAATTCACTGCTCTCACTTTAAATAAAAATTTTTATTTATTGACAAGTCAAAAAGTGTCTGAACAGTATATCTGAGCAAGTTGATAATTAGTTTAAAAAGCAATTGATCTAATATTTATTTATTTATTTATTTATTTATTGGCTGATCGGTCTTTCTAACCATCAGCTAATTTGCGATACTATTGTTTTAAATTTTGTCTTCTATCTAGGGATCAGATTTTAGCCGGTTGCCGCCAGTCGGATTTACCCGGGTCCACTTGATTAGCAGGCTTGTACTCTATCCTCTCGGCTAGCCCGACCCCTTATTTATATTTATTGAATTAAAATTCAATAAAAGGAAACAATGACAAATAATTTAAGCTTGATAAATTTTTTGTAAGCCCACGACTTAACTAGAAAATTTAAACTAAACACAAAGGTACATTATATTAATACAAACATTACAATATACCCACGGGTATACCCAAATAATGAAATTGCAAAAGGACAAATTAGTACAAGAAGGTACAAATAATATTTTATTTCATTTTTTAGCTTTTATTAAAATTTTTTACTTAAATAAATATAAATTATTAAATAGATCAGTTCAATATAAAATCATTCAAAAAAAAAGATTATTCTATATATAAAATTTAGCAAATTTTAACATTAAAAATAAATTTAAATTTAAATTTACATAGAAAGAGAGAATTAGTGCATTGCCTTTGAGTGAGTCTTTAAGAATTATCTAATAATCTCTTTAATTTCAGAGGAAGAATAAATAACAATTTATAATTTTACTTTTAAAAAAATCAATACTTGAAATGAACAGAGAGACAGATGGGAAGAGAGAAGGAGAAACTTGACGAACCGGAGACAAAGAAAAGGACTCGTGAATAGGCATTCTAACTCCATCAACCCTCTCGAGCACTCTGAATCTATGCTCTAAATATATCATTCCACATATCTCTATGCAGCATCTCGAATTATCATTATAATCAGAGACACTAGATATATATATATATATTAATTGGAGCCAACTAGCTTCAAATAGAGAATCAGAAAGGTGATCCTTGGAACCTTTTCAACACCGGCCATACCAGACACCGAGAAATCCTTTCGGGTGCACCTATACATCCACTTATTGGTGCCTGAAGTACAAATCGGTGTCAAGGTGACGGAAGGAAGCCGGGGCCATCCCTTGAAGAAGGAATTACTATCTACGGAGGAAATTGTTACCAGAAGAGAAGCCAGAAGCTATCCTATACATTCGGTCATCAGGAATGTAATCATCTTCACATAAAATTTCTTAAACAATCCATCTATTTCTGTTCACTTCAATTAATGATAAAAGAAATAAATTCACATAGTTAAAATTTAAATAATTCTCTTAAAAAACTTTATTATTATTGAAAACCACACATCCATCCCTTATATTTTATTTGCATTTTTTTATATTATTTAAATTCATTTTTACCTAAATTCAGTAACGTAGCTTATTTAAATTCCATCAATTTCAGCAACAAGCATTGAGAGAGACTACCCTGAGATACACTCACCAATCAAGAAACTAGTATTTAAGCAAACCATTGCTATAAGAGCAAGCCCATGTCATCTCAGATCCAAGCCTCATATCCATAGTCAAAATCAAACATCCATTTTCACTATACCCACTGCAACATGTACTTACCTATGCCAAATTTTATCTATTCACTTACAACCGTTCGATAGCATTAAACAAGGGCGGATCTAGAAATTTTCTTAGGGGGATGAATTTCGCTAAGGGTGCAGAAATCATCAAACATAAATTTTATAAAAATAAATAGAGAATTTAAGGCGGCTATGTTTTAACTTAAAAATAATGTTTTACTTTCGTTCTCGCGAAACAAAAATAATCATAAAAAGAAGCAAAGTTAGATTTTTCTTGTCAGAGATCTAATACTTTTAATTATCTTTGAGAAAAAAACAACATAACAAAATCCTGAAAAAAATTAATCACTTTAGGCTTTACTTTGTTTTAGATAAATAATTTTTTTAAACACTGAGCGATTTGTTTATAAAGTTGTATAATTAAAAACAAATGAAAAAAAGATTAATGAAATGAAATCTAATCTAATATATATATAGCCAGAAAAAGCATTATACCATTTTTTTAAAGAACCTTTATTAATGTCAGAGCTCATTTATTTATCCCTATTTCCATTTAATTATTTATTTTTATTAAACACAAAAAAACTTGTTGTTATGAAATTAAGTTTTATACAATTTATTTCTAGTATGTTTACAATTTATTATACTGTATGTTTAATGTGGACTTCCCTTCTAGTGAACTCAAAATGTATTAAAGGAGGTTATAAAAGAGTGTGTCTTCTGTGGGAAAAATACATTTTTTAATTCATTTATAACGAGGCTATAGTTTCGAGGGCTTTGCCTCCTTCATTTCTCTATTACAATTGATTCACAAGAATTGATCTGCGAAAGTGTGTTTTACAGGAGTTTTGTTAGTTTGCATAAAGATAAAATGTGTTGATAGAATTATTTTTAAAATTTTCTCCAGTGAGTAAATGTGCGAAAATATATTTTTTCAAGATATATTATCGAAATTATATTTTTCATCTCTATTTAAAATTTATAATTAATTCATAAAATCTATATCATTTTCGTAGAAATACAATTTGATATTCCCTACAAAATTGAAATATTTCTCATGAGGAGACCCTTTGTAAAATTTCTCTCTTCATGAATCGTGCAAAAAAATAACAATTATATTATGTATCTTTAACGAAATTAAATTTTTTCATGTCTATATAAAAATACTCAGCTAAATCCATGTTTAATATTTGAAAATATATGGTCTAAGGGTTTAGGGAAGAAGTCATACACAAGGTTTTAGCGGTGGCGCAGGTGACTTAGCTACGATACTGGGAATTCTCAATTGATTTTAGAACATTTTTAGCCGAAAATTGGTATAAAACTCTGTAATGATAAGACGCAACTTTTAGCCGAATTGAAGCTTTGTTGGTCAAAAATAAAAACTCTTCTTACAACGATTTATTTCAAAAGTGTTTATCATTCTTTAAAATGAGCTGATTATCTCGGAACACAAGTTAGAAAAAAGTTTGTTTTGGTGTAGTAATTTTTAATTTAAATACACTAACCTTGAGGTAACCCAAGTTATATATAGCTATGTATACGGAGGATGGCAAAATGGGTGTTCCCCAAACCTAATCAAATATATAAAAGAAAAAATGTATAAACAAGTGTTTTTTCCAAAAATCTCAAAAAACGGCTATAAAAAATTGAGCAAAATTTTGAAGTTTTAGTCTACAAAAAAGCTTTATTTAATAAACATCGAAATCACAAAGTATTTATAAGATACTCTGCTAGTTAATTAGTTTCCAAATTTTGGGTTAGCCCTAGCTTAAAAATCTATGAGAGTATAAAAAGAAAATGTCATATTAAGCTGCCTTATATTAGGATTAATATCTGATTATATTTTGGTTGAATAGATATTTATTCAAGTACACAGTCTTAAGAATGTTCCATACTTATATTATTATATATAAGGCTTTAATTTTCTCACCTTAAAGATAGCTAGGTAAAGGGATTTACTTAAGCGATTCCAGAGTTTTACGAGTTTTCCAGCATGCTTTGTTTTAGTATTCTCCTTTCAAACTATTATAATATTATATTAGATTTTTGCGCTGACTAGAATATTCTTTATTGTATCATAGTTTTGTTCTTTTTTATAGGTGGCGACTTCTGTTGATCCTCTCTGTTGAATGAACTAAAGGAAGAAAGTCATCTTGAATTTCTACTTCAGGTAGGAATCAGTAATTTACTATCATTATATTTAAATGGTATCATTTTTTTAATAATTTGCTTTGAGATATCATCAAATATTCTCTTAAAATTTATAAATTGATTGGGCAGTCAAAACGATCCTATATTTTTAAAAAATGTATTCTACATTATTGGCTTAATATACTAAAATTACTATTTAAATACATTAAATTAAATAAATCGTTAATAATTTGGAAACGGACGAAACGCAATTTTTCTGAGATAGCTTTCGTATTTTTATTTGATTTATCGTTATCATACTTATCACTTATCATATATAGTAATGTAAGAATTAAATAAAAAGTTTATAACCTAAGTGTATTGATATTTTTTGAGACTAGAAACATTAAGACAAAAAAAATAGAAAGTTCTATTAAGGTTTTCAGTTATAACGTAAAATAAGAGTGGGTGCTCAATGCTCATATACATACTTGAGAACGGTCGCAGAATAAGCCGGTCGAAACCTCCTGGTTATATTGTATTAATTGTTAGTGTTCAATAAATAATTATAATTAATTATGTTATTTAAAGAACATTTCTTCTCTTAATAAATTTAATCACAAAAATGCAAGCTTTGACAGCTACATATCTAAAATAAAGTTCTGTTTCATAGAGAGAAACAAAGAGGTTGTCCTCTGCTTGATGCAGATAAACATACACACATATATAAAATATATATGTATATATATTATTTAAATATTTAAATACATAATATTATATACATATATATTTTATATATATGTGTGTATGTTTATTTGCATCAAGCAGAGGACAACCTCTTTGTTTCTCTCTATGAATCAACAACTCTACTACCCTCGCCAAAATAAAAACTTTTCAATTAAAGTTCTGTTTAAAATATTTTGTTGTTATTTCTTTTAACTCTCGATTTTTTTTTAATGAAATTGATGTGAGAAAGAGATACACCAAAAAGTTACATCCCCTATGGGCCTGGGTTGAAAGAAGAAGAAGAAAAGGGGATTTTATGGGCTGGGTAGGAGTCGAAGGTATCTGTGGATGCGGGTTTTAAACAGCTGAAGGTTTTAAGTCGGGGGGAAGACGGTGGCTGGAAATGAGTTCCAGTCTCTGGAGCTCATAGGGATAAATGATTTGGTGAAAGCGTTGGTTCTAGGGGGAATAATTTTCACTCAGCCATGGTTTAACAGAACTATGTATATGGTATAGATATTATTAAATTCAACAACTGTAAACCGTTTGTTTAAAATCATGTCAAGAAAAGAAATCTAACTAGATATTCCAATCACTGTAAAGGAGAAAGAGAGAATAAATAGTAATCTTTCTATTAACAATTCAATCTATTAGTGCAAAAGTTTTAATCGGTTTAGATATAAAATACAATCGGTGTTATTTTATTGAAAATTTAATTTATCTGGCAGTTTCTACTGTACTTTTAAAAAATATTTTACATATGTATATCATAAAAGTCGGCTGATTTCAAGTTAAGAAATTTTTTTGACATGACACGAATTTTTTTGCATATTAATTGTTCTGTAAAAAACTAAAGTAATTAGTCCTGACATATTATACATACATTCCTAGTAAATATGCATAGTTTATCTTAATTTGTCGATTTAGCTTTTTTTTTTAATTTATTTTTCAAACAAGTACCTATTATACCAAGATCAATTCTAGCGATTATGCTATTAAGTTAACCTGGTCTTATTTGTTAAAAAAAGTTGACTGCTGTTTTGTACTATTATTCATTTTTTTTAGCCAGCTCATCTCACTAACAATGAGGATTATTTTTAACCGACTTCAAAAAAAGGAGGAGGTTCTCTATTCGACTGAATTTTTTTTTTTTTTTTGTGCCTATGTTACCTCATATCTCCGCCAATTGTCAACCGATTTTGAAATTTTTTTTGCATGGGTCCAGTCTAGCTTCCGATTGGTCCCATTTTTTTTTCGTTTTTTTTCATAGGTATTAGACCTTTTTTATTAGGTTTGTTTAGACCTAACCTCTTTGTTTATGAACCGATTTCGATGGTTCTTTTTTTATCCTAAAGGGGGTGTCTTAGGGATGGTGTCATATTAATTTGGTCAAGTTCTGATGATATGATCACTATTAATAACATCACTAAAAAGAGAAAAATAAAAATAATTTTTAAGAAAAAATAAAAACCGACTTCAAAAATTAAATGCAACAAATAAAATACACTAAAAGGTATAAAATAATTATTATCTTATTTAGTTACAACTAAACGACGAAATATTAACATGAAATTACTTTTTGAAGTCGGTGCCAAACATATACCTTTTATGAATCGCACTCGACGGATCTTACTTAGTACGTTTGGTGGGTACGCTCGCTTAAAGGTATAGTTTGTTTGGCACCGACTTCAAAAAGTAATTTCATGTTAATATTTCGTCGTTTAGTTGTAACTAAATAAGATAATAATTATTTTATACCTTTTAGTGTATTTTATTTGTTGCATTTAATTTTTTGAAGTCGGTTTTTATTTTTTTCTTTAAAAATTATTTTTATTCTATTATAAGCTTTCAAATTAATACAAATTATGAATGGAAATGATAATAATAATGAGCATAAACTTCTTTGAAGGTAGACGAACCTTTGACAACCCTTTAATACCTTCATACATTTTCCTTCAATTTCTTATGCACACTTTTTAGCACTTGTCACTAACAGATCTAAAAATGTTTTTGTTTTTATCGGTTCAACCATATAACCAATATGCAGACATTTAATCTATTTAGTTCTTTTTTTATCAAAAAATGAACCATCCGAAATTGAGCTTCAATTTAAAAGTGAGTATGAACATGGGGAAATAGGTATGGTCGATCCATTTACGCTGATTGCTTTGTAATCTCTTCTGTTTGAACTCGAGGTTCTGTGTATAGTGAATTGCGCACACAATATTCTCATTTATACTATAAGGCCTTTCTGACAATGGATTACCAACTTAACATAATAAAGGTGAAATCAACACAACTTTATTTCCAAAGACATCCACGATGATTTTTACGCAATTTGAAATGTTCATTCAGTCAAAAGGTTGAGTCTCGAATCATAGATGAAATTTTAAGGCTACATAAATTATTTTTTTTATTTATTTATTATCACCGGTAACAAAGCCCATTTAGATAGCACATTTTAGCCGGAAGAAATTTTATATGCTAGACAGGCTCGAACCCGGGCCTCCCGCTTGAACATCGTCATCAACGATGCTGAAGCGAGTTCAGCGCCTTAGCCAGCTCAGTCAACCCGACTCCCCAAGGCTACATAAATTAAAAAAATTAAAAATTCGTGAATAATTAAATCGAGAGATAATTCCAGTTTTTTGAAGTTAGAGCGATTACAAATATTATGAGAGTTATCGATAGAAATAGATTTAAATTTTCTAAGAAAATCACAAGTGCCAATAATAGCAATTCCGGCCAATTGGCCACCCTGTGAACTGAACTCTTCTGACATATGTAAATGCTTTAAATATTTCAAAGATTTAATTTTCCTCGTTTAAAATTTCCTGGTCTAGTGATTCTAAATTTAAACACATCGCCATGCCATTTAGTTTAAATAAATATGGTTGAGTTCTAAATTCGAAGAGCAATTGAATGCCTTTTCCAAAATGAATATGAGAGTTTAAGTTGCCGATAGAAATAGATTTAAATTTTCTAAGAAAATCAAAAGAGGGTGTCATCTATTAGATGGAATTAGATGATTGAATTAAATGGATTGGCCCGATTGATATTATTGGCACCCGGGTTCGATTTCGGAAGGGGTAAAAAACAACCCTTCTGATATCTAATCTGATGCCTAAAAACCAGCCCGAAATAAAGATATACGAGCCGAACCGAGCCGAACTGAATATATCTTAACCGAACCTTTCAAAGTTGGATCGGAAACCCATTTTTTTTATCTAAATGAACCGAGATGATGAATAGAACCGAACCTATGAAAAATTCTAAAAGTGAAAATTGCCAAAGCCCACTGGCCCTCACTTGAGACATTTTGAGACATCACGGTCTATAAACTCAATTTCAGTTCAAATTTGTAGTTTAAAATTTTATTTTTACTTTCCTACTTATTTTGTCAGTTCTAAAAGAATCCGTCATCAGATAGCCGCGCCACACGGGACCCGTGATACTATGGTTTTTGAGGTTTCAATAAAAAACAAATGAAAAATAAATACAAAAACACTATTTTGGATATCTCGAAAACTAAGCGAAATCTCAAAAAATGGTATTCTTCATTTTCGTCTTATTTTGGTGAGTACTATAAAAATCCATCGTCAGATCGCGGCGCCATATCTTAGTGTTGGTTTCTAAATTTTAGAGGAAGCTAACATTTTTTTCTGTTTTTACAAATTTACCTACCATTGAAAAAGGGAGAAATTATCCCAAAACGTTTTGTTTCAATAAACGTGTTCTTTGATTGTTTTTTAAAGATTTTTTTAATATTAGGCATTATGTACCAAATAAATGTACTTCTTGCCCTTTGGAGCAGATTGCCTGTATTAAATGGAGAAAAAAAAACTATTAATTTATTTGCTTAACTTTCTTCAATAAAACGTGTAAAATTACATGTAGGTATTGATCACCTGCCGAAACATTTTAACCATATACATAGGCATACTTTCCCCGCCAACTATTTTTGTATTCATTTAACTAACAAACTAAAATATCCTACATTGAATACACCAAATAATGGATGTATTTGTCTAATTAAATTGCCAACAACTGATTTTGATTGGATTTTATACAACATTTATGTATATCTTTTGAAACATTGAGTATAATTATAGTAATCTGGCAGCTTATTATTAACCACCAATTACAATACTCAGGCTTTATTTACACATGATAGATATAGGTATAAACCTTTATGAATCCCAGTAATAAATTTTGAATAAACTTTGTACTATGGTAGTGTTAACAAAGTGAATGTATGTATTGTTACTAGCCATGGCTATTATTATGTTTTATTTAACATCTCTAATATAAATTCCATTTTTTTATTTAATTCCCTGTCAAATACAGTCTGGATAAAATTGAAAATTTAGTATATAATACCATGGTTCTTCCAAAAGTCTCTGAGGGTGAGTTCTGTGTCAGAGGTCACTTCGAAACATCTTTGAAACAGTGCTTTTGTATAAAGTTTTTTGAAGTTTGAAGTGACCTGCTGATCCATGGGCTGGATAAGTGGAGTGGTGTTAGGGGGCAAAAATCTCACTTGAATGAAACTGTATTCACCAGTCAGATCTTCCTCCAAACCTGAGGGTGAACAGGAGCGTTGTCCAGTACCGGTGCAAAGTTACGCTCAGTGGCGCATTCGTGCACGCAATCCGAATCGCAAAAAAGCGTACGAATGGCGATTTAAATTTTACTTGAAAAAGTTGTACGAATAATAAGTTGTACGAGTAGAGAGGCGGACGAATAGCGGGGTTCCACTGTAGTTAAAAGTAATATAATAAATATTATTTAAAATTTTAAATTCTAGGTAAAAATTTTTATATGAAAACAGAATTAAATAAAGTTTATTTTTTTGATAAAGTTTTGACCTTCTCCGGCCATCATCAAAGCAGGGCTGTGTCAAATGAGGTTTCTGAAATACAATTAACATTTTCTAATATTCAATTGAGAATTCTTAAATTCAAATGAGATTTTCTGTAATTGAATTGAGATTTTTCTGAAATAGAATTCATGCTTTCTTAAATGCACTTTCAAAGGAGACTGTTCGCTACTCGAAAATCGCTTTTGAAGCTTTAAGAGAAAAGCAAACAACATTGAAGTCATCAATTGACTGTTCTACTGTATATCAGGGAATCGAGTGCCTCTTTGTAATTTAGTTCAAAACGATTTAGAAACTTTTACAACTCTTGAGTTTGATTACCGGTCACTGTGATCTTTATTAAATCATTATATATTGCTAAAATTTCTTTGTTGTTCCTTATCATTTCTGCCAGTAACTATTATATCATCAAAATAAGACATCGCCCCATCACAACCTTCTAACATCTGATCCATTATATTTTGAAATATACTAGGGGCTGAAGCTATCCCGAACGGTAATCGGTTATATTTGTACAGCCTTTTAATGGGTATTTATTACTACTAGAGATTGACTTTCTTCGTCTAATTCTACTTGTAAGCATCACATAAATCTATAAAAAAAAAAGATAAATCTATTTTTGAAAACTTTTGTCCCCCATTTAATGAAGCAAATGATTCTTCTGACGTTAGTAAAGGATACTTGTGAATATCTAATGAGTCATTTAGTCCAGTACTAAAATCTCCACAAATTCGAACCGCACCCCCTGGTTTAGGAACAATTGGTGCTGCCCAATCAGTATGACTAACCTTTTCTATTACCCCCATAGATACTAAGCGATCAATTTCATTTTTGACTGCCCCTTTGTTTGCAAATGATACTTCACGAGCCTTACAAAATTTAGGTTTTACCCCAGACTTCAAATAAAGATGCGCCTTTACTTTAGTACAAGTTCCAAGGCCTTCTTGAAAAATACTAAAATATATTGTTTTAATTAAATCCTTATTTAGTAAAATTATGTTGCAAAAATCCGAATTTTTACCCTCTTTATTTGTAACTAATTTATTTAACAAATCAATACTTAGTGAGTGAGATTCAAACCAAAAATCCAGTCTCTACCTAATAGATTATTTCCTGATTCATCTGGTACGAATAATTTTAAAATAGTTTCATTTCCGAAACATTTGACATTCACCATACTTTGACCCTTTAGTACTCTAATTCCATGACTTGAATAACTCTTTAATTGCAATTTACAGGGTTCCCTATTGTTTCCCAATTTTTTTTTATTTATTATTATTACTCAAGAACCTGTATCTACCTCCATCAAAACGTTATATCCTTCAACATTTAACTGAATAATTTTATAATTTGTAATACCATTCATGTTAGAAAATATATCTGATATGCAATTACTTTTCTGTTCGCTATCACTAGTCTCCTCGGTATTTTTAACTCTCGCTGAAGTCTTACAAACTCTGGCTCTATTCCCCCTTTAACCCACATTTAAAGCAATTAATATTTCTAAAATGACAATTGCTTCTCAAATAATTTGTGCCTCCACATGAAAAACATTTCAACTCTGTAATTTTTATTCTCAGAAATTTTCCTTTTTACAGCTTGAATATTCGAATCTGGATCATTTATTTCACTAGAATTTCTAGTGCTTTCTAAATATACTGTTTCTATAGTACGTTCGACCGATACCGTCTTTTCAAATACTTTAAGGTCTTGTTGTAATAGATATTTTTGCACACTGATATTGCCCACTCCCATTACAAATGAGGTTATCAAAGCATTCTCAAAGAAATCGGGTGGGAAATCACAATTCGCCGTATACCATCTCTAACTTGATTTGCGATTTCCGACAATGATAGCCCGTGCCTTTGTTTCAATGAAAAAACTTCACTCGTTCCTTAGAGGGAAATGTATTTTTTATAATTTGAATCAAGCTTAGACATAATATCACTGAATGAATAATCGTTGGGCTTTAATGGTTTACAAAGTGACAGTATTTCCTGAAATTGTTGTGGTGATAGATAATTGATTAACAGAGCTCTTTTATAATTATCCTCTTTAACTTTTTCTAAAAATAATTTTTTTTTAAACTGTATCTTTCAGGCATCCCATTCTATGATAGCTGGATAGAAATCGTTTAAGGTGATTCTTCCTTTTTTTTCAATGTAGATCCCATCCTCATCGCCAGTTGTTGTGTCCATCATAATAGTAAAATATTAACAACTCAAATGGGTAACGAATAATCTTTATTAAATAAAATATAACATTAGAATAGCAAAACAAACAAAACAATAAACATTCACAATCGTCACCGTTTAACAATATATGTCACCTAAGATTTTTGATCAAATTTTCAATTTCTAATTCTTGATTAATTTTAATTTTCCCCTTTGTTGTACTTCCATTAATACTATGATTTCATTCAATATTCTCTTGGCGTTACATTATTATTAGCACCTATAAATCATCTAGTATTTTCCTTCTTATTTATTATTATTCTAATAAAAGAATTCCAATTTAAAGGAAATCTGCTGGAGAATATTCAGAAGTTGGCCAAGTAGCGCAATTTATCTCCCGAATTCCTTATGGGCATATGCATCTTAAGATATAGCATAGCTGCGCTATCTCGCTCACTTGCTGCTTTTACTTGCTTGATTCATCTGCCTCATCCTTTGAACCCCCCACGAGCCCTTCTATCTCTCACTTTCCCTGTGGTTAACGTCTTTCATTCCTTCAATGAATTATAGCCCTTATTAATTTGCAAACAGTAAAAAAGAAAGTTAAAAGACTACTACGCCGCATATCGAGTCAGAAATTATTTTATTCTAATTAGAAATCTTGGAATTTCATTTAAAAAAAACACCCACACAATTCGATTTATAAGTTTAATGCAAGGTAAAAAACCATAAAAATATTTTCAGCTATCGTAAAATTATTTCTCGTTCATTTTTTGAGTCTATCGTTCATACTAAAATAAAATCAATGTTTAGATTATTTCACTTTTGTGAGGTGAATTTTTTAATATCTATTTATTATTAAACCGCCCCCTCCCAAAAAATAATAATAATAATAATAATAATGCATGATTCGCATCCCTAAATTCCTTTTGTAAATATTTGTACATATAAATATCAACCTTTGTACATAAATTTTTGCCTTGGGTAAATACCCCGGCAACTGTGTAAAAATTAAAAGAAAAATAAACAAAATAATAATAATACCTTGTTTTTAGAAATTCTCTTACTTCATTCTACAGTTTTGAAAAGTATATAAAACACAACATATAATGTGCAAGCTAATTGTGAAATGGCGTCACCGGTTATATATAATTATTTTTACATTTCTGAAGAGATGGGTTCTTCTCGAGAATCTACTCCGAGTGCTAAAAACGGATATCAAAAAAATCTGACATGAATATGTTTCACTTTTGAATAATTTATCAACGAAATTTTACGATAAACATGCGAAGAACTTTAACTGAAATTTAATGACGCATTCTTTAATATATAGGTATATATCAGTGGCGTGGGTCCATGGATGCTGTGGATGTGGCGCATTCCTAAAATTTCAAACATTTAAAGTATTTTCATAAATATATAAGATCGACTTTTCAGCAGGATCTTTTAATTTTCAAATTATTATCCGTTATTTCAAATTTTTCTATAAAAAACATTTTTTGTTTTGAAAGGTAAGTATCATAGAGTATATAGAAAGGAAAGCTTGCGTATATTGAAAAGCGCTCTCTAGCGAGTCATACCCAAACTCTTAGTCCATAAGAGCCATTCCAGGGGTGTTCACTCCTCACTGGCCACCATTAATTTTTATTAAATTAAATAACAATCTATCGAGTTTTTTAATAAATTAAATAACAATAATGATATAACATAAAAAACAATAAAATAACAATTAAAACATTAACATCTATTTGTGAAAAATCGCCGTTTCCATAGAAACTGTCAACCAAGTCTTTCACGGCCTTCTAAGAAATTAGACATTTTTTGAAATTTAATACCTACTCACAGGCGACACAGAAAAGCGTTATTATCATTATTGTTGTGATTAGATGAAAATAAGAACAAAGTTTTAAACTGTTTTTTTATTTGTCCATGGCATGCTTGACTTCTTCTTCTTCGTAGTCGCCTTCTTCTTATCAGAAGTTGCGTGGACTTAATTAACTCCATGCTCCCACAATTTTTATTTTGTGGAGCACCCTTCTCCATCTAGAGCGATCGCGAGCCTCCACAGTAGCCTTCCGGAGACCAGCGCCAACACCTACACCTATCTGATCGGTCCATCTGGCCGGTGACCTGCCTCGTCTTCGTGAACCCTCCACTTTTCCTTGGATCACGATTCGTTCAAATCCATCATTGGCACGGGTAAGATGTCCAAAATATCTCATGACCCTTGTGAGCACGATACTCGACAGCCGCTGATCAGCCCTGACTTCACCAAGAATCGAGATATTTGTTCGTCGCGCTGTCCAGGGGACTCGTAGCATCCTCCTCCAACACCATAGCTCGAAGGCATCTATTTTTCTGCGGTTGACCTGCTTCACTGTCCATGTTTCTGATGCGTATAGCATGACAGGGAAAACCAGCGATTCGACTAAATTTTTTTGTATTAGTGGTTAAGCTGTTATCTTGCCATATTTTTTTTAGCTTCGTCATTACTGATCTCCCCATCTGTATGCGCCTGTTTATCTCAGCATCACAGCCGCCTTTGTTGGTTATCATGGACCCGAGATATATGAAATGGTCAACCACATTGTAATCCCCGATTTTCCTGATGCTAGGCATATTGTCATTAGCACGGTCGACAATCATGATTTTGGTTTTACTTTGGTTGATCTTCAGTCCAAACTCTTCGCTTACTCTTCCAAGTTTGCCAAGTAGCTGAACTAGTTCTTCTTCCGAGTTGGCGAGTAGGGCCGTATCATCCGCATATCTTAAATCAGTTATTTTTATCCCTCCCACAGAGACGCCACCATCCCAGCCCTCCAGGACCCTTCGCATGACATATTCCCCATATATGTTGAACAGAATCGGCGACAAAATACACCCCTGACGCACCCCTTGCCCACAGCAAACTCATTCGACAGACTGTTCTCAACCCTAACCACCCCGGAGTTGTTTTCATATAGACTCTTTATTAATGTTATTAGATGTATGGGAACGCCCATACTTTCCAGAATCTTCCAGAGCTTTGGCCATTGTAAGCTATCAAATGCTTTGCAGTAGTCTACAAAGCAAAAATAAACTGGGTGATAGTATTCTCTGGCTTTTTCAATTATGAGTCTTATGTTTAGAATTTGTTCTCGGGTTCCTTTTCCTTTTACAAAACCAGTCTGATTAGGTGGAATCTGCCAGACAATATAATGCTTTAATCTTTCGTGAATGATGGAAAGCAACACTTTACTAGCATGAGGTATTAAAGCGATTAGTCTATAATTGTCACATATGTTTTTGGGACCTTTTTTATGAAATGGGACAAAAATTGAGCGGACCCAGTCATCAGGCCATTTTCCAGTATCCCATACCCTATTACAAATATCTCTAATTCTTGCTGTTCCTATGTCTCCCATACCTTTCAAGATCTCTGCTGTAATTTGATCTGATCCGGGAGATTTGCCGTTCTTCAGTGAATTTATGGCATGAGATACTTCAGACTCTAAAATACCAGGCTCATTTTCAAAAGATTGTATTGTTGTAGATGGTGGATCCCCCTGATATAATAATTCACAATAGTCCCTCCATATTTTGCATGTTTCTCCAATTGAATTACTAGATTTTCCACCGAATTGGAGCGCCCAAGACCCAGGACTAAACTCACGAGTGATTAATTTTATTGTCTTAAAGAGATCTTTAGAATTATTATGCTCAGCATGCTTTTGGGCATTCGAGCACAATTCTTTATAATAGTTATTTTTGTCCCTCCGACATGCCGCTTGGATATTCTTGTTCAGTTGTTTGATCATCAATTCATTGTTATTTCCCTTAGTTTTTAGGACGCGCCTTTCTTCAATCAATAGCATTGTTCCATCCGTAATCCACGAATTTCTTTTTACTTCTTTTGAGGTTGCACCTACTGCACTTTTAATAAGTTCTTTTGTAGATGTCCAAATCTCATTAGCAGAAGATGAAAGGTTGTAGTTGTACTTGGGGTTGTTACCAGTTATTTTCTTTAGAAATTCTGTAGAATCTGAGATCTTAAGTTTCGGATAGACATTCTGGATGTTACATTTTTTTAGTTTCAGACAGAATTCGGCTACAAGTAATTGATGATCGGATCCACAAACCGCTCCCGGGAGCGTCTTCACATTCCGTATTGAAGACCTCCATCTCGTTCTCATGAGAATGTAATCTATCTGGTTTCGATGTAATCCATTAGGGGACGTCCAGGTATACAGGCGACGTTTGTGATGTTGGAATGTTGTATTTGTTATCGTAAAGTAATTATCTAAACAGAATTGGATGAGTCTTGATCCTCGTTGATTTCTTTCTCCATGCTTGACTACGAAACTTAAAAAAAAATTGAAAACTCAATTACCTATTTTGTTTCTTTAATAAATTCGTTAATAAAATATTCTTTAAGCAATAACTGTTAAACGAAAAATGATATCGACATGAGGTTTGAACATATTTTGTTGCAAATTTGATCTACTTTCTGAATCTAATAAAATAATTATACGGTTCCATTTAAGATTTTGGAGAAAAATCAATAAAACGGTTAACTTTATAAAACACGCCCCTTAGCGAGGGCGGCAAGAACTAGAATGGCATGGATGGTTTTTTATTTTATTCACCAAACCTTCCTTTCTTGAACCAGACCTTGTTAACAAAATTCCGTTAAGTCAAACTCAAGTTATAGACACTACAGTCCATAAAAGTTTAGCATCCCCTCCCGCCTTTATTTTACGTCCTACAATAAAAAGTCATTTATCAAAAAGATGGACTATTATGGTGGCATTAACGTGAGAGTATTCATTTTTAAACTTATATTGGAAAATTTTTGAGAAAATTGCATTTTTTATACGATCGAAGCTATTTAGCCACCTAGCGGTGGATATATGAACTTAAAAAATATTTCCAGCAATTTTTCTTGGCCGATTTCCTCTGAAGGATTTTTTTTCCAAACTTCTACGATTATTAGTTCCTGAGATACGGTACCTCGTCACCCTTATTGAATCACCCGGTACATTAGAACATGCCATAATACAAATAGCAGATAATACCATCATAGCTTCTGTCTATAACCCTCCCCGAAACCATTTTACAATAAATGAACTAAACAAGCTAACATCCATAGGAAACAAATTATTAATAATTGGTGACTTTAACGCAAGGCATCAACTGTGGAACTGCCAAACGAATAATACTAATGGGGGGACCCTGCATTCATTCTTAAGCACCACAGAAAATATCCTATTATTCACAGACACACCAACACATTATCCATCCAATAATCAAACACCCTCTACAATAGACATAATCATTAATAAAAATATTACAAATATCTCACATCCCATTTCAGATCCAAAACTCACATCTGATCACAACCCGATTATTTTCTCCATTCACACCAACACAATACACACACAAGCCACTAAAACAATCACATCATACACAAACACAAATTGGAATGTTTATAGAACCGACCTTGACAAATATATAAAAATTACTCCTGAATTGACAACAGCTGAATCAATTGACTCTGCTGTTGAAAATTTAACAAATGGGATATTATGGGCAAAGGGAAGGAACAGCGTGAAAATCAAAATAAAAAAATACCAAGACAAATTACCGGAACATATAATTCAGAAAATAAAATTAAAAAACAAACTCAGAAAACGATGGCAAACAACAAATGAAACACAGCTTAAAGCCGATATCAATCATCTAAGCAAACAAATTAGTATAGAAATTAATGAACACAAAAATAACACTTGGAATCGTAAACTAAATCGACTCTCTGTACATGACAACTCACTATGGAAAATTGCTAAAAATCTTAGGCGACCATTCGAAAAAATTCCCACCCTCACCACAAATAACAAAGACTATATTTCTGAAAAAGCTAAAACAGAAATATTAGCCGAAACATTTGAAAAAATCCACCAAATAGACACAAACCAGAACGCACAACAACTAGAGATAGAAAAAACTGCACAAAATCACAACAAACAAATAATACAATTAAACGAAACAGAACTGAGAGAAGTAATTACGAATCCAAATGAAATAATTAAATTTGTCAAAAAATTAAGAAATAATAAAGCCCCCGGGATAGATGGAATCGACAATCTATTAATTAAAAACCTTTCTAAAAAAGCTGTGGTTCAAATGATGTATGTCATTAATGCAATATTCAAAATACAATATTTCCCAACCAGATGGAAGGTAGCAACAATAATACCAATAGCCAAGCCAAGCAAAAACAACAAACAACCACAAAATTACAGACCAATCAGCTTACTAAACTCATTAGCAAAAATTACAGAAAAAATTATATTAAACAGAATAGAAACACATGATAACAAACACAAAATAACAATAGATTCGCAATTCGGATTCAGACCAAAACATAATACAACACAACAAATAGTTAGAATTACAACTCACATAATGGAGACATATCACCAAAGAAAAAATACAGCAATGGTACTTCTGGACATCGAGAAGGCCTTCGATCGGGTTTGGCACGAAGGACTCATACACAAATTAATTAAATATAAATTTCCACCGTATCTAATCAAACTAATACACTCATATTTGCAAAACAGACAATATAGAGTCAAAATCAACAACTCCCATTCTAATCTAAAAACTATTAACGCAGGGGTTCCCCAAGGATCTGTATTAGGCCCTAAACTGTTCATTCTTTTTGTCAACGATATCCCACAAATAAAACAACACACGAATCTGGCACTCTACGCGGATGACACGGCGGTATTCGCCAGATCATTCAATGCTGGAGTGGCAAATAAGCAGAATCAAATCCACATTGATCAAATAGTAAATTATTTCTAAAAATGGAAAATCAATCTAAATTCATCTAAAACAGAAAACATACTATTCACTAAAAAATACACAAACAATAGAATAATAGAGCAACTGAAAGTAGACGGACAGATAATCCCCGTTAAAAATACAACCAAATATTTGGGCATCCATCTAGACCGCAGACTAACCTTCAAAGAACACATCAAAAACTCACTAAGAAAGAGCTATGGAAATATGAGAAATCTTTTTCCGCTTCTATCTCGGAATTCTTGCCTTTCACTCAAAAATAAAAAACTCCTATATAAAACAATTCTTAGACCTGCACTCACGTATGCTGCTCCAGCGTGGTGCCACACCAGCAAAACTACACAGAAACCCCTACAAACATTCCAAAACAAGTGCTTGCGATTAATATTAGATCGCAACACATCCACTTCAAACAAACAACTACACAAATTAGCAGAGATAGAAACAATTAATGAACATATAATCAAAATTTCAAAATCATTTTATACAAACCAACTAAAATACAATAAACTCACCAAAATAATTTAAAAAAAACAATATAAAATAGCTACATACAGCAAAAAGAAGTATATAAACATCTATAGAAAAATAGACGTAATAAACTGAAATCAATTAAAATCAACACCTAACTGACTACCAAAAAGCAGGGTTTTTATTTGTCTAGAATCTTTTCCCTGCATATAAAATAAAATTAAAATAAAATTAAATATGTAAATATTTATATTAAGGATAATTAAAAAAATTGTATAATAAACCTAATTATACTCATATTTGTAAACATTATTAAATATTAAGAACAAAATTAAAATATATTAGTAGTGTAAGCTCATAGGGCAGGAAACTATTTATAAGGAACAATTAAAAAACATTTGTAAATTTCATATAATCATGTATATCTGTTGTACTTGTAATGTATTGATTTACAATGTTGTATCTGTAAATATTAAAATTATAAATAAAACTTTTAAATTGAATGCCTCGTAATCAAGCTAGCCCGGGTTCAAGCCTCACTCTCTGCAATCCTATTTTAGTCTGATCCCTACATATTTGAAAATAAACCAAAATATATAGTATCGCTAACGGTTGAATCCGATAAAGCTAAAAAAAAACATTTCACCAAGCCCGATTTTTTTTAAATTCATCCACTTATTTATTTTTAATATTCCCGTCTACAACAAAATCAAATTGAGCGCGCTTCTGCCTACCTCGACATTTTTTACTCATGATAAATTATTTTGAATCATCAGCTGTGTGACGTCACCAAAATTTTCCTCGATGAGAGCGATTCCTGCCATTTTGCTTCAGTATACGAACCTCCAGAGAGCTCTGTAACTCGTATACGCTAAAATGCATAGGGCCCTTATGGAGCCTTCCTCTCTATATACTCTATGGTAAGTATTTTGGTTAAAAGTTTGGAGTTTAAAAGTCACAACATTTAATTTCTGACTCACAACCTCACTCACACAAAACAGTATCCTTTTGGTGCGAAGGTCCGAAAATATATTTTTTAAAAATCTAAACTTAAATTTGAAAAATAACTAAAATGATGCCGTTTTCGATAAAATTTGCAAAAAAAAGCGAAGATTAAAATAGAATTTCAAAAAATGAAGGATTCTTTCTTGGACAGCATTCCCTGTTTGAAAAGTCAGCAACCTCCAATGGTAGGTATTTATATTATTAAAAATCCCCCTTCCCATCCAAAAAAAATAAAAAAATAAAATACAAACAAACTATTTTTAGAAATTCTTTATGAATGGATCGCTCTCTGACAATTCTGCCTTTTGACATTTGGGTTCGATTCTCGATCTTCTGACTTGTGAACAAAATTACTTATATCATCTCAGTTAAGCAGAGGAGGACAGTCACTTTATTTTTATTTTATAAAACAACATTCTAATATACTTTCAATTGCCATATACCTAAATCTATTCACACATGTTTATAAGTCAGACTTAATTCATTCCTTCGAGGCGTTTTGAGTCACGAGATCTTATTAGAATTTTCAACTTGATAATCTCTTTAAATAAATAATGATGGATTCAAAATTTTTCTAATTTAAAATTATGTTTTAAATATACTATTTCTAGAATTATAAATTAATGAAAAGCAGAAGGTAGCCACGGGGGGGGGGTTCAGGAACCCCCACCAAGGCCAAAGCTCATGGGATGAGTAACAGCAACGACAAAACTTTTCTTATGGCAAACTAATCGTAATTAAACATATTTCATATATTTAATCAAGAATTATGTTCTTTTTTAATTTCATGAAGTACCTTTTTAGTCCAATTAAATTGTTGTCTAAAGGGCCCCTCGAGGGAAAGTTTTGGGGGTAAATATGATTAATTAATAAGTCTCAATATAAATTGCATATAGAAATACACATTAAACTATTTTTTCTGATACAATTTGAATTTCTGAACTTGTTATAAACTCAAATACTAACACCTGCTTGATCTCATATAAATTTCGTACGGTCTTTGAATTATAGATGGCATATATAAGAATATTATCTATTCTCATCACATATCTGTTCAGGTTAACGTTAAAGTACTTTACCCTTATGCCAGGGCGGCTGTGTTGAAATAGATATGCCCTTATCAGTGGCTGCTCTGATGTGCAAGGTTAATATTTATTCTCGTCCTAAATTAGGGACGGTGACAGAGGGTAGTTGGGCTAAAGTGGTGTGGGCTGTGAGATATTTTCGACGAGTTCGATAGAAGGGTCGAAGCCAACTTGGAGTTAAGCGCAAAGTTTAGGGATCTGTCTAATGAGCAAACTGAGGATGGAGAAGATAAGACAGAGTGAAACTTATACTATATAATTGATATATTAAAAGTATTTAGTTTCAGATATTTTGAATTTGAATTATAAATATGAAATAATACTGAGGAAAAATATTAATTTTTAATTGAAATATGTCAGAAGAATTTTGAGTCTTGTGACCAGAAAGCAAGTTTTGCACTTGGGTTTGAATCATGAGGTGGCGATCCCTTCTGACATGAATAAAACTTTATAATAAGATCTAGGATTCTCGGCCTTTAAATTTTTGGTGACAATTTTTTTTTTCTATTAAAATGATGAGAGAAGGAGTTACACCAAAAAGGTGCAACCCCTAAAGGCCCGGGTTGGCCCCTCCATCGTGAAAAGAAGAAGAAAGAATTTTATGGGCTGGTCGGGGATTGAAGGTATCTGTGGATACGAGTCTTAAATAGCTGAAGGCTATAAGTCGCGGGAAAGATGGTGGCAGGGAGCGAGTTACAGTCTCTGAGGTCATAGGGATAAAAGAATTCGCTGAAAATATAGCTACTCAGACCTTAGATTTTTAAGAAAATACCATCTTTTTACTTTATCCAATGCGAAGCATGGGAGAAAGTATTGCAATCGGTCGCGCGGCAAGCGCGACTTCAACGGGTCCTCAGGTAAAGACTACGGAACCCATGGACACAATTAAGGTCACAAATTGAAGTATTCAATGAGATTTAATTTTAGCACGTGGCGGTTTTGCCAAAAGTTACCTGGAATCTCGTCGAGAGGCCAAAAAGTGCCATTTTTTTTGGAAGTGCGTGCGGATGGATGGATGGATGGATGTTATCGTTTTTTTCGCCCACGATTTTTTCCACACCTTTGCACCGATTGAAATGAAATTGAAACCCTACCATCATTTTAACAAAATGAAGCGCTGATTAGTTTTTGGTACATATCGGCCCACAAACATTAGTATTATACAACATTATTTATTTCAGTACTTTTTTAGTTTTTTCTAAATATCTTTAAAATGATTTAACCAATTTTGATGAAATTTAATATCCTAATTAAGTACCTTGGGGCCGACAAAAAAGGTTAAACAAAGTTTTTAGTAAAATTATATTTTAAAGTACTTTACTCTAAAGTAAGATTTTTGAATTCTTTAAAATTTATTCATTTGATTTGTTTATGGTAATATAGGACTCATTTAACCTAAGTAAGAGTGGATAGGCTTTTCTCTGTGAAATGCTAAACATTTGGGAGGAAAGTTTATAAGTAACCATAGCAACTGCGTTCTTTTCTTATCCGTTACCTTTATAGAGGAATCGAGTTAAACCCAAAAATAGCGATTGATTCTCATCTAGTACTTGAGGAATAACCATTCTATATTGGATTTTTGACGTTTCGGTTTTTATTGGTAACCATTGCTGAAGACATAGAGGAATCGACTTAAAATCAAAAATAGCGATTGATTCTCATCTAGTACTTGAGGAATAACCATTCTATATTGGATTTTTGACATTTCGGTTATTATTAGTAACCATTGCTGTAGACATGGAGGAATCGACTTAAAATCAAAAATAGCAATCGATTCTCATATAATACTCGAGGAATAACAAATTTACATTAGATTTTTGACGCTTCGATTATTATTGGTAACCATTGCTGAAGAATTTCATCTATTCGACCAAATCTTAATAAAAGAAATGGAGAACGATCATCGATGTCTAGATGCAAGTATTGAAACTTGTACTAGACGGTCTCACGCTCTGAATAGAGGAATACAACTCGTCATCGAAGTTGAAAGTTTCTATTCGATTTTGCAAAAGAATAGTGAAGATATACTACAGAAATGATCCTGTGAAGTATGATCTTGAGTTGTTTACCAAAAAAGAATTTAGTCTTTTTGATTTTAAGTCGATTCTTCCACGTTTTCAGTAGAGGTTGCCATTAATAGTCAAAACATCAAAAATGGAATGCAATAAGGTTATTCCTCTAGTATTAGATAAGAATTGATCGTTATTTTTGATTTTAAGCCGTTTCCTCCATGTCTTCAGCAATGGTTACCAATAATAATCGAAGCGTCAAAAATCTAATGTAGAATTGTTATTCCTCGAGTATTAGATGAGAATCGATGGCTATTTTTGATTTTAAGTCGATTCCTCCATGTCTTCAGCAATGGTTACTAAAAATAACCAAAACGTCAAAAATCCAATGTAGAATGGTTATTCCTCGACTATTAAATGAGAATCGATCATTATTTTTGAATTAAAGTCAACATGAACTGCAAATTGCAAGTGATATCTGATTAATAATAAAGGAATAAACATATTATTTTTTTATTGTTAAAGGATAAATAATTAATATATCCAGTACACACCAAGCCAGCAAAACATATTAATATTTCAAATGAATTTGGATAAAGTTTAGCAACGATCCGTTGCAGTTTATTTTAAAATTGAAAAACTCACTTGATTTAAATCATTGATTACTTTCACATTTATATTCATAGAATATAATGTGTAAGTATTGCGATGCCCTGTCTGGGTCCTGACTCTTTGAGAGCTTGTATCCCAGAGATGAAAAAAGTTAATTTCATTTTGTATAACTTCTAAGTGGAAGGAATCCCAGCCCTTACTAGTTGGAAACCGGATTTAGGACATAAAACTGGATATTGTGGTTCACAGAGGCCAAAAAGGGGCAAAAAATCCATTGGTCAGTGAGTACCTATGTATTTACGTATGTACGTATGTACCTCCCCCCTGGGCTTTTGCAACCATAAGTCTCATACCTACGAAATTCGAAACTTAAGCTCGATATAGGCTAGAATGAGTACAGCAAGCCTTTGGTTGAAATCGGAAAAACGAAAGTAGACATTTATATGAAAGATTTTTCGTTTTTTTTTTTATTTTCTCAAAAACGTTAGAGCCGTGAAATCGAGATTTTTTTCTACTCTTGCTCCGGTTTAAGGCTTCACAATTATTCTAAGCCTATTTATAAATTTTCAACCTTCTTTAAATACATCACATATGATATGACATATAATGATAAAACATCTAAGATTTTAAATCTACCATATAACTTATGAAAGTATTTAAGGATTTGTTGTTAATATAGGCACACTTGAGCACCTCCTGGGATTAAAGGATTAAACATTTCAGAGACCACTGTCACATGAAACTCCAAGTGACCAAGTTTTGCACTTTATATCATTGTTCTTCCAGAACGATGAATTATATTTCTAATTGGATGGACATGTGACTTAGCTGACCTTTTACTATATATATCTTAATCCAAGGATGAAGAAACTGGGTCATTTTTCATATCACAATTTAGAAGAAACAGAAGTGAGTCACAAATTTACTTACGATATTATTGTTAATGAGAAATTTGCTGTTGCATCTTATCTACTAGTGTTTGAATCCGAGGTTCATAATTTGTAGCTTTCATCCTTACACACGCAACGTTCGCACTAATACAAGATCCTAGTGGTGGATTTGATCAAATTCACACGAATATGACGGACCAAACAATGTCAGTAGAGCAATTTTTTCATTGTTTCAAACGAGTTTGGTAATGAATATCTTTCTGCAAGAATGCCATTTTCAGCCTTAATTTTATTTTTGAAATTCTTTTAATTATGAAGTAGTGTTCAGAGCCTAAAAGCTTTTTTTTACACAAGCATAATTAATTAGTAAAGATTGTGGTGATGGTGCACGGTGAAACATCTTTAATAAAGATAACAGTTATTTTCTGTACTTCCTGAAGATGGGTTGATAGCCCGAAATATATATATTGAAAAAATTAGCATAATTATATATTATTAGGTATAAGAACTTAAAAGAAAAGTGGGTCACTGAAATGTGAGTGGTGGGTCACTTTGTGGCCCGCAGGTCAGTGGTCTGTCATCCTTGTCTTAATCTATTTCTATTAAATACTTTTCTTGGTTATTTGATAACATTTTGCTTTTGATTCTACCTTATAGAGAAGCTGCGTGACCTCGAGTATTAGATACTAGCGTTCATGGTGGCAAAAAATAGCATCTCTTATGTGAGAGAAATTGAATTTTATATTGGTTATAATTTTTTAAAAAGATTAAAAAATATTTTAAAAATATTTTAAAAAATTAAAAAATATTTAATATTTTTATATTTTTATATTTATATTTAAATATTTTTAAAATATTTTTAAATATTAAAGCAAATATTTTAAAAAAATTAAAAAATATTTAAAAAATTTTTTAAATATTTTAAAAATATTTTTTTACTTTTTTTAAATATTTTTTAAATATTTAAAAAAAATTTTAAAATATTTTAAAAATATTTTATAAATATTGAAAAATATTTTAAAAAATTAAAAAATATTTTAAAAAAATTTTAAAAATATTAAAAAATATTTTTAAAATATTTGAAAAATGACATCGATCTAATATGGCTTCTCTGGTAGGATTCATCTGTAGCGCAGTTGGTTAGCGCAGCCTCGGCTATAGAGGAAGACGCAGGTTCGAATCCTGCCAGATGCTAAATTTCATTTTTCCTTTTCAAAACAAAAATAATGAAATGATTTATGAACTGCAAAAAATTCGCAGGCTGAATCATGGAAATTATTCAAATTTACGCGGTTCAATTAATTTAATTAATTTCAAAATAAAAATGGAACTGAGTTCGTTAAAAATAAAATGTTTATACAAAATCAAAAGTCACTAGACTAGTCTAGAAGATAACCGCCAAAAGGTAAAATGACATCGATCTAATATGGCTTCTCTGGTAGGATTCATCTGTAGCGCAGTTGGTTAGCGCAGCCTCGGCTATAGAGGAAGACGCAGGTTCGAATCCTGCCAGATGCTAAATTTCATTTTTCCTTTTCAAAACAAAAATAATGAAATGATTTATGAACTGCAAAAAATTCGCAGGCTGAATCATGGAAATTATTCAAATTTACGCGGTTCAATTAATTTAATTAATTTCAAAATAAAAATGGAACTGAGTTCGTTAAAAATAAAATGTTTATACAAAATCAAAAGTCACTAGACTAGTCTAGAAGATAACCGCCAAAAGGAAAAATGACATCGATCTAATATGGCTTCTCTGGTAGGATTCATCTGTAGCGCAGTTGGTTAACGCAGCCTCGGCTATAGAGGAAGACGCAGGTTCGAATCCTGCCAGATGCTAAATTTCATTTTTCCTTTTCAAAACAAAAATAATGAAATGATTTATGAACTGCAAAAAATTCGCAGGCTGAATCATGGAAATTATTCAAATTTACGCGGTTCAATTAATTTAATATTTTTTAATTTAAATTTAGGGAACACAAGATTAATTTTATTACTGACAAAAGGATCAGCCGGAGCTCGAACCCGGGATCTTTGCATGTACTGCAATGCTTTATCATAAGAGTTTTATCTCCTATATCCACTAAGCTACTGATCCCTGAACCTAAACTAATACCTTTTGTCTATATGAATTATGGAATTTCTTTTTAATCCTCTCCTCGTTCATTTTTCGCAGCGTAGGCCTTGATTCATTAATTAAACAATTAAATATTCCAGCGCCTCCCAATCGATCGCAGACCCCAAAGATCGAAAATAATTTTCTCTTCACCCGGGGCGCGACCAGAACGAGGCCGTGTAAAGACAATTAATAACAAATTTAAATTTAGGGAACGAACACAAGATTAATTTTATTACAAATTAATTTGTAATAAATATGTAATTTGTTTTAAAATTTTTTAAAAATAATTAAAAAAATTAAAAAATATTATAAAAATATTTTAAAAAAATTAAAAAAAAAATATTTTAAATATATTTTAAAAAAACGTTGAGCACATAGGTAAATTTGACCCAAACACAGAGACATACAAAATTACAAGTTGAATAAAACCGTGTAAATATTTTTTATAATTCTAGGTTTACAATTTTTGTACGAGTAATTACCAGTATGATACCTAATGGTGGGGGAGGGTACTTAAAATATTTTAGGATTTTAAGGGGCGCTTAAATACTTTCGCATTTTAAGGGGGTCGCGACTAATAAAAGATTAAGAACCACTGCTCTAAAACATGTGGCTTGACGGTCGTATGCTCTGTCTTAGGCTCTTATCGAATCTGGTATTATCATATTAACCTATAAATTGAATTGACTATTGAAAAACTTATAAGAAAATCTGTATAATAATATTTGATTATAAATATTTTAAATTATTTAAATCGTTATTTCTCATTTGAAACAAGAGAATTGAATTCACTAATTGAAACTTGTAAATTCGTTGATTAAATTTTTACTTTTTAGAAGATATTCTATTGTTATTTAAGTGTGGATAATTGGCTCAAGATTGATACGGGGCTGAGTGCAAGTGAACCATGTCAAACGAAGGAACGATGGTGGCCAATAAAAAAAAGGTTCGTTTAGTCCCATGGGAAAAACCCCTTGACCCTTCATCTGGCGAATCTCTAGATAAAGAGGAAGCTCGAGAGAGAAAATCGAAAGGGGAGTTAACCCTCTGACCAATTTATGCCCAGGACTTTGATTCAAACACGAGTACAATTTGTTCTTTTCGATTCCCTTGAATTGGATTCACTTTAAAAATAAACAATACGTGTATTGAAAGAAAAACCAAATCATATGTTACTACAAGTTAGTATAAATTTCAACAAAAATTAGATTTTAACATTAAAACCTTAAATTTACCACCGGGTGGATTTTAATCAAAATCTTGGACTACCAGCTTACAGTTAAATATTTTTAAATTAATTTCCATGAAAAGCTTCCAATTCAAAATTAATTATCTAGGAAGAAGAAAGAGGTTGTGTTTTGGAATTGAAGGTTTTTGAAGGGCAGGGTCTAAGAATCTGTGAGAAAAGAGAAGCAGGAAGTGGGTTAAAGTCTTTATAAAATTAGGTATAGGATTGTATTAATTGTATAATTTCTATTTATATCGCAAAGATGAAGGTATTTTCAGTTTGAAAATTTCATATTTTGTTTAAACTAGGCTCTAAATCAGTGTTTCCCAATCTTTTTTGTGCCACGCCCCACTTAACCCTTTCTAAAATTCTTATGCCCTCTATATAAAATTGCTTATAGAAGACCTTCATTCGATTGTTATTTATATAAATATATAACGTTACAAAAACACAATTTTGCTGATTAATATTTTTTATGGTTCTACAAATCTACATACATTTAAGTGTATTCTATATCTTGTTGTAGCTACTTACCTTCAAATTTTGTTGACTTTTGATTTTTCAAATAACTGTAACTAATTTTGTAGATTTTTAGTATATTTAAACTAAAACTAAATTAATAAGTTGTTCTAGGGAAATAAGGACAATAGCTTATGCAAATATTTTTTATTTTATGCCAACGTTTCGTCAACTTTGTTGACTTTCTCAGGACTTAAACAAATTAACAAAAGTTGACGAAACGTTGGCATAAAATAAAAAATACTTGCATAAGCTATTGTCCTTATTACCCTACAACAACTTATTAATTTAATCGATGGACATAAATAAGCAAAATAACTAAAACTATATTTAATTAGTTACTTTGAGCTTTTCTGTTTTGCTCACTTCCTTTCTTCCGCGTAGTTATTATTTATTTAATCATTGTTTTGTGCTAAGATAAAATTTACTAATTTTAAATATTTTTTTTTTAATTTTACAGGAAAAAGGGCTAAAAAACACATAAAAAAATTCGTAACCAAAACTAAAGTATGTGTTTTTTTTTTTACTCTGGGAAAGTGGTGTAGGTTTTAGGTGAAACATGATATTAATTAATAAAGTAAAGGGTATGTAGTTTTACAATGAATGAAATAAAACTCAGTTTTTAACCTGTAAACTCCTGATGATGGACTAATAATCCGAAATATATTGAGTTTTTATAAACCTCTTTGAGTTTTATTTCATTCATTGTGAATCTACACACCCTTTACTTTATTAGTAATTTATGAGGAGAATTTTCTAGGTTAGGTTTCACAAAAAGGAAATATTAAAACAAATGTATGTTTTTTGAGTTTGATTCACTCGATATATATTTCGGGTTATTGTTTATTTTAAATAATAACATTTTGTTTATATCAGGGAGGTAGGGAGGGAAGGCTAGCTCGAGAAATTGTCTCCACCTGACGTCACCAGCCGCCATCTTGCGATTGGCAAGAATAGAAAATGCCCATAAGAGCAATGCTAATATTTATATAGTTTACGCTATTTATCTTCAAATAAAAAGGTTCTTAAATAGAATATATATATAAATAAATATTCAAAAATGTTATTTCTTAGATTTGCAATGAATTTAAATAGTTACTTTCAGTAAAAATTTGATAAAACAAAGAGAGCACTCGTACCCATTATTAGGTAGATTTCGAAGAAATATACCTATTGGGCTCACTCTCATGGTGAAACTTCCGAAAAATTCCATCATAGTTTCTCCGATCATGGTCCCTAGACCCCAAAACCACTCTCAGTTCAAAAGTTTATATATATATCTATATATATCTATGTATGTATCCCAATTTTGCATGTGCGCTGCAGGCCGCAACATTCAACCCATTGCAATAAAATTTATCTCTAAATTCAGTCTTGGCGTAAACAAGAACGGAGTAGTTTTTGGTGACTTCAGCCCCAAAGGGGTGGAAATGGTGGGTGATTGAAATCTTAAAAAATTACTGACAACGTTAATATGCCTGATACCAGTTTGGTTGTAGATGCCTAATATTCTGATAATTAACCTCTACAACATTTGTCTGAATTTTTTTTATAGGAACAGTCTAAAAGGGGTAGAACAATAGGCTGAACATGTTACTATAATTAAATATTTATTTAAAAACGTTCACTTTGTTCTTGAATGCTTTATATTTAGTAAAAATTTTGCCGAATTAATATTTGGAATACGAGAAATAGAATAAATACCCGTAAAGTGCGTCAATTAACCTAATTCTAGTGTCAAAAAACTTTTAACTAGTTTATTGTTTTTAAGGAAAATTAAAATATATACAGTCTAATCTAAAACATAAACAATTTTAATAAAAAACAAAAAATATATGAAGAAAATCAAACTTGTTTTTTATCACTGTTAATAATAAAAAGAACTGTCTTAAAGATGGATACTATTAACATACGTTCAGATGGGAAGAGAAGGTTTTGTACCAATCGCAAGATGGCGGCTGGAGGGGAAATGCCTGTCCTGACTGGAGACACCCCCACTCCTGCTTTTCTAGTCTAGCAGTTCCTCCTTAGCTCATTGGTTTATATTTAAGAAAAAAGAAAAAGATTGAAAGTATTTTCTGAACGTACTTTTAATTTCTGGTTGTTGATTAAACTTTCTGAACGTACTCTCTCTTTCTCAAAATTTTACTTGTTAAATGTTTTTTACAAATTTGTATTCAGTTTTTATTTGAACTCCTGAAGAAGGCTAATAACCCGAAATATATATAGAGTGAATCAAACTCAAATAAACATACATTTGTTTTAATATTTCCTTTTTGTGAAACCTAACCTAGAAAATTCTCCTCATAAGTTACTTATAATGTTTCACCTAGAACCGACACCTAAATCATTAAAAATTACTTTACTTTATTAATTAAAGTATGTGTTATCTTAAGGTTACTCTTTTGCTTAATGATAACGTTTTAATTGAACGCGAAAAACAATCGGAGTGTGTCTTCATACTTGAAAACGAAACGTCATAGTTATATTGTATTATTTGTTAGTGTTCAATAATAATTATAATTAATTATCCTTGATTTAAACAAAATCCCAACCCGTAATAAAGTTATTCACAAAATACAAGCTTTAACAGCTACATATTATGTTATCTACTCAATGTTTTTACAATATTTAAAAGGGTGAAAAAGGAAAATAAAAATTTAAGGAAAAAGTTTCAAGACTCGTTACTCTCTGTGAATTAATAATTATAAATGATAAATAATTAAATTTAGACAATCAATTCGATTTAATAATATATATTTATTTTCAATTGGTTGATTAATTAATAACTAATTAACTGGTTTCGGAGGAGAAAACAACATAAAAAATCGAGTGTTCAAATTTTCACTATCTAACAACCATAAAAAATCTATATTTAATTAAAAATAATAAAATAGCTTAAAAAGTGCTTTTGACAATATTCCATTGAATATAATTTGAAGGAATATGGCTCGCTTGGTAATCTAATTGAGTAACGGGATTCTTTCAATCTGCCACTATAAAATTAGTAGATGGCAGGACTTGATGGAAACGCCTGTATTTAGACAACCTTACTAGACGAAAAAAGAATTTACTGAGAGACATTGTAAAAATAAATTATAGTTTAAAAAAAACTACAAAACACACTAATATGCACTAAAAAGTACATAATAATATAATAATCAACAAGTGTGGGGCGCAGAAGCATGTACTTTTAATTAATTTCCACAACGTGCCCAGAGGCTTTTTGATTATTACATTATTATGTACTTTTTAATACATTAGCGTTTTTTTTTAGTTTTTTTAAACTATAATTTATTTTTTTACTTTTTAGTCTTAATTATTTTTATAGTAAAAAGTTTGCGGAATTTAACAGAATTAAATGTTTTTATTACAAGCTTTATATTAGCTTAGCACCTGTATGTATCTATCTATCTATCTATCAATGTGACTTTTGTTCTGTTAAATTCCACAAACATTTCTCTATAAAAATAATTGTTTACCTACTGAATTTAAATGAAATTATATAAAAAAATAATAAAAATAAATACATTTCATTATGTTAAATTCTGCAAACTTTTCCCTATAAAAATAATTAAGACTAGAAAGTAAAAAATTAATTATATTAAAAAAAAAACTAAAAAACATGCTTCTAAAAAGTACAAAATAATGTAATACTTAATCAAAAAGCGTGGGGCACTTTGTATAAATTAATTAAAAGTACATGTTTCTACGCCCCACACTTTTTGATTAAGTATTACATTATTTTGTACTTTTTAAGCATGTTTTTTAGTTTTTACATGCTTTAGTATTAGCTTCACTTGTATCTATTATCTATCTATCTATCAATGTGACTTTTGTTCTGTTAAATTCCGCGAACATTTCTCTATAAAAATAATTGTTTACCTTTCAATTTAAATGAAATAATATCAAAATAATCCAAATAAATACATTTCATTTTGTTAAATTCTGCAAACTTTTATTCATAAATATAATTAAGACTAAAAAGTAAAAATATAAATTATATTTTAAAAAAACTAAAAAACATTCCTCTAAATAGTACAAAATAATGTAATACTTAATCCGAGGGTGAATTGCGATAGAAATTAGGTGTACACCGTTTTGGAATTATGTGGAATTATTTTGGAATTCATTAGACAATGTCCCTTCATCTATTGTCTTCTACTTGGAAATAAGAGGAGAAGTGGAAGTAGGTGTAACACGATATTAGGTCGCGATTCACCCCTCGACTTAATCCAAAAGCGTGGGGCACTGCCAAAATTAATTAAAAGTACATGTTTCTACGCCCCACGCTTTTTGATTAAGTATTACATTATTTTGTAGTTTTTTAAGCATGTTTTTTAGTTTTTTAAAATATAATTTAGTTTAAATTGAGTAAAAAATCATTTTTATAGAGAAATGTTTTCGGAATTTAACAGAACATTGATACATTGATACATAAATACATACATACATACAGGTGAAGCTAATATAAAGCATGTAATTAAGACTTATTTTACCAATACGAGCCCCGCCCCATCTCAATTGGCCCACCAATATTTTTTCTTTTTAAATAAAATTATGCTAATTCACGGTAAATTTAATTTAAATATTTATTTTTATTATCATTTGGAACAACATTTTAAACAATTTAAAACATTTTATTGTAACAGTGAAATTAAAATTATTTTTTAATTGTTAAAACATATTTTTATATAAAAAATATAGTGCTTTGCTTTTCAAGATTTTTTTAAGAATCTTTGAATATGTGAAATAATCAAGTAGGCTTTGCCCTTTTCCAACAAAAGAAAGTTTGTTTTGTTTATTAGTATTAGTAAAAATGACTCATTGAAAGGTTGTTGATGAAAAAATTTGCTCAATTATTATCAATTTATTTAAAAAGAGAAAATCAAACGCGGAAATTGGCGATCTAGTTAATTTATCAAAGTTTACTGTCAGAAATATTATTCGAGTTTATAAAACAACGGGTACAATAGGCATAAAACCTAGGTATGCGTCGAAATCCAAAATATCAGATACTGATAGACGGGCATTGAAGAAGATTATTAGAAAAAACAGGCGTTCGTTCTATGGTGAATTATCTGTTCTTTGGAGCGATGCTGTGGGGCGCGAAGTGTTTCAAGATCCACGTGCCTTAGAGAAGCCCTTAAGTTACGTTTTAAAACTTACAAGGTAATTTTATTGCAACTTATTCCAAATTTTTTTTTGTAATTTTACTAATTTTTTTTAGGAGAAAGAAAAGCCACTCTTAACATTAAAACAAAAGAAAAACCGGCTTAAATGGGCTAAAAGTCACATTAATTGGACGTGTGATAAATGGAATAGTGTCCATTGGAGTGATAAGTCTCGTTTTGAAGTTTGTGTTGAGGACAAGCAAAGTTATTCGTCAGAAAAATTAAGCTTTCAATTCAGATTGTTTAAAAAAAAAAAGTAAAATTTCCTGCTTCAGTTATGGTATGGGGTTCATTGTCTGCTAGAGGTGTTGGAAAACTTCATTTCATTGATGGAATTGTAAGCACCAATAAATATTTAGAGATTTTAAAAAAATCGTTACTTCCAACAATGGCAGATGCATTGCAGAATAATAATAATTTTGTGTTCCAACAAGACGGGGCGGCCTGCCATACATCAAGAAAATCTTTAAAATGGCTTTCTGATCATAATGTTCCACTTTTGGAGTGGGTGGCAAACAGTCCCGACTTGTCACCAATAGAAACTCTTTGGCACACAATGAAAAAACTATTACGAATACAACCAGCTAGAAACGTAGTCGAATTAAAACACAAACTTCAAAATATTTGGGATACTTTTACTCAAGGTGAGTGTCAAAACTTAATAAGTATGTTGCCCAAAAGAATTCAAGCCGTAATTAAAAATAAAGGCGACGTCACACAGTGGTAAAGGTTTTTTTTGTATGTTTTCCTTGTTTTTAACAATTAAAAAATAATTTTAAGTTCAATGTTACAATAAAATGTTTTAAATAGTTTAAAATGTTGTTCCAAAAGATAATAAAAATAAATATTTAAATTAAATTTAGCGTGAATTTGCATAATTTTATTTAAAAAGAAAAAATATTGGTGGGCCAATTGAGATGGGACGGGGCTCGTATAACTTTGCGGTTGCTTTTAACTTTATATACTACTATGATATCTTCTGGAGTACAAAAATAATAACTTTAGTCCACCTTCGATTACTCTTCCCATTAATAACAAACCATCATTAAAATAATAAAACTAAATTTATTTATTTGCATTTTAAAGAGTAACGAGTCAATCAATCACTATTGTCACATGTTCAATTTACTATTCATTTCAAATTGTTTCAAGTAAATAGTTGTTGGAAGCAACCAACCGCTGTCTATTCAGATAAGCAATAATCATTCTTATCTCTTTTTTCTTTCTTTTTCTCTCTCACTATGCCTTTGTAGATATCCTTCTGACATTTTTTCGATAAAGTAAGTAAATGCTTTGTGAAAAAGGCGGTGGAGAAATTGGATCGACATTCAAACACATATTCCTTATAATAAAAACCTACTCACACAACTCACGCAGAGATAAAATCGAAATGAAGAAAAAACGACGTTCGATTATTTATAACATTTAAATAAACTGATTAAAAGGAGGTTAAATTGGCCGGGAGTTTAGCGTTTTCTGAAAAATTTTAGATATTGAATACGTATTTGGCGAATTTCGAGAATTTCAGTGTACAAATCTGATATCTTAACTAGGTATTTTGGAAGATATAAGGTACGGAACCCTCGGTATGCGAGTATTTGACTGGATTATTTTAAGCATTTTTTTGCCTTGAATTCCTGAATCTAGAAAGCTCAAAATTTAGTTCGAATTTCTCTTCTATTCTATGATTAATAATAACACTTCAACTCTGGCAATATATTTCAAAGGTATATACAAGAATAAGTTTTCAATCTCCTTTATAATAATTCATGCTCTTATGCGTTTTGGAAACACCTTTGATCATTGTTATTATCCTCCAATAATTAATGAGCTCTTTTCAGTCCCAAGTAAAAGCTAGAGTGGGGCTTTGTTTAAATTTTTAAGGCTTTTCTATCGTTAGTTATGCACTTTGTGTATGGTCATCAGAAACATAAACGATAGCATATATAATACCAACCTGGTCTTAATATAATTGGTTTCCTTTATATTTGCCAAAGGGGCTTATGCAAAAATATTTTATCGTTATATTTGCAGACGCGCTAGACATAGTTTTTTATTTTCTTAGAATAAGGTTTGAGAAAGATATTTACATCCAATATTCAGATATATTTTGGAGTAGAACTCAAGTTTCAGTACGTAAGGCCGTTGACAAAATATATTAAATAAGAATATCTAAATAAGAAAATAAATCGACGATGTATTATTTATTACTTGTGGAACCTGCGGTAGGAAGGTGAAGTCTGCCCGAATAACTTAGTATTTAATTCACTCAAAAAAAATAAATAAATAAATAAAATAAAATAAAATAAAATAAAAATAGGCAAGTTCATTGTGCTTAAACATGTCTAAAATGTGGACTTTTCAACCATGATTTTATTATTGTCTGTGCCTCGATAACTTAAGAACTGAAAAATAAAAATTTCGTTCTTGTGCCAAAACTTTGTATTTACAATGCGGAGATCTGATGAGATTTTGGATTATCGAGCTTGAGAGCTCACAATTCAAAAATGCAGTATGACTTTATTGAGATTTTGAGCCAAATTTTTAACAAATTTCTGATGAGCTAAAAATTAGGGAAACTAATAATAATAAAGGTACTTTTTAATATAAAAATGTCGTAAATTTTATTTATCTATTTATAGTATATTGTTTTACAATGAGAAAGAATTTAAATAAAACTAATTTTCCCACTCATAAAACTAATCTCTATTTTATTAAGTTTTTTATTTAATACTAGGGCAGCTAGATAATTTTTTCAACTATTTGGCTTTTTTCCTTTTGAAATATACTTGCGATTGGGCAATTAGCTCATTTTGGATGGCTTGTTTTGGTCTAATATCCAAGTAAAATAATTGGTTCAATAAAATTTATTATTATTATTATGTCATTTTGTGAGTCATTCACATGAATCTTTCTCTTATGAGATGCATGCAAGGTATTATCTTAAGTCTCACTATTGTCAACATGATCATATATGTTTAATTGTTTATTGAATAAATATTACAAATGAAATTCCTAATCATTAAAATATTATATTGGAAGGAAAATTTCTTTTCTGAAAAATTACAACTGGGTAGATCATCTTTCTAAATTTTGAAGTTTTTCATTTTGTAGCTTATACGATAATTTATAACAATTTAACAATTTTTCTTTACTTTTTTATAGAAGTTTAACTTTTCAAAGGTTCACCTTCCGTGATCAAAATTATGAAAATAAATATATAAATAATAAGACGGCTAAGTCCGAGTCGGACCACCGTATGTCGAGAGTTCCGTACTCGTCTATAAGTCTTAAAATACTACTTGAAATATCGAATTCGTGTTTATTTAATTAGCTGTTTTAATACTTACCTATACATTTTCTTAGTTATCTCCTCGTTTTGCTAATTAACTCGGTGTTTACATACTTACCTTGTTGATTTCATATTTAATTAGCTATTTTCATACTTAACCACGTTTCAAAAACTTAACCACTGTTCAAATACTTAACTTCGGTTCAAATACTTAACCGCGGTTCACATGCCTAGCCACGGTTCAAATACTTAGCCGCGATATAAATACTTAACTCTCCGTTTTCTTAATTAACTCGCTGTTTACATACTTACCTTGTTGATTGCATATTTAATTAGATGTTTTCATACTTAACTCACGGTTCAAATACTTAACTAACCATTTTCCTACTTACCTCCTCGTTTTCATACTTAACCTTCCGTTTAAATACTCAACTTCCCGTTCTCATACATTTCAAAAAAAGGAGGAGGTTCTCAATTCGACTGAATTTTTTTTTTTTGTATCTATGTTATTTGATTTCTTCGCCAATTGTGAACCGATTTTGATGATTTTTTTGCATTGGGCTCAGTATAGTTTCCGATTGGTACCATATTAATTTGGTCATGTTCCGATGATATGATCAATGACAAAATAGCAGAAATCTTCAATTCATATGAGCATATAATCGAAATTATAATAAAAAATATTTTATTAAAAAAAATTATAATTGAATGTAATGGAAGGCAGCCCAAAGGTAGTGAGGAAAGAAAAAATTAACACATATAAAATAAGGTGTAATTTATTGGAATCCTTCCTCCTTTCCTTTCAAACCGACGTTTCGGAGAATTTTTCCTCCTTCTTCAGGGTTTCAAAGGGTCAATGAATGAAACAAATCAAATGTTTCCTTCTTCTCTCCACAGTAGTGTTCAAAAACTTTCTTCATTTTTAACAAAGGCATAGAAAAACAATTTTTTTCCTGCTTTTCTTAATTAATTAATATGGTGAACTACCCCTGAAATTTAGAAGAAATAATTTAACTTTCAAATTTTTACTCACCAGAATAAAAAGAGATGAATACGATCCAGTTATCTCTTCAGTGAAATATTTCGACAATTTTAGCTCTAATTGTACCTACATACCCAACATATATAAAATATTTCAATCCATGTCATCAATTCCTAATAAAATGCAAACAGATAGATTTATAAACTTTGAAAAATTATATACAGCCTCATTTGTAAATATTATCATTACCTTTATTATATACCTTTAAAAAGGGAGATTAAAATCAAAATGAGATCTTTAAAAACTATATCAAAGAGTTTTATAATCAGTACAATATATTTTTCACAGATGGTTCAAAAGACACAGCAAATGATTTGGTAGGGTGTGCATTTGCA
The DNA here is from genome assembly GCA_024734495.1 of Forficula auricularia. NCBI lineage: Eukaryota > Metazoa > Arthropoda > Insecta > Dermaptera > Forficulidae > Forficula > Forficula auricularia. The sequence continues at coordinate 407,265 of JALMQS010000139.1, read as the reverse complement.
TGCCCTAATATAAATATATTTAAACAATTTAAGTTGGAACCAGAAAACTCCATATACTCGGCAGAGGCATATGCCTTGTTGAAATGTTTAGAATATATTAAAAATAACAACATAAAATTCAATTTAATATGTACTGATTCGAAAAGTCTTACAGATGCTTTAATCAACAAAGATATTTTAAGATCAAATTATAATATATTAAAAATTTGTAGTTTATTATATGATTTATTTATTAATAATAATACTGTAGACATTGTCTGGATTCCCGCACACCAGGGAATCATAGGCAACACAATCGCTGACTATGAGGCCAAGCAAGCCAGTAAACTCCCTACAGCATCAAATGAAAAAATTATATGGTCTGACTTCCTGGTAGTCCAAAATTGAAATTATGGCAAGAAACTTGGGAAAATGATACCAAAGGTCGACATTTATATAAGATTAAACCTACGGCGTCCCTATTACCATGGTTTAAAACAGTTAACATTCCACGCCAAGCTATTACATCAATTTCAAGAATGAGGACTGGAGTTACTGAAGTTACATCTGCATCGAATTGGAGTGGTGGAGTCCCCATTGTGTAGGTGTGAACTTACCAGTGAGGGGCTCAATCATGTGCTGCTTGAATGTGAGCTAAATAAAAAGTGGACACAATTGCTATACTGTGAAATCAACGAAAGTGTAAAATTCCCAATAAATAGTGATTATCTTTTGTCCTTGTGTGAGTGCAGTGAAAAAGAGTTGTGATGGCTCTTCAGAGATTTGTACTAAGGGCTAGTGTAAATATTTAAAATTATAAAATAATACAAAGAATGTGATTGGCCAAAAGCCAGGAAGGGGGAAAAAACCTTCTCCCTTTAAAAAAAAAAAAATTCATTGACCCTTTGAAAGCCTGAAGAAGGAGGGAAAAATCCTCCTAAACGTCGGTTTGAAAGGAAAGGAGGAAGGATTCCAATAAATTACACCTTATTTTATGTGTTAGTTTTTTCTTTCCTCACTACCTCTGGGCTGACTTACATTACATTCACTTAAAATTTCTACCAGTCCGTCTCTCTCCAGAGAAAATTTCGTTGCAAAAAAAATTAAAAAAAATAATCTTAAAATGTTCATTTAAAACCCGCTAACGTTTCGAGATAATTCCTCTTTTTATAAATTTAATTTTTATTATCATTTTGTGATTCATTCACACGAATCGTTCTCTTACGAGATGCATGCAAGGTATTATCTTAAGTCTCACTATTCTTAACATCCCTAAAAAGAGAAAAATAAAAATAATTTTTAGAAAAAAAATAAAACCCACTTCAAAAAAATTAAATGCAGCAAATAAAATAATAGGAATTCAAAAATAAAATAAAATGTACTAAAAGGTATAAAATAATTATCTAATTTAGTTACTACTAAACGTCGAAATTGTTACATGCAATCACTTTTTGAAGTCAATGCTAAACATAAACATTTTATGAATCGTACTCAACGGATCATACCTAGTTCGTTTGGCGGGTAATGAAGACAACGCGTGATTTCATGTAAAAATTTCGTGGTTTTTTTGTAATCTGCATTTTATTCTATTTTTGAGTTACTATTATTTTATTTGTTGCATTTAATTTTTTTGAAGTCGTTTTTTTTTCTAAAAATTATTTTGTTTTACTATGTGAAGGAATTTAACTAAAATATTTTTTTTTTAAATTAATCTTTCCCCTTCCTAAAACTAATCTCTATTTTATAATAATTAAGTTTTTATTATTTATTACTAGGGATGGTCTTGCTTGAGGTTGTTCCGAGTCTTAAAAAATTCTCTTTCCCCCCAATTCTTAAATGGATGTTCGTCCTTTATTGGGGTTCATAATTTTTTCATAAAATTAAAAAAAAAGATAATAATAGAATATATTATCCTTAATATGACGAAGTCCAAATAACAAAAAAGTTTCAGTAAATAAATGTATTATTGTGAAGCTGCTGGTACAAAATGTCCACTTGTAGTAAAGGAGAGGACTCCAAGCCATTTGCTTGTCACGGTGATTGTTCTTTGCCATGAATAGGGTTAGGTTAAGTAAGCACTTGAAGGGAAGTTGATAGGGTCCAAGAGCAGTTGAAATCCTTTTGGGGGTGATTAAGTAAGATGAAGAGATTGGACATTTGCTGTTCTAATTCAAGAATTCAACTGGGGTAATTAAAGACAAAGGAATATGAGATTTACCACAAGAGCTGATTTAGTGGATTTTGTTCTCCACAATCTGGATTTGTTTGATGCTTAAATAAAGAAACTTGTTTTTTATAAGTTTATAAAAGAACACTAAACCTGCCGTGAGGCAGACTATAAATCTCTGTGCTCACTCATCCATATTTCGCAGTCCCCTACTTCTTACAATTTACTGATTTGAAAATGTAGGATAAAGATAACATTTTTTGACAAATTTTTTTTTGAAATAAAAATATATTTTGGCTTCAAAACGAACTTTTTTGATCATTTTCTTTCCGTGCGTATCGGAATCTAAGTAGAGCAACAGACAAACAAGCTGACTTTTCAAGAGAGAATAAACAAAACGAAAATTTTAAATATTTCAATAGTTCGTTCGCTCTGCGTACCGAGAAAAATACGCGAGTTGTCTTAATACATATAATATAAACCTACATATTCACCCCGTTTCTATTAGTTGTATAGAAATTGAAATAAAAATACTACCCACCAGGTCGATGAACATTCTCTGTATATAGCACAAGATGTCCAAAAATTGAATTAAGTTGACACGTATTTCTATAATTTCATTTCTCGTAAAAAATTTGAATTATATGTTATTGATATTAATAATGGTTGTTTAATAAAAGTGGAAATAATTTTCATTTATAATTGAATGTAATGGAAGGCAGCCCAGGGGTAGTGAGGAAAGAAAAAAATTAACACATATCAAATAAGGTGGAATTTATTGGAATCCTTCCTCCTTTCCTTTCAAACCGACGTTTCGGAGGATTTTTCCCTCCTTCTTCAGGGTCTACAAACCAATATTACAAAATTACAAAAACGGGGTTGGTCATCATTCATTTCAACTATAAAATAATACAATGTAAACAGCCAGATTATCAATAGAAAAAAATATATAATTCAATCACTTCAAATGGTCAATGAATGAAACAAATAAAATGTTTTCCTTCTTCTCTCCACAGCAGTGTTCAAAACTTTCTTCTTTTTTAGCAAAGGCATAAGAAAAGGAGAGAAAAAATTGTTTTTCTATGCCTTTGCTAAAAAAGAAGAAAGTTTTGAACTACTACTGTGAGAGAAGAAGGAAACATTTTATTTGTTTCATTCCTTTGAAGTGAGTGAATTATATATTTTTTCTATTGATAATCTGGTTGTTTACATTGTATTTAAAATTGTATTATTTTATTGTTGTAATGAATGATGACCAATCCCGTTTTTATAATTTTGTAATATTGGTTTGTAGACCCTGAGGAAGGAGCGAAAAATCTCTAAACGTCGGTTTGAAAGGAAAGGAGGAAGGATTCCAATAAATTACACCCTTATTTTATGTGTTAATTTTTTCTTTCCTCACTATTCCTGGGCTGCCTTCCATTACATTCAATTAAAATTTCCGTCTCTCTTCAGAGAAAATTTCGTTGCAAAAAAATTCTCATTTATCTATATAATAAAAATGAATTTCTTTTTCTTTGTAAGCGCAGATCTCTCAAATGCCTGGGCCGATTTGGCTAATTTTTTTTTTAAATGTTCGTAATAGTCCATTTCAGGTTAATACGTAAAAAAAAATCGGAAAAGTTGCCCGGAAAATTGGAAAATTCACGAAAAACAAAAACCAAATCTGTATAGCCAACATAGCTTGCCAAACAATAAAAGAACTAAACTAGCAAACTAAACATTTGTTGGCGGCACTGTTTGTCATATTTTTGAATGTCATTCATTCTTAATAGCATAGATAATAGAGTTCTAACCACATTATCGTTGAAGAGGAATTTAATAATGCAACAAAGATTTAAAAAAACTATCTATTTTTTAAAGTACATTTAAAAACAAAAATTAAAAAAATAAACTGCAACGGATCGTTGCTAAACTTTATCCAATGTACTATCTTATTCTAAAATAAAGTACTTTAAAATATAATTTTACAAAAAACTTTATATGACCTTTTTTGTGGTCCTCAAGGTACTTAATTACAATGAATTTTAAATCCCACAAATATTAATTTGACAATTTAATTGATGAACTCAAAAATTGTTATTTAATTAAATAAACTGTAACGGATCGTTGCTAAACTTTATCCAAATTCATTTGAAATATTAATATGTTTATTCCTTTATTATTAATCAGATATCACTTGCTATTTGCAGTTCATGTTAACCATGCGCGGATCCGGGGGGGGGGCGATGAGGGCGACCGCCCCCCCCCCAAAGCATTGGAGATCAACAATTTTTATATGTTTATTTAATCTTTTTTTTTATATAACATTAAATTTTAAAATTGAAGAAAATTCGACCGCGACACACTTCCTAGATCAAAAGTAGATCTTATACCGGCGACCGCCCCCCCCCCAAATCAGAGATCTGGATCCGCGCCTGATGTTGACTTTATTTCAAAATAATGATCGATTCTCATTTAACAGTTGATGAATAACCATTCTACATTCGATTTTTGACGTTTCGGTTTTTATTGGTAGCCATTGGTGAAGACATGGAGGAATCGACTTAAAATCAAAAATAGCAATCGATTCTTATCTAATATACTAGAGGAATAACAATTCTACATTAGATTTTTCACCCTTCGATTATTATTGGTAACCATTGCTGAAGACATGGAGGAATCGACTTAAAATAAAAAATAGCATTCGATTCTTATCTAATACTAGAGGAATAACAATTCTACATTAGATTTTTGAC
>JALMQS010000139.1:108110-402281 GCA_024734495.1 Forficula auricularia | reverse complement strand
AATACCTATCTATGTCAAATAAATAAAAACAAAAATGAAAAAGATGAACAGAAAAAATAAAAAAATAAATGAAAAAATAAAAATATTATATGAACAAAAAGATGAATAAAATTACAAAAAACATAAATAAAAACAAAAAACATGAGTAAAAGTATGTCTAATCGTAAGTAAGAGATAAAAATAAATAATAAATACATTTTTAGCTTCTCACTTTGTTTTTATCTAGTTAGCAATTAAATGTCGTAATTTTGACTACGCGGCGCACATCTGTGAATAGGCCGCGGCTTCCCGGGGCGCCCCACAGTTTGGGAACCTCTCTGATTAAAAACAAATATGTTTTCTATATATATATATATTTTTTTAATTATAATCAAAGATTATTTTAAAGAAAAAACATTTATGGGGTGGGTGGCATTGCGAAGACTTACATCATACTAAGAAAAATCTACCGCACGGCCCTATGATTTATACTATAGTTTCGAAGATCTGATCTTCATAAGTCATTTAATTAGAGATATTTAATCTGTAATTACTTATGGGTTCAGTCGTTCAATTACCTGATTGGATATAGATAAATTAGTTTTGTTGTTATAGCAAGCTAGCCACATAACAGGCTCATTGATTTCTCTCTATGAATCAACAGCTCTGTTACTCTCGGTAAAAAAATAAGATAATAACTCCTCCAAAATACATTCTGAAATGGCTTGTAGGGGACAAGTTTTATTCCAATTCGTCTATCTGCTTAGATAAATTATATAAATTTGAGCCTATGAAATCATTGTTTTAATTTATCTTTCTTTTAAAAATTAGTTTTTTAAGAACAATTTCAGCTCCCCTCTTGGAAATGAGCACAATCAGGTACCTAAGTTCTTTAGGAACTTGATTATTGATGTCAGAAAAAATTACGTTAACGCCTTACGTAACTTACCCAATTCTAAAGGCAAGAAATCCTTTCGATCAAACGATTGATTTGATTCTTTTGCTGAAATATTTACTATTTTTTCTTTTTATTCATTCTTTGCTAAATCGATATAAATACACTGTTTAAATATTTGATCGAGGAGATCCATTAGTTGATGTCAAGGCGAGTAACGTGAAAGGCTTGGTGATAAATCTAGAGAGAAGAAGAAGGATCCCAGAATGGCGCTATATTCTCATTTGGGAAGACGAAGGGTTAAAAAAAGGAAAAAGAGAAGGATGTTCGTTCCATCTTGACCTTTCGATTTTGTGACATTTTAAAGCTCTCGTTCTCTCTTAATTTTTTAGAAAGTATACTTCACTATTGTTTACGCTCGATTTCACCAACCAAACTTAAGCTAAGGTACTCGTAGTACTTAAAAACTCAAACTTGAGTTGTTTACCAAAAAGATTTAGTCTTTTGATTTTAAGTCGATTCTTCCACGTTTTCAGTAGAGGTTGCCATTAATAGTCAAAACATCAAAAATGGAATGCAATAAGGTTATTCCTCTAGTATTAGATGAGAATCAATCGCTATTTTTGATTTTAAGTCGATTCCTCCATGTCTTCAGCAATGGTTACCAATAAAAACCGAAACGTCAAAAATCTAATATAGAATGATTATTCCTCAAGTACTAGATGAGAATCAATCGCTATTTTTGGTTTAAAGTCGATTTCTCTATGTCTTCAGCAATGGTTACTAATAAAAACCGAAACGTCAAAAATCCAATATAGAATGATTATTCCTCAAGTACTAGATGAGAATCAATCGCTATTTTTGGTTTAAAGTCGATTTCTCTATGTCTTCAGCAATGGTTACTAATAAAAAACCGAAACGTCAAAAAATCCAATATAGAATGATTATTCCTCAAGTACTAGATGAGAATCAATCGCTATTTTTGGTTTAAAGTCGATTTCTCTATGTCTTCAGCAATGGTTACTAATAAAAACCGAAACGTCAAAAATCCAATATAGAATGATTATTCCTCAAGAACTAGATGAGAATCAATCGCTATTTTTGGTTTAAAATCGATTTCTCTGTCTTCAGCAAAGGTAACGGATAAGAAAACAACGCAGTTGCTATGGTTACTCATAAAAATTCCTCCCAAATTTTTAGCATTTCACAGAGAGAAGCCTATCCATTCTTACTTAAAGCAAGGCTAAATGAGCTATATTAAAACTTTCAAATGAATAAATTTTAAAGAATTTAAAAAATTAAAAAAGTACCATCTTACTCTAGAGTAAAGTACTTTAAAATATAATTTTACTAAAAACTTTATTTAACCTTTTTTGTGGTCCCCAAGGTACTTAATTAGGATATTAAATTTCATCAAAATTGGTTAAGTCATTTTCAAGATATTTAGAAAAAACTAAAAAAGTACCGAAATAAAGTACTAATGTTTGTGGGCCGATATGTACCAAAAACTAATCAGCGCTTCATTTTGTTAAACTAATGGTAGGTTTTCAATTTCATTTCAATCGGTGCAACGGTGTGGAAAAAATCGTGGGCCAAAAAAGCGATAACATACATACATCCATCATCCATCATCCATCCGCACGCACTAAATGAAAAAATCGCACTTTTTGGCCTCTCGACGAGACCCCATGTAATTTTTGGCAAAACCGTCACGTGCTAAAATTCAACCTAATTGAATACTACAATTTGTGACTTTAATTGAGTCCATGGGTTCCGTAGTCTTTACCTGAGGACCCCTTTGAAGCCACGCTTGCCCCGAGAGCGATTACAATACTTTACCCATGCTTTGCATTGGATAAAGTAAAAAATTTAGAACTACTGAGGATGGTCGACCAGTGGTGACCGAAACTGCCTGTAGTTATCAATTAAATAATTCAAATAATTATTAAAATTATTGTTTTATTATATTTGTGACAAAACCAACCCTTCAATTTAACGAAAAATTTAAATCAAGTCACTTAAGTTCTGGAAGAAATCTAATTAACTATGTATATATTATGTAATAAACCAAAAAAGGCTATAAATAAATAAATAAATAAATTAGTTTATTATTTGTACGTCGATAAGAAAAGCTTGATAATATATAAAAATAAAAGCAATACAATATAATCTGTTCTGTTTTTTTTTTTGTTTTTTTTAATGCAAACGAATGCAAGAAGGGGTACACCAGTAAAAATGCAGCTCCTATGGATCTCGAAAGACTCTTGCATTACCGAAGAGAAGGGAAAGTTGATTAAGTGAGAGGGTGTAGACGTAGGTGTCTATGCACCCCGGTTTTGAAGGTTTGAAGATTATAGGTGCTGGGAAAGATGGAGGCTGGAGAGAGTTCCAGTTCGTTGAAATCATGGGGATATATGTATTGGGGAATGAAGTGGTCCGGCACTTTTCCAATTTGACCGCGAAAGAGTGTTGGGAGTCGGCAAAACGCGTGCTACGTGCAAAGCATGCTTTGGGGGGAATTATTGATTTTATCTCATCAGAGCACCTGCCGTGATAGTATCTATAGAAAAGGGAAAGGGCAGAGACATTTCTTCGATGAGCCAGCGAGTCGAGGAGTCGGTGAGGGTAGAATCGTTAATTAGCCTGACGGCTCGTTTCTGAATTGCATCCAGGGGTAGCAAGAGAATATTTTGAGGCTCTTCTCCATAGATGAGAGCCGTATTCGAGACAGGGGAGGATTTGGGCCTTGTTAGAATAAAACAGCCCTGTGAAATAAAACTACCCCCCAATATAGTATATCACATTTCTTTGAAACATTATTATATTTTACTATGTTGATTTTATTCCAGTTGCACCTAATATTTCTTGGAGTTTAAAGATTTTCTAATATATTAAATGAAATGAGAATGTGCAATGTTTTACGTAATAAAAATATATATTTGACACTTGGTCTCTTCTAGCTAACTTTTTTATCATTTTCTTCCTTTTCATAGCACTCCTTCAAATATATAGTCTTTTTTGTCTTCAGTTTTAATTTTTTAGTGCATAAAAATATTTATTTTGCCATCTTTTGCTGTATATATTTGCATATTTCAACTTATTCTACATATTATTTGCAAATTTGAGCATTTTTAATTGCATATTTTATGACATATTTTGGCAGTTTTTACTGCATAAAAATCCGGTTTCTAGTTATAACCTACTATAGTACCCACCCTTAGAAAAATCTTAGGCTTATACTTTGACGAAGGTCTGGGGTGGCTGGGATCTTGGTCTATTAGGTTGGGTCATGCAAAAATATTAGAAAAAATACCGGTCGGAAAAGGTTTGGGAAATCTGCCTTAGAACTTGCCCCTGAACTTGCTCCTATACTATCCAAATTATATAATCTCTCCTATAACTCAACGGAATATTTCCAGAGGCCTGGAAAGTAGCCAGAATCCAACCAATTAAGAAAAAAGGCGATTCTTCCAACATAAAAAACTATCGACCCATTGCAATCACTTCTGTCTTATCCAGAAATCATGGAAAAGGCCATCAACGAGCAAGTTATACGACACTTAGAGTCAAATAAGCTTATCCACGATAGGCAATACGGCTTCAGGCAATCCCGGTCGACTGTGTTGACATCCTAGCATATGTAGCTCATATCTGGAACAAAAACCCTGGAGGCCGGGAATGAGAGCTTCCCTCGCGGTAGCTTTAGACATTTCAAAAGCCTTCGATATGGTCTGGCACAAAAATCTTCTTGCCAAATTGACCTCCGTCGGCCTTGCACCGAAACTCTGTAAGTTGCTCGAAAGTTTTCTTTCAGACCGTAGTATTAAGGTTGTCATCGATGGAATATCATCTTCCCCTTCCACACCAACGCTGGAGTTCCTCAGGGATCGGTTATCTCCCCTACGCTTTTTCTTATCTATATCAACGACCTTCTAAACTTGCCCTCCAATCCGGTACATTGTTACGCAGATGACAGCACCCTACATAACGCCCCTGCATCGCATAAAAACCGTGCAGACATTGCCTCCTCAATTAATTTAGACTTATGCAAACTTAAAAACTGGGGATCCCAAAACTTAGTTAACTTCAATGCAGTGAAAACTCAGTGTTGCCTTATTTCTAGGCGCGTCGACAGAAACCTCCCAAACATATCATTCGACTCAAACTCACTAGAATTCAGGGATAAAATTTCAATGCTAGGCGTAACTCTAGGGTCTGACCTTTCATGGAATGACCATATCTCAACCACTGCTAAAGCTGCAGCGCGCAAGCTTGGTCTCCTATTTAGGTCTAGACGCTGTTATACTCCCAGTCAACTTCTTATACTGTATAAGGCTCAAATTCGTCCCTGTCTCGAATATGGCTCTCATCTGTGGAGGGGTGCCTACAAGCATTCTCTTGCTACACTGGATGCGATTCAGAAGCGAGCAATTAAACTAATAGGAGACCCGGCTCTAACCAACTCACTCGACTCCCTGGCTCACCGAAGAACCGTTTCTGCCCTTTCCCTGTACTACAGATACTATCACGGTGTCTGTTCAGTCGAGCTGAAATCAATTATCCCCCCTAAAGCCCTCTTTACGAGAAACACGCGGTTTTCAAACGCTCAGCACCCCTTCGCTGTCAAATTGGATAAAAGTCGAACAAGCGCTTTCGCCAACTCTTTTATCCCTATGACCTCCAGAGACTGGAACTCGCTCCCTGCCACCATCTTTCCCGCGACTTATAACCTTCAGCTATTTAAGACCCGTATCCACAGATACCTTCGACCCCCGCCCAGCCCATAAAATTCTTTCTTCTTCTTTTCACGATGGAGGGGCCAACCCAGACCTTTAGGGGTTGCACCTTTGAGGTGTAACTCCTTCTCTCATAATTTTCATAAAAAAAGCATAATTATTTATTATTAAAATAGTACCTTCACTTCTCCTACTTGCTTTATCAAATATAGATATTATGTCAAGTAAATACATGAAGTAATAAATACTTCAAAATCTGTTTCTATTTAATAAAAAAAGTCTTCAATGATTTTCGTTCACTTTCTTTTTCGATTTCTCTCCTTTTTTGAATTGACTTGAATTTTCCCCTCCAAGAGATCTCGAAACATGCTCTTTTATTGAATGTCCAGACCACTTGCGGCTGAGGAGGAGACAAAAAGCTAAAAGTGGGCCACACCTCTTTTTCCGTCTGATGCAGTTCCCCACAGCTTCTGCGTTTTTGACCCTCTCAAGGGCTACAGCTTATTATTATTATTATTACTAAATAGCGTATTCGACCATAACAAAATTGACACTTCATTCTGAAACCCATTTTAACCAAAAAACAAATAATGGAAAATATATATATTATTGGTATTGGAAAATTTCACACAAAGTTGAAAGGAATTTTTGAGGTAAACAAAAACAGACTGAATTATTTGATAGTGTTTTAGGTCAACCAACGCATGTTCGACTATCGATTCAATATAAAATATTGGAATACATATTCTATAGCCACAATAACTTCATTTTGAGGGGATAAAAAAATCCGAGAGATCGGATTTCGACTACTGTCATGGGTAGATGACAAATACTATAATCAATAATACTTTTGGAATTTTGTCGAAAGTGAGAAAATAAACAATTTAAATTTAAATTTATTATTAATTATTACGGCATATCTATCGTACGAAGCCTTGAAAAAGTTTTCACATTTTTTCTTCATTAATAAATCTGCGCTTGAGTGATTCTTTCATTAGAATCCGATCGAGGAAAATGACTAAAAAGGGCTCGGATAGAATTATCTAACTTCTTCCTTTATATCGAAGCAACTGCAAGGATGGCAAGTACAAGTCAGGACCTGTATAGACTATTAAAATTATTCTAGGAATAACCTTTTGCTCTTGGATCAAAATTATACTCGTTATAGAGAGAGCAAATATTTAATTGGATTTCAATAAAATTCAGACAAATTATTATTATAATCACATGACCGGTATAGACGGTATAGTCAAAAAATTATTAGAGTTAAATCGATATTAATAAGGATGCAAGCCTGACTTTTGAAATTAATTGGCTATCCAATATTCTGATCATTTGAGATTGAAATTTGACTAAATTATTACCTCAAATAAAAACCCTTTTCTGAATACAGCAAGTTCCAGAGATGGAAGATTCATGTAAACAATGTATGTTTTATAGATAATATTATCAGAAAATGCAGGACCTCAACAATATATTTATTTTTGGGTTGAATTTTAGTATGTAATTTGAGATATTATACAACTTACTTTTCTTTTAATTTAATGTGTGGTTAGAAAAATTCACAAAAAATATCCATTACATTACAATAAAAAATTTAATAAAGAAAATAAAGAAAAAATGTGGTCCCTAACAAGGGATGAATTTCCATTAGGCAAAATATTTTGCTTCTAATTGAAATTCGTCTCTTTTAGGTTATGAAAGCAATGTAATTTTCTAAATTATCCCCACCCCTTTCCATTATCCAAATTAACTCCTGTAGGTCTTATTCCTCACCCTGGATAACAGTGTATTAAAGTAAGGGACTTGGAATTCTGTTTCTAAATAGAGTGTGATGATAAACAAAAATTCCGATTGTCAAAGATAAAAAAGTTGCTAAAAATGATAAAATAATTTATTTCTCGAAGTCAAGTCAATGGCATGACGACAGAGGTCTACTTGGAGTTTTTTTCTCTTTAAGATGTTTAAAGTAAATTATGAAATGAACAAAGAAAAATTGTGTTTTGATTACTAAAATTTCAACGTTTGCGATTACTAACGCATCTGACTTCACCAAAGTTTGATAAGAAAATATACTATGGGCACTTTTTACAGGGAACTCGATAGTGTGGAGTCGCTTCTCTTTCTCTTTTCGTTTTCATTTCATTCAACAACCAAGTCACTCTGCCAAGAAGTTTACATTTCAAAAATTTTTGATCCTCATTCCGAAGAAGTAATATTCCACCCTCCAATAAACTTAAAATTTCTCAAAATTTAGAGTGGAATGAGCCTCATGTTTTTTCGCTAGCGTGAATTAAAAAAAAAAATCAGAGATAAAATTATACCAAAAAAATTTCATAAGGATAATATAAAATTTCCAATGATTCAATTAGAAATTAATAATTCCAAGAGAGATGGCTCAAGAAATTGACAAAGCATTTTCGCTACAAAATGAAATTCAGAGCCGTTATTTACACGGTTGAAAAATCTGTAGAAAGCTTTTTTGATATTCACTTTAATCTGGATGAAAGAGCAGTGGAACCCTCATCTCTCTAGCTTTTCTATAAATTAAAGATGTATATTGAGAAAGTCGAAAATAGCCAAGTTTATTTTTATTGCATACAAATAGACATGCAAATGGAATTTTTTGTTTCTTTATTTCTCCATTTTGATTTGTCGTTGTTTATTTTGTAGGTGGAAAAAGAGTGGATGATTAAATTGTGCGGATTGTATCAGCTTAGAGATAAACCTTGGGCATATTTGTCGCCTGTCGAATAAATAACACGTTATTATTTTTACGAGTCGATTTAAAATAAAGCACCCGTGTTGTCTCTTGGATGTCTTTCGCCAAGCCAAAGGGCTTAACTTCTCTTCAGGTTGGGCCCTTCGTTGCCTTTGCTTTTATATCGAGATGTTTCCCTGCCCCCATTGCCCCTCCTTTTAGAAAGGGATAAAATGACTTCATCATGTATTCCTAGCGGCTTTGGCAGGTGTACTCAATGTCCTTCCGACACTTTTGTTTTTCTTTTCTCTAGTTACCCATTCCCTCCCGACCGCACAATTTTTTTATCTCTATTATCTTGACATTAAATATCAAATTGTTTTGAACAGAAAAATATAATAAAAACTAAAAAATATATATATATAAAAGGAGAGCTTTCATTTTATATCGTTTCTTTCTACTATTGTCTATGTTAGGTACATTATATGTGACATCTATTTCATTGATTAAATTTAATCCTACTTGAGTCATGAGGATGACATATTTCTACTCTCTTTAAGATCTTGAGACATCCATTCTTACTTAAGCAAGGTAAAATGAGGTATATAATTAAACCGATCAAATGAATAAATTTTAAAGAATTTAAAACAAAGAATTTTAAAAAAGTATTATCTTACTCTAGAGTAAAGTACTTTAAAATATAATTTTACTAAAAACTTTATTTAACCTTTTTTGTGGTCCCTAAGGTATTTAATTGGGATATTAAATTTCATCAAAATGGTTAAGTCATTTTCAATATATTTAGAAAAAACTAAAAAAGTACTGAAATAAATACTAATGTTTGTGGGCCGATATGTACCAAAAACTAATCAGCTCTTCATTTTGTTAAAATAATGGTAGGTTTTCAATTTCATTTCAATCGGTTCAACGGTATGGAAAGAATCGTGGACGGAAAAAACAATAACATATATCCATCCATCCATCCGCACAGACTAAATGAAAAAATCGCACTTTTTGGTCTCTGCACGAGACCCCATGTAATTTTTGGCAAAACCGTCACTAAAAATTCAAGCTAATTGAATACTACAATTTGTCACTTTAATTGAGACCATCGGTTCCGTAGTCTTTACCTGAGGATCCTTTGAAGCCATTCTTGCCGAGAGACCGATTACAATACTTTACTCATGCTTCGCATTGGATAAAGTAAAAAAGTTAAAGTGAATACATACATATATATATATATATATATGAACTCTGATAATATATAAACTGTACAGTATACTGTAAATACGTATGTGTACAGTGTACATATTGTACATTACATATGTATGTATTTTCTTTCATTAAAATACATTATTAGTTCATATTAATTAATGGTTTTATTTATCTGTTCCAATTATTTAACCACTAAAGTGAATTATTAACGGTTTTAGCAAGTTTTCTTTTTGTTATGAACACAAACAACATTTTTTTTGGTTCCTTTCGAAAATTCGGACATTTAGATAATATAGAGAGGGTCAGGTCACAATTAATCTGAATTACCGACGTTCTACTGTATATTATAATTTAATGTGAAGTTTTCAATTCTAAGAGAATTTTAGAACTTTTTATAGTCCATTCAAAGTTTCTGTGCTCTCCGTCAGCGATAAAAAAGGTTAAGCCTCCTTCGCTCACTTTACATCTTAGACAGACATTTACAGTCTATGTACACCTGATGATGGGTTAACAATTCGAAATATATTGAGGTTTATAACAACTTTTTAAATCTTTCATTTCTGTGAAACATCACAAAAACTTCACTTAATTTTAGCCTTATTCAAAGTCTTATCTTTAATTAATCGTTTGTTGTATCGTCCCTTTATATTCCCTATTATGAATAATAATTATTATTCAATAAATAAAAAATAATAATTTATCGAAATTTTTAAATTTATTTCAATAGGGTGATAGAATACTCAAGAACAATATTTGTTTTCTGTAACATATTTGGAAGTTAATTGAAAATATTTTGTTTTGCCGAGAGTAGCAGAGTTGTTGATTAATAAAAATAAATTAATGAGGTTCTCCTCTGCACCAAAACGTATTTTATGTGCCTTGCTTGCTTGCTCTAAACATCCAATCGGATTAAAAAAGCCATGTGATATAACAGATAAAATATTTCTAATTAAAAGATAAAGGATTCGAAACCTTCGAAACTAGAGTCTCAAACAAATAAATTAAATATATATGCATTACGAGAAACACGATGTTTTCTAACGCTCAGCATCCCTTCGCTGTCAAATTGGATAAAAAGTCGAACAAGCGCTTTCGCCAACTCTTTTATCCCTATGACCTCCAGAGACTGGAACTCGCTCCTTATCATAAAAAATAAATTAAGCAGAGGTGAACCTCATTGATTTCTCTTTATATATGTAGTTTGGGGTGCTGAATGATTTTGTTTCTTGGTCTTATTAGAACCATTAAGTTTTCCAAGTATTTTTTTTATTTTTGAAAAATTCTTAGGGATTCAGTTTCAAAATTTGTTAAGTTTCAGAATCAGATTCATATAGAAAGTACAGGATATTAAAAAAGTACATAGGAGCATCTGAGCGTTGTAATTTTCCGTACTTAGCCCTTTGTATTTTGTCGAAATGTCAACATTCAGTCGATGTTTGTTATACTCCACTCTAAAATTAATTTTCCCAAGTTTTATGTACAAATTTGCTTTATGAAATTATCAGCACTTAAAAATCTCCATCGGGAAAATATTCAATTTTTTTTCAATTTTTGTTGTCATTTGCTGTTGGTTAAAGTGTTTACGCTTACCTAGTCCTTAAATGACGTTTGCTTACTAAATACAGTTTAAAATCTAATTTAATAAAGTTTAACTGCAGTTATGAAACTAATGTTAATGGGGGGTTATTACGATCATGAATTGGTATTATAATCAATGTTAACGATACAAACATTAATGTTAAGCTTCGCGCAAACAAAGCAAGTGATTTTCGAACAACCCACTTAATATAAAAACCATTAGACAATATTTGATTCTTTATTTTTACCCTCTTCCTGAATTATATACCTTTCAGATTTTTTCGAAGGTGTTAAAGTTAAATTTTTTTGCTTTATATCAAAAGAAATACCATATTTGTTCTCTCTAAATACACTTGTATTAGAATAGATAAACAATTCTTTGAAATTAATAGTTTATATTTCTATTCTAATTATACATAATGAACTTTCTTTTAGTAAATTAAATTATCAACATGTTTCTTCATTATAATTTTTTTATATGTAGAATATCTAGGACGTTAGAGCAATATTTATCCAACTTTCCACATAAATTTCACCATTACTGCCTAACCCTTTGAGGTACACAAATTTATATAATGACCTTTATTAAAGAAGATTTAATTTCCAACAGAAAAGTTCATATGAGTGAAATGTCTAAAATCAATAGTTTACGAGTTAAAAGATATTCCAATATATGTAGAGTGAATCTTTAAGAATCAATAACAAATAATGTGGCTCTGATTCGATACAATCCTCTCGATATAACAGACCAAAAGTATTATAAATGAGAAAGAAATCGATATTATTTTATCGATTTAATCTATCTTGAAGTATTCATAGTAACTTTTTAATATAAGAAAATAGCATTTGATTAAGAATTTTGTAGTTTAAAAGAAATTGTATGAAAAGATTCAATTTCTTCTCTCCTGGAGCAAATCAACTATGTAGAAATGACAAAAACGTTTTATTTTTTTCTCAATAGATATTTATTCAAATCTATTGAAATTTCATATCTGTGTGTTATTTTCATTTATCTTTTATATCTAATAATTATTATTAGGAAATTTGCATTTTAAAGGGTAGTTTACTTGAAGTCCAATTTGAAAAAACGCTAATAACTCCTTTGAAATTTTTTTAAAAATATAAAATTAATTATAATATATTATAAAACAATTAATTATTAATAATTTAATTGAATTTTGAACGAAATCGATTCAGTACTTTTTGAGAAAATGGTCAAAAAACCCAGAAAACCGTCTATGAAAGGCCGTTTTAGAAACATTTTAAAATTCACATCCATGTAACAAGTCAATGTTTCGTTTCATATGACTTTTTTAACTTTTTTTAAAGGCATCTCGTGCTTTCAAAAAACATCGCTTTTTAGACGGTTCAGATGATTTTTGACCATTTTCTTAAAAAGTACTGAATCGATTTCGTTCAAAATTAAATTAAATTATTAATAATTAATTGTTTTATAATATACTATATTATAATTAATTTATATTTTTATAAAAATTTTCAAAGGAGTTATTAGCGTTTTTTCAAATTGGACTTCAAGTAAACTATCCTTTAAAATGCAAATTTCCTAATAATAATTATTTGATATAAAAGATAAATAAAAATAACACACAGATATGAAATTTCAATAGATTTGAATAAATATCTAATGAGAAAAAAATAAAATCTTTTGGCATTTCTAGTTGATTCGCTCCCGGAGAGAAGAAATTGAATCTTTTTCATACAATTTCTTTTAAACTACAAAATTCTTAATCAAAATTGCTATTTTCTTATATTAATAGAGTTACTGTGAACCTCCAGATAGATGAAATCGATAAAATAAGATCGATTTTTTTTCATTTATAATTCATTTTGGTCTGTTATTATCGAGAGGCTAGGTCAGCAAGTCATTTGTAACGGTTTTCTAGCTTTTTACCATTTTCTTAAAATATAATAAATCAATTTCGTTCAAAATTGAATATAATTATTAATAATCGATTGTTTTATAATATTTATTAATTTCATATTTTTAAAAATTATTTCAAAGTAGTAATTAGCGTTTTTTCAAATTAGACTTCAAATAAACTACCCTTTAAAATGCAAATATTCTAATAAAAACTATTTGATATAAAAGATAAAAG
Source organism: Forficula auricularia (assembly GCA_024734495.1). Classification (NCBI taxonomy): domain Eukaryota; kingdom Metazoa; phylum Arthropoda; class Insecta; order Dermaptera; family Forficulidae; genus Forficula; species Forficula auricularia. The sequence continues at coordinate 389,060 of JALMQS010000139.1, read as the reverse complement.
AAAATATTTCATAGATATGAAATTTCAATAGATTTAATTGAATATGTGATGAGGAAAAAATTAAACCCTTTTGCCATTTCTAGTCGACTCGCTGCCCCAGTGAAGAAACTGAATGTTTTCATAACATTTCATTTAAACTACAAAATTCTTAATTGAAATGCTATTTTCTTATATTAGAATGATTACGTGTACCTTCACATAGATTAAATCGATAAAATAAGATCGTTTTCTTTCTCATTTATAAATCCTTTTGGTCTGTTTTATGGTGATCTTGATACACAAGCCTCTCGCACACAGGGAACACGTCATTTCATCAAGTCCATTTAATACACCCTAGTGAAATGTCTTTTAATATATTTAAATGTGAGAATATTTAATATAATAAATAAAAAAAATAATTTGAATATTCGATTATACGTATCTATATATATAAAATTAAGGTTTTGTCTGTACATTGCTCCAAATCATGCCAAATTTTGGTTGGACACGTTTCAAGCAAAGTTATGAACGAAAACACCCTCAACAAAATTCCTGTATGTATGTCTGTATGTATGTCGTATGTTTCAGTGGTTTCCGCGAAAAGTTGCTCACGATTCACGTAAAAACGGCTGAAGGGATTATTATGAAATTTCTATATTTGGATCAGATGTCTTCTAACTTACGTTTTTAGCTATATAACGTTTTGATATTTTGACCCCAAAAGGGGTTTGGGGAGGCGCACGAATGAAAATTATCAAATAACTCCTAAACTATTAACATCTACGGCAAATTTTATTATGAGCAAAGTTGTAGGGGATGTGATTTCTGACAACTTTTGTTTAAAAAAATTCCCCCAAAAATCACCCAAAAAGGGGGGGAGGGTCAAAAAATGAAAATTCTTACCCTTATAGCCAAACTTAACCAAATTTTGTATATACAATCTGTGGGTCACTAGAAGGCTAGAAATTCAAAAAGTAACAACCCAAAATGGGGGGGGGGGGTCAAAAAATGAAAATTCTACCCTTATAGCCAACTTAACCAAATTTTGTATATACAATCTGTGGGTCACTAGAAGGCTAGAAGAGTGATGGTGCGTGGTGGAATGGAGTAGGGGGTGAGTCAGGGTATGGGGTGCGGAGTGGTATGAGGGTCCGGGGGTGGTGCAGGGTGGAGTCCGGGGGCGTAGCGAGGGGTGGGGTCCAGGAGCCTAGGCGCGGGTTGAAGGGTGGAGTGGGGGTTCAGGTGAGGGTCCAGAGGCGTAGTGGGGTGGGGCGGCGTGGGGTGGTTGTGTGGGGGGCGGGGGGTTGGGGGCACGGGGTGGGGTTCAGGGTGAGGGGGTGTGTGGGGGGGGGAGTAGGGTTTGTGTGTTGGGGTCCAGGCGGCGTGCCTTGCAGCTAGTTATATATAAACATCCGTAGGTTTGGCTCAAGCGGCCCAAGACTCAGAGGACAGGAGGAAAGCTATTTTATTATTATTAGTATTTAATTGAAATTATTTATTATTTTATTACATTATTATAAAAGCACAAGATGTTCTGAATTTACTATTGATTAAATAAAATCGCTTTCTTTCTTAAGTATCGGATAAAGCTTCTCTCAAGACATTCGGTAGGGAAATCTCATATATTGAATTTTAAGGATTAATTTTCTGATTTTTATAAATTCACTAAAAATTACTGGTACCGTCTACAGTTTTGAAATAAATTAATCGTTTCAGATATTCAAATTTAATATGCCTATATAAATATACGATTAGAGCACTGAGACTGGCGACAAGGGCTCGCTCAGGGCCTCAGGACTCCGAGACCAATTTTTATATTACTAGTATCGAATAAATAATTCTATTATTAAACAACATAATGCCTTAGGAGAATGTCATTCAAAAAGAAAACTAAAAATTTTAAAGTATTAATTTACATCATACTATTGAGTGTTTTATTATAAGATGAAAATTCAATGTGTCATCTAAAAAGTTATTTTATCAAACTTTTTGACTTTAATATTTTTCTAGACTATAACTTTGATGTGTATACATACATACATATTTGAGCTTTGAAAATACTGTATACGGATTATCAACGGTCCGGATTTTTGACATCCGGACTTGAGTCCATATTTGAGAACGATTGAAGAATAAGTCGATCGAATCGTCGTAGATATATTGTATTATTTTATTCGTGTTCAATAAATAATAATTATTAATTATGTGTGATTTAAATAAAAATTCAAATTGCTCTTCCAAAGGAACATACACAAAGTTAAGTGACCAGTTTTGAAATGCATGTTCCAAAGATATTCTGATCCTAAAATATTGATAACTTGGTGTCACAGATAGTTATATATAGAAATATGTTTATTTTCATCAAGCAGAGGACAATTTCATTAATTAATTCTTCTTAAGAATCAACAACTCTGTTACTTCACGACGAACTAAATCTTTAAATTTAGTATATGACATCCCTAGTATCTATCATCCTGTCTATAAATTGCGAAAAATAAAATAAATATTTATTGTTACAGTATGACAAAATTGTAGTAAACTGATAAGGACTCATTATTAGTGCTAAAATAAAATAAATATATAGAAAACGAATATTTGTAAGTATAATAGTTTAAAAAAATAATATATTGAATCTTTTAAATGTTAACTATCACAACCCAAAACAGTTGGAAAATCCATGTTTTTGTAATTAATATTTTCCTTATGCTCACTAATTTTTCATTAATGATTAGATAAATTCTTAATCATGATTAAAAATGAACAACTCCCTATATAAAGTCTATTCGGATATAATATTAATGTTTAAGCCTTGCTGTTATATATCTTCAATTTTTCTTCTGCCTCATTTTGCTTCCTCTATTTTGTTTTCGGAAATTAATCTAATTGTCTTTAAAGCGTGCAAAAGATTACAATAAGAAGTGTGTAAGTTAAATATTTTTAGAGAAATTAAATTTTACTTTTTTTTAAAAAAATAAGCACCTAAAAGACAAAAACAAAAAAAAATAAAATAAAAATACACATAATAACTGTATTAAAACAAAACTAATTCCACTGATTTCTTTATACCCTCTAGACTCATTTATGATACTACTTAAATAATATTCTAAAATGAAATAAAGTAAAATTATAATCTTAAAACTTAATTATATTAAAAGAAAATGTATTTATTTTCAGATGCAGATTAAGATAAGCGGCCAAATGTCAAGGTCGGATCTAGCACTGAGAATTCCCCTTATCTTCAAAAATGGTTAAAATGTCAAATTCATACTTTTTTGGTTTTACTAGAGGAAAGAATAGATCTCTTTATAGGAACGTTTTCATAATTTTAAGTTCAATCGTTTAGAAATACCATTAGGTATAAAATTCATGTGAAAATGCGTATTCTAACTCCCTTCTACACCATAATTTTTTTTAATTAAAATTTTAATAATTTAGCCGAAGGGTAAACATCGATTGGAATTAGGTGTACACGTCTTATGTGGGATTACATATTTTGGAATTCATTAGATAATGCCATTCATCTATTGTCTTCTACTTGGAAATGAAAGTGGAAGTGGAAGTAGGTGCACAAGATATTAGGTCGCGGTCCACCCCTCGATTTAGCCGAATCATACTTGAGTAGATCTTTAAAGGATATATTTTTCTTTATTTTTTATTAAATTTATAAAAATTTTCTTTCTATATTAAGAGAATTTGGTATAATTTCATTCCATAGTTTGATAAATTTTTTTCTAGTTTGGGTTCTGAGATTAATGAGATATAATATTATAATAAATCAAATAAATCAAAATAAATAATTAAATGATTAAAAACAAAGATATTTTTAGAATATTGAAAAATAAATGATTTTTCAAAATTCCATCTTGGACATTGTGAAGAAGAAGAAATAAATCAAGAATGCCAATTTCAAAGATCTTATAAGTATAAGTATAAATTTAGATGTCAGAAGGGTTCGTTCGTCCCATCGAGCCTATCTTGGGCAAGTATCAGCTATACATAAATATATATAGAAATCGTAAGGATTTCATTTCTAGGGTTAAGTCAAATATGCTGATAGAAAGTATGGCCCTTGGTTCAACTCCCGAGGGAGGTGGTGAGCCCTTCTGACATCTAAATTAAACATATCTAATAGGGTGCTTGATACTGGATTACAATTATCATTATTATTATTTTGTTTCCCTAACTTAAGTTTCTGAATATATTTTCCTAGAAAACTACGTTAAAGATTAGTCTTAGAACATGTTCTAAAAATATTTTCAAGGTATTTCAGTCTTAGTTTTTATTTTTATTCAGAGATTAGCTTTCGAGACTGGTCCAAAGGGCTTTATGATTTATTATTCTGAGTTGTTACTATCAGATTTATCAAAACTCAGTCTAAAATACTCGGCTACATTCTAATTATCCAAAGCTTGGTAACTCGATATTTATCTTTGTCTACGTCAAACAAACATAAAAGAGAACGAGTTGATCACTCGGTGTTCATTTGATGTCCAGTTTTCTAGATAAGGGCGTAAGCATCAGAACGTGAATCAGACCAGATTAATCGATTTCTTGATAAGAATAATGCCTTCTGGCTTTACTTAAGTGAATCAGAATGGAAATACATTTAAACTCTGTGGATATTCCTTTCTAATAAACATGGTAGGTATATATCTATATTTTAAAAAATAAAAATACTCTTTATTTATTTTAGAATAAATAAAATATTCCGGTTAATGTAATAAATAGGTATATATTTACAGGGTGTGGGAAAATAGCTTTATGAAACGCAATGGAGAAAAATATATAATACTACTTGAAGTTGGTTAACCAATTGTGACCGAAACTGTTTAGTGAATTCACATAAATAAACACAAAATAATTTAATCAAAGTAGTGACTTGACAAGTCAATCCTCGTAATTTGAAGAATATTATATTTACCAACTCCTGAAAATAGGTTGAAGCAATGCCATTTACCCTCGTGGCTATATAAAACACTGCTTTCCAAAACTGAGAATTAATTAAAATTTCGTGTGTAGCGGAAACGCCTGGAAGTTAGGTTTGTTCTGTGTTGTTTAGCAATTTCGATTGCATACCTTCAAGGCGAATCTACACTGGAAAATAAATATGTACCTACAATATTTAGAGTTAATTATGACTATAAATTATTAAGTGATTTTGGTCTTATCATTAAAGAAGATACATTTATAAATATATTTCATGGAAATACACTATGGAATACCTCACATAAATGTGATAATTTCAGGACCATTAGCCTAACCTCACATGCCTCCAAAATCCTAACCAAAATAATCCAAAGAAGAATAGAACAAAGAGTTGAAGAAAATCTGGGGGAAGACCAGTTCGGCTTTAGAAGAAACAGAGGCACCCGAGAAGCAATTCTCTCTCTTAGACTAATAATAGAAAGGGCTTTTATCAGGGAAGAATCTGTCTACATCGGATTCATAGACCTAGAAAAAGCATTCGATAACGTCAATTGGGAAATTATGTTTAAAATATTAAAACAGGCGGGAATAAAATTCAGGGAGAAGACTAATCTACAATCTATATCAAAACCAGACGGCAATTATAAATATTGGAGATGAGCAAAGAGAAGCCAAAATAAAAAAAGGTGTAAGACAAGGATGTGTGCTGTCACCCATGATTTTCAACTTATACATAGAAGAAGCGATTAAAGAATTCAAAGACAAAATTGATACAGGTATCGAAATCCAAGGTCAAAAGATCGCTATGTTAAGATTTGCCGATGACATTGCCCTTCTAGGAAGCAATAAAAAAGAATTAGAGGACGCCCTGAATGGAATTAACCAAATCCTAATAGAAGAAATCAAAATGAAAATAAACAAGAATAAAACCAAGGTCCTAGTATGTACAAAAAAAGAACAAACGAGACAGGAATGCATCAAAATTAACCAAGAAAACCTAGAAGGAGTTAAGGAATTCCGCTACCTAGGAAGTAAAATAACATGGGATGGGAGGAGCGAAAAACGAAATTAAATCGAGAGCTGCCTCGGCAGCAAAAATGGGGCCCAACTTATTTATTTATTTGATTAACGTGGCAGTCACCCTTTTTCACAAATCACAAGTACATGTATATAAATAGTAAAGTATGAGAAAAAAATAATATAAAAATAAAGTATAAATGACAAAAGACAATAGGAAAAGATAGATGATAACATAAACGTATTATAATCATAAAACAAAGTCCAATGATAAAAGGTATAAAAAAAAAATTATAGATTATTAGCCAAATATATATAAAAAAACATAAATAGACTTTTTAATACAAATTATATGAACTTGAAATTTAAGTTCAGAACAAGATTATAAATCTAACATAAGTAGATGTACATACAAAAAACAATAAATAAACTTAGTACAATTTATATAAATTTAAAAATATAAATTCAGAACACAACATAAACCCACATGTGGTCAGAATAGAGGTGTAAAAACAAAGTAAACTAAAAATAATTATAAGTTGTTACTGGCCGTGGCCGTTTGGTAGCAACCGCCAGCACGATTGGCGGTGAGGATATCAGACGCCAACTATGATATGGTGGGGCTGGTCGTTGGAAGATAAAGGTAGGAAATGCCCCTTAACCCCAACTGTTGGATTTCCAACCGCGAGGGAAAGTAAGGTGTTGGAAAAGTGTGTAATAAAAAGTATGGTGAGCGAACCATGAATTGGTGGCAGCTTAATTAATTCGATTCGGGTTGGCGCATATGTATAATCATTCAACAGAATATTAATGGCTCACGCCAAAACACGCGCTGACTCGTCTCTCATTAATTCATTGATTTATTATTTCATTATAAATAGATTGACTAATGTAGTGTACAGTGTGCTTGACAATTTGACCGCTGTTTTACTTAAAGCTATTATTACTAATATTAAAGTATTGCTTATTTGAACAAACTACTATGTACGAGGAGTCGCAGTGCCCTCTAGCGGTGAGCGCTAGGACTGGACCGGATATAAATTTAAATCATAATAATATCAGAACATAAATATAAATTTAAATCATTTTAGAATGCAACCACGGCAAAAAACGCTAATTAACGCCAATTAATTAAGATTTGATTGGCCCACACTATAATATGCTAGAGAGCTTGGACCTAAAGTTCTCAGACTATTGCTGAAGAACAAGCTGGCAACTAACTTTGGCTCCAAGTCGATGAAGTTCAGCACCGGTGAGTTATACATATAATTTGAAACAGAGGTTGGGGTGTAAAACAATGGACAGAAACGGGTTGGTTCGCAAGCGTATATGGAAATGGATCAATTCTAATAGTTCGTTGGCTAGCTAGTCATGTTGTTTATAAATCTTATAATGAAATATTAGATCAAATTTCTTTGAGCGTCTTAATTCCAAAGAAGATAAGTTTAGTTGAATCGGACGAGATCATTTGTGGAGCGTCGCGATATGCATAGCCCAGACTACAGCCTCAACAGTCTTAGAAATTTATTTTGAATTTTTTCGAAAGTTGTGTCCTAGGTAACTATTGCAGTAAGGTGACCAGATGTACCTTTAGCTGTAGTAGTTCAAAACAAAAACTACTATGCTCCTCCTCAATCAGCTTAGAAAACAGGAAGTTGCTACTGAAGACATATGCGCTGGAGGCATAGCTCATGCACGAGTGTGAAAACCTGGACAATTAGAAAAGCGGAGAGAAAGAGATTAGAGGCTTTCGAAATGTGGTAGTAGAATAATGATGAATATCAAATGCGCATCTTTGGCTCCATAACACGGCCGATATCTTTGCAATGTGGAAAGAAACCCCGAAGGAGGACCTAGATTGTTCGACAACCGCACAACGTATTAAGGGATTTTCCGGCATATTTAGAGAGCTCAAACAAAGACAGAGTGGAGACAGGATTGTTGCATCAAACCAGTTCCAGACTGTATACTTCACGATGATGATGATGATGATTAGTTCACTAGATTGGTTGGGCAAAAATTTGAAATTTCAATACTAGTTGTCCGGTTGGTTAGTCGGTGCTCGGACAAGTCAAATTTGCCTTCGCACAGACTTCAGATTGACTAAGTACCACTATTAAACCAATTATCTTTACATTAATTAATGTATAATCTAGATCCCGGAGATCATCGAGTGTCCTTATCTTTAGTCCTTGTTTTTAATAAGAGGAAAAATCTACCAGATAAAAAACCTCTCTCGGATAATTGCTTCACCTATTATTCCCCAATCAAATGATTGCTCCTCCATCTGTTAGAAGGTATAATTTTATTTCAAACACACATCATTAATTAATGTATACACTGTATTTTTGTTAACCTGAGACAATTTCTCCACCATCGCCCCACTATCTTTTAGTCCTTGTTTTTAATACATGAAAACGACCAGATTAAAAAAAAACCTTCTTTCCGGATAATTATTTTCATTCCATTATTCCCCAACAGTCGATTGTTATTCCTCCTCCATTTCATCCATCCAAGAATCTCCCCAATTCAAAGTATAAATCTTATTAAACCAATTATTTTACATGTTGACTCGGAAGACATTCAATATCGAGTTCTTATTCATTTTAGTCCTTAATTTTTAATAAGAGGAAAATCACTAGATAAAAAACCTCTTTCATTTCAATTCCATTATTCCCCCAATCGTCGATTATTTTCCCATTGAATGTGCATTTTTTTTTTTATAAATTTTATTAAACCAATTATTTTACATTAATTAATGTATATTGATCATTCGGATAACTTCCACCATCATGTTTTTTGATTTTGTCCTTGTTTTTAGTAAGAGGTTTTTTAATCTAATTAGATTTATCCTCTTACTAAAAACAAGGACTCAAAGATGACAAGTGACAATCTGATGGTGGAGAAGTTATCTCCGGAATCGAAGCAAAGATACAATGTATACATTAATTAATGTAAAATAATTGGTTTAATAAAATTTATAAAAGAAACATGCAGTAATTTAATGGGAGAGAGAACCAATCGACTTGATTGGGGAATAATGGAATTGAAATAATTATCGGAAAAGAGGTTTTTTTTATCTAATTAGATTTTTCCTCTTATTAAAAACAAGGACTAAAGATGAATAAGGACACTGATGGTGGAGAAGTAATCTCCGGAATCGAAGCAAAAATACAATGTACACATTAATTAATGTAAAATAATTGGTTTAATAAAATTTATAGAAAAAATGCACATTCTAACGAATTGGAGATTTTGAATGAGGATGAGGAGGATGAACCAATCGACTTGATTGGGGAATAATGGAATGGAAATAATTATCGGAAAAGAGGTTTTTTGATCTAATTAGATTTTTCCTCTTATTAAAAACAAGGACTAAAGATGAATAAGGCAACTGATGGTGGAGAAGCATCTCGGAATCGAAGCAAACAATAAGAATACAAGCACACCAATGGTTAACAATCGTGTTTAATAAATTTATGCACATTCTCAACGAGATGGAAGAACCAATCGACTGTGTCTGGGGAATAATGGAATTAAACAATGATCGAAAAGAGGTTTTTTTTATCTCAATTAGATTTTTCCCTCTACTAAAAACAAGGTACTCAAAGATGAATAAGGACACTCGATGGTGCAGAAGTAATCTCCGGAGATCGAAGCAAAAAACACAATGTACACGTACAATTAATGTAAAATAATTGGTTTAATAAAATTTAAAAAAATGCACATTCTAATGACAATGACTGGAAATAATCTCGTATTGTTGATTTTTAGGGTTCCGTTCAAAAGTAAAACGAGACTCTATCTATAAGGTAGCTACAGTTTGAACTGTCCGCCTGTCAGAGGATTATTAACATTTCGGAATATTTTAAAATCAAAAATTACTTATGTATTTAATATTTTTGAATAAACAGCTATCAACTAGTGTGGCGGCCCGCGAGCTTTCGGACACAGCCGCTAGATGACTCAGTCCGATCGCTGCGGCTAGCAATCAACAACTTCACATAATGTTTACACATTAATATATTTAATTATTTATTATATGAACATACTCAATCTGTATAAACGTTGTTCATAATTAATTTCACAAAACAAACAATTACGAATTAATAAAGATGTTTTAATCGTGACCGGATTGCTTTACGCACTTTGCATGACCGAAATGTTTTCAGCCATGCTATAAGTAAGGCGAATCGATTTCGATTGATTCAGCATTCACCATAAATCTATGGCTTGCAAATTTCTTTGTTTTCCCATTCCAACCAACTTTTTCCGTCGTGGCTATATGCTAGTACCCAGGCGAAGGTCAATCCCAAGTCTGGCGAAGGCAAGAACATTGCCCCTGTCCGAAGTAAAAACTACCGACCTAACCAACCGGACAACTAGTATTGAAATTTCAAATTTAAATTTTTACTTAATAGTCCTAGTGAGGTATCATCATCATCATCTGAGTATACAGTCCTAAGACTGGTTTGATGCAACAATCCGTCTCCACTGACTCTGTCCCCCGCCAGCTGTTTGACCTCTCTAAATGTCTGGCATCCCATATCCCCAATTATTTGGTTGAAATATTCTAATCTGGGTCTTCCCCTTCCCCTTTTCTTTCCCACCTCCCCCTCCAAGATATCCCTAAGCAGTCCCTCATGTCTCAGTGTGTGCCCCATCATCTGACCTCTTCTCTTCTTCAGACTCTTCCACAAGGTTCTTCTTTCTCCGATTCTTCCAAGAACTTCTTCATTTGTAATTTTATCCATCCATTTGATATTCATCATTCTTCTGTAGCACCACATTTCGAAAGCCTCTAATCTCTTTCTCTCCGCTTTTCTAATTGTCCAGGTTTCACACCCGTACATGACTATGCTCCATACATATGTCTTCAATAGCAACTTCCTGTTTTCTAAGCTGATTGAGGAGGAGCATAGTAGTTTTTGTTTTGAATTACTACAGCTACAGTCATCTGGTCACCTTACTACAATAGTTACATAGGACAACTCGAAAAAATTCAAAATAAATTTCTAAGACTGTTAGGCTGTAGACTGGGTTATATATATCGCGACGCTCCAATAAATGATCTTTCCATTCAATTAAACTTATCTTCTTTGGAATTAAGACGCTCAAAATTTGATCTAATATTTCTTTATAAGATTATAAACAACATGACTAGTTGTAACGAACTATTAGAATTGATCAATTTCCATATACCTAGCAAATCAACCCGTTTCTGTCCATTATTTTACACCCCAACTTCTGTTACAAATATATGTATAACTCACCAATTAACAGACTTCATCGACTTGGAACCAAAGTTAGTTGCCAGCAGTTCTTCAGCAATAGTCTGAGAACTTTTAGGTCCAAGCTCTCTAGCATATTATAGTGTGGGTAAATCAAATCTTAATTAATTGGCGTTAATTGTGTTTTTTGCCATGGTTGATCTAAATGATTTAAATTTATATTTATGTTCTGATTATTATGATTTAAATTTATGTCCGGTCCAGTCCTAGCGCTCACCGCTACAGGGCACTGCGACCTCGTACATAGTAGTTTGTTCAAATAAACAATACTTTAATATTAGTAATAATACTTTAAGTAAAACAGCAGTCAAATTGTCGTAAATCACCACTGTACACTACATTAGTCAATCTATTTATAATGAAATAATAAATCAACGAATTAATGAGAGACGAGTCAGCGCGCGTTTAGGCGCGAGCCAGCAATATCTCGTTGAATGATATATATGCGCCAACCCGAATCGAATTAATTAAGCTACCACCAATTCGTGGTATCTGCTCACATACTTTTTATTACACACTTTTCCAACACCTTACTTTCCCTCGCGGCTGGAAATCCAACAAAGTTGGGGGTTAAGGGGCATTTCCTCCTTTATCTTCCAACGACCAGCCCCATATCATATCATAGTTAGCGTCTGATATCCCTCACCGCTAAGCGCGCTGGCGGCTGCTACCAAACGGGCTAACACGGCCAGTAACAATTTATATAATTTATTTTAAGTTTACTTTGTTTTTATATTTATATTTTAATTATATTAGATTTATGTTGTGTTCTGAATTTATATTTTAAATTTATATAAATTGTACTAAATTTATTTATTGTTTTTTGTATTTATATCTACTTATATTAGATTTATAATCTTGTTCTGAACTAAAATTTCAAATTTATATAATTTGTATTAAGTCTATTTATGTTTTTTTTATATATATTTAACTAATAATCTATAATTTTTTTTTTATACCTTTTATCATTGGACTTTGTTTTATAAATTATAATATGTTTATGTTATCATCTATCTTTTCCTCCATTGTCTTTGTCATTTATTTACTTTATTTTTATATTATTTTTTTCTCATACTTTACTATTTATATATCATGTACTCGGTGATTTGTGAAAAAGGGTGTGACTGCCCGATACATAAATAAATAAATAAATTAAACCCCATTTTTGCTTGGGCAACTCTCGATTTAATTTCGTTTTCGCTCCTCCCACCCCATGTTATTTTACTTCCTAGGTAGCGGAATTCCTTAACTCCTTCTAGGTTTTCTTGGTTAATTTTGATGCATTCCTGTCTCGTTTGTTCTTTTTTTGTACATACTAAGGACCTTGGTTTTATTCTTGTTTATTTTCATTTTGATTTCTTCTATTAGGATTTGGTTAATTCCATTCAGGGCGTCCTCTAATTCTTTTTATTGCTTCCTAGAAGGGCAATGTCATCGGCAAATCTTAACATAGCGATCTTTTGACCTTGGATTTCGATACCTGTATCAATTTTGTCTTTGAATTCTTTAATCGCTTCTTCTATGTATAAGTTGAAAATCATGGGTGACAGCACACATCCTTGTCTTACACCTTTTTTTATTTTGGCTTCTCTTTTGCTCATCTCCAATATTTATAATTGCCGTCTGGTTTTGATATAGATTGTAGATTAGTCTTCTCCCTGAATTTTATTCCCGCCTGTTTTAATATTTTAAACATAATTTCCCAATTGACGTTATCGAATGCTTTTTCTAGGTCTATGAATCCGATGTAGACAGATTCTTCCCTGATAAAAGCCCTTTCTATTATTAGTCTAAGAGAGAATATTGCTTCTCGGGTGCCTCTGTTTCTTCTAAAACGAACTGGTCTTCCCCCAGATTTTCTTCAACTCTTTGTTCTATTCTTCTTTGGATTATTTTGGTTAGGATTTTGGAGGCATGTGAGGTTAGGCTAATGGTCCTGAAATTTTCACATTTATGTGAGGTATTCCATAGTGTATTTCCATGAAATATATTTATAAATGTATCTTCTTTAATGATAAGACCAAAATCACTTAATAATTTATCAGTCATAATTAACTCTAAATATTGTAGGTACATATTTATTTTCCATTGTAGATTCGCCTTGAAGGTATGCAATCGAAATTGCTAAACAACACAGAACAAACCTAACTTCCAGGCGTTTCCGCTACACACGAAATTTTAATTAATTCTCAGTTTTGAAAACAGTGTTTTATATAGCCATGAGGGTAAATAGCATTGCTAATTTATTTTTCAGAAGTTGGTAAATATAATATTCTTCAAATTACAAGGATTATTTGTCAAGTAATTACTTTGATAAATTATTTTGTATTTTAGGTTAAAAATAAAATAAAAAATGAGAGAGTCTTTCTGTTTTTTTAAATAAAACAATTCTTAATTATTTCTAGAGACTATAGCCTCGAAGGCACCGCCCTCATCATCAGTCCATCACAAACACATATTTCAAATTAGTTACAAATCAAGACCCATACATAGAAAATTTTGAAAAATATATAATGTCCCCTTCTTCATGTTTCCTCTTGGGAGATTAGAATATTTTGTATTTATTTATATGAATTCACTAAACAGTTTCGGTCACAATTGGTTAACCAACTTCAAGTAGTATTATATATTTTTCTCCATTGCGTTTCATAAAGCTATTTTCCCACACCCTGTAAATATATACCTATTTATTACATTAACCGGAATATTTTATTTATTCTAAAATAAATAAAGAGTATTTTTATTTTTTAAAATATAGATATATACCTACCATGTTTATTAGAAAGGAATATCCACAGAGTTTAAATGTATTTCCATTCTGATTCACTTAAGTAAAGCCAGAAGGCATTATTCTCTATCAAGAAATCGATTAATCTGGTCTGATTCACGTTCTGATGCTTACGCCCTTATCTAGAAAACTGGACATCAAATGAACACCGAGTGATCAACTCGTTCTCTTTTATGTTTGTTTGGCGTAGACGAAGATAAATATCGAGTTACCAAGCTTTGGATAATTAGAATGTAGCCGGAGTATTTTAGACTGGAGTTTTGATAAATCTGATAGTAACAACTCAGAATAATAAATCATAAAGCCCTTTGGACCAGTCTCGAAAGCTAATCTCTGAATAAAAATAAAAACTAAGACCGAAATACCTTGAAAATATTTTTTAGAACATGTTCTAAGACTAATCTTTAACGTAGTTTTCTAGGAAAATATATTCAGAAACTTAAGTTAGGGAAACAAAATAATAATAATGATAATTGTAATCCAGTATCAAGCACCCTATTAGATATGTTTAATTTAGATGTCAAAAGGGCTCACCACCTCCCTCGGGAGTTGAACCAAGGGCCATACTTTCTATCCGCATATTTGACTTTAACCCTAGAAATGAAATCCTTACGATTTCTATATATATTTATGTATAGCTGGAAAATTTCGCTCAAGATAGGCTCGATGGGACGAACGAACCCTTCTGACATCTAAATTTATACTTATACTTATAAGATCTTTGAAATTGGCTTTTGATTTATTTCTTCTCTTCTTCACAATGTCAAGATGGAATTTTGAAAAATCATTTATTTTTCAATATTCTAAAAATATCTTTGTTTTTAATCATTTAATTATTTATTTTGATTTATTTGATTTATTATAATATTATATCTCATTAATCTCAGAACCCAAACTAGAAAAAAATTTATCAAACTATGGGATGAAATTATACCAAATTCTCTTAATATAGAAAGAAAATTTTTATAAATTTAATAAAAAAAAATAAAGAAAAAATATATCCCTGTAAAGATCTACTCAAGTATGATTCGGCTAAATCGAGGGGTGGACCGCGACCTAATATCTTGTACACCTACTTCCACTTCCACTTTCATTTCCAAGTAGAAGACAATAGATGAATGGGCATTATCTAATGAATTCCAAAATATGTAATCCCACATAAGACGTGTACACCTAATTCCAATCGATGTTTACCCTTCGGGCTAAATTATTAAAATTTTAATTAAGAAAAAATTATGGTGTAGAAGGGAGTTAGAATACGCATTTTCACATGAATTTTATACCTAATGGTATTTCTAAACGATTGAACTTAAAATTATGAAAACGTTCTATAAAGAGATCTATTCTTTCCTTAGTAAAACCAAAAAAGTATGAATTTGACATTTTAACCATTTTTGAAGATAAGGGGAATTCTCGGCGTGCTAGACCGACTGACATTTGGCCGCTTTCTTTAATCTGCATCTGAAAATAAATACATTTTCTTTTAATATAATTAAGTTTTAAGATTATAATTTTACTTATTTCATTTTAGAATATTATTTAAGTAGTATCATAAATGAGTCTAGAGGGGTATAAAAAAATCAGTGGAATTAGTTTTGTTTTAATACAGTTAATATGTGTATTTTTATTTTATTTTTTTTTGTTTTTGTCTTTAGGTGCTTATTTTTTTAAAAAAAAGTAAAATTTAATTTCTCTAAAAATATTTAACAAACACACTTCTTATTCCATAATCTTTTGCACGCTTTAAAGACAATTAGATTAATTTCCGAAAAACAAAAATAGAGGAAGCAAAATGAGGCAGAAGAAAAATTGAAGATATATAACAGCAAGGCTTAAACATTAATATTATATCCGAATAGACTTTATATAGGAGTTGTTCATTTTTAATCATGATTAAAAATTTATCTAATCATTAATGAAAAATTAGTGAGCATAAGGAAAATATTAATTACAAAAACATGGATTTTCCAACTGTTTTGGGTTGTGATAGTTAACATTTAAAAGATTCAATATATTATTTTAAACTATATTATACTTACAATATTGTTTTCTATATATTTATTTTATTTTAGCACTAATAATGAGTCCTTATCAGTTTACTACAATTTTGTCATACTGTAACAATAAATATTTATTTTATTTTTTCGCAATTTATAGACAGGATGATAGATACTAGGGATGTCATATACTAAATTTAAAAGATTTAGTTCGTCGTGAGTAACAGAGTTGTTGATTCTTAAGAAGAATTAATTAATGAAATTGTCCTCTGCTTGATGAAAATAAACATATTTCTATATATAACTATCTGTGACACCAAGTTATCAATATTTTAGGATCAGAATATCTTTGGAACATGCATTTCAAAACTGGTCACTTAACTTTGTGTATGTTCCTTGGAAGAGCAATTTGAATTTTTATTTAAATCACACATAATTAATAATTATTATTTATTGAACACGAATAAATAATACAATATATCTACGACGATTCGATCGACTTATTCTTCAATCGTTCTCAAATATGGACTCAAGTCCGGATGTCAAAAATCCGGACCGTTGATAATCCGTATACAGTATTTTCAAAGCTCAAATATGTATGTATGTATACACATCAAAGTTATAGTCTAGAAAAATATTAAAGTCAAAAAGTTTGATAAAATAACTTTTTAGATGACCATTGAATTTTCATCTTATAATAAAACACTCAATAGTATGATGTAAATTAATACTTTAAAATTCTTAGTTTTCTTTTTGAATGACATTCTCCTAAGGCATTATGTTGTTTAATAATAGAATTATTTATTCGATACTAGTAATATAAAAATTGGTCTTGGAGTCCTGAGGCCCTGAGCGAGCCCTTGTCGCCAGTCTCAGTGCTCTAATCGTATATTTATATAGGCATATTAAATTTGAATATCTGAAACGATTAATTTATTTCAAAACTGTAGACGGTACCAGTAATTTTTAGTGAATTTATAAAAATCAGAAAATTAATCCTTAAAATTCAATATATGAGATTTCCCTACCGAATGTCTTGAGAGAAGCTTTATCCGATACTTAAGAAAGAAAGCGATTTTATTTAATCAATAGTAAATTCAGAACATCTTGTGCTTTTATAATAATGTAATAAAATAATAAATAATTTCAATTAAATACTAATAATAATAAAATAGCTTTCCTCTGTCCTCTGAGTCTTGGGCCGCTTGAGCCAAACCTACGGATGTTTATATATAACTAGCTGCAAGGCACGCCGCCTGGACCCCAACACACAAACCCTACTCCCCCCCCCCACACACACACCCTCACCCTGAACCCCACCCCGTGCCCCCCAACCCCGCCCCCAACCCCCGCCCCCACACAACCACCCCACGCCGCCCCACCCCACTACGCCTCTGGACCCTCACCTGAACCCCCCACTCCACCCTTCAACCCGCGCCTAGGCTCCTGGACCCCACCCTCGCTACGCCCCCCGGACTCCACCCTGCACCACCCCCGGACCCTCATACCACTCCGCACCCCATACCCTGACTCACCCCCTACTCCATTCCACACCACGCACCATCACTCTTCTAGCCTTCTAGTGACCCACAGATTGTATATACAAAATTTGGTTAAGTTGGCTATAAGGGTAGAATTTTCATTTTTTGACCCCCCCCCCCATTTTGGGTTGTTACTTTTTGAATTTCTAGCCTTCTAGTGACCCACAGATTGTATATACAAAATTTGGTTAAGTTGGCTATAAGGGTAGAATTTTCATTTTTTGACCCTCCCCCCCTTTTTGGGTGATTTTTGGTGAAATTTCTTTAAACAAAAGTTGTCAAAAATCACATCCCCTACAACTTTGCTCATAATAAAATTTGCCGTAATGTTAATAGTTTAGGAGTTATTTGATAATTTTCATTCGTGGGCCTCCCCAAACCCCCTTTTGGGGTCAAAATATCAAAACCTTATATAGCTAAAAACGTAAGTTAGAAGACATCTGATCCAAATAAGAATTTTTGTAATAATACCTTCAACCATTTTTACGTGAATCGTGAGCAACTTTTCGCGGTAACCACGAAACATACAGACATACACACAGACATACATACAGGGATTTTTGAGGGTGTTTTCGTTAATAACTTTGCTTGAAACGTGTCCAACCAAAATTTGGCATGATTTGGAGCAATGTACAGACAAAACCTTAATTTTATATATATAGATACGTATAATCGAATATTCAAATTATTTTTTTTTATTTATTATATTAAATATTCTCACATTTAAATATATTAAAAGACATTTCACTAGGTGTATTAAATGGACTTGATGAAATGACCTGTTCCCTGTGTAGAGAGGCTTGTGTATCAAGATCACCATAAAACAGACAAAAGGATTTATAAATGAGAAAGAAAACGATCTATTTTATCGATTTAATCTATGTGAAGGTACACGTAACCATTCTAATATAAGAAAATAGCATTTCAATTAAGAATTTTGTAGTTTAAATGAAATTATATGAAAATATTCAATTTCTTCACTTGGGCAGTGAGTCGACTAGAAATGGCAAAAGGGTTAAATTTTTTCCTCATCACTTATTCAATTAAATCTATTGAAATTTCATATCTATGAAATATTTTCTTTTATCTTTTATATCAAATAGTTGTTATTAGAATATTTGCATTTTAAAGGGTAGTTTATTGAAGTCTAATTTGAAAAAAGACTAATTACTACCTTGAAATATTTTTAAAAATATGAAATTAATAAATATTATAAAACAATCGATTATTAATCATTATATTCAATATTGAACGAAATTGATTTATTATATTTTAAGAAAATGGTAAAAAACTAGAAAAACGTTACAAATGACTTGCGACCCAGCCTCTCGAAATAACAGACCAAAATTAATATAATGAAAAAAATCGATCTTATTTTATCGATTTAATCTATCTTGAGGTTCATGTAACTTTTTAATATAATAAAATACAATTTTGATTAAGAATTTTGTAGTTTAAAAGAAATTGTATGAAAAGATTTAATTTCTTCTCTCCGGGAGCGAATCAACTAGAAATTCCAAAAGAATTTTCTTTTTTCTCATTAGATATTTATTCAAATCTATTGAAATTTCATATCTGTGTGTTATTTTTATTTATCTTTTATATCAAATAATTATTATTAGGAAATTTGCATTTTAAAGGATAGTTTACTTGAAGTCCAATTTGAAAAAACGCTAATAACTCCTTTGAAAATTTTTATAAAAATATAAATTAATTATAATATAGTATATTATAAAACAATTAATTATTAATAATTTAATTTAATTTTGAACGAAATCGATTCAGTACTTTTTAAGAAAATGGTCAAAAATCATCTGAACCGTCTAAAAAGCGATGTTTTTTGAAAGCACGAGATGCCTTTAAAAAAAGTTAAAAAGTCATATGAAACGAAACATTGACTTGTTACATGGATGTGAATTTTAAAATGTTTCTAAAAAGGCCTTTCATAGACGGTTTTCTGGGTTTTTTACCATTTTCTCAAAAAATACTCAATCGATTTCGTTCAAAATTCAATTAAATTATTAATAATTAATTGTTTTATAATATATTATAATTAATTTTATATTTTTAAAAAAATTTCAAAGGAGTTATTAGCGTTTTTTCAAATTGGACTTCAAGTAAACTATCCTTTAAAATGCAAATTTCCTAATAATAATTATTTGATATAAAAGATAAATAAAAATAACACATAGATATGAAATTTCAATAGATTTGAATAAATATCTATTGAGAAAAAAAATAAAACGTTTTGTCATTTCTACATAGTTGATTCGCTCCAGGAGAGAAGAAATTGAATCTTTTCATACAATTTCTTTTAAACTACAAAATTCTTAATCAATTTTCTTATATTAAAAAGTTACTATGAATATCAAGATAGATTAAATCGATAAAATAATATCTATTTCTTTCTCATCTATAATAATTTTGGTCTGTTATTTCGAGAGGTTGTATCGATATCAGATCCACATTATTTGTTATTAATTCTTAAAGATTCACTCTACATAATTGGAATATCTTTTAAATCGTAAACTATTGATTTAGACATTTTGTCTCATATTAACTTTTCTGTTGGAAATTAAATCTTCTTTAATAAAGTCCTTATATGAATTTGTTTACTTTAAAGGGTTAGGCAGTAATGGTGAAATTTATGTGGAAAGTTGGATAAATATTGCTCTAACATCCTAGATATTCTACATATAAAAAAATTATAATGAAGAAACATGTTGATAATTTAATTTACTAAAAGAAAGTTCATTATGTATAATTAGAATAGAAATATAAACTATTAATTTCAAAGAATTGTTAATCTATTCTAATACAAGTGTATTTAGAGAGAACAAATATGGTATTTCTTTTGATATAAAGCAAAAAAATTTAACTTTAACACCTTCGAAAAAATCTGAAAGGTATATAATTCAGGAAGAGGGTAAAAATAAAGAATCAAATATTGTCTAATGGTTTTTATATTAAGTGGGTTGTTCGAAAATCACTTGCTTTGTTTGCGCGAAGCTTAACATTAATGTTTGTATCGTTAACATTGATAATAATACCAATTCATGATCGTAATAACCCCCCATTAACATTAGTTTCATAACTGCAGTTAAACTTTATTAAATTAGATTTTAAACTGTATTTAGTAAGCAAACGTCATTTAAGGACTAGGTAAGCGTAAACACTTTAACCAACAGCAAATGACAACAAAAATTGAAAAAAAATTGAATATTTTCCCGATGGAGATTTTTAAGTGCTGATAATTTCATAAAGCAAATTTGTACATAAAACTTGGGAAAATTAATTTTAGAGTGGAGTATAACAAACATCGACTGAATGTTGACATTTCGACAAAATACAAAGGGCTAAGTACGGAAAATTACAACGCTCAGATGCTCCTATGTACTTTTTTAATATCCTGTACTTTCTATATGAATCTGATTCTGAAACTTAACAAATTTTGAAACTGAATCCCTAAGAATTTTTCAAAAATAAAAAAAATACTTGGAAAACTTAATGGTTCTAATAAGACCAAGAAACAAAATCATTCAGCACCCCAAACTACATATATAAAGAGAAATCAATGAGGTTCACCTCTGCTTAATTTATTTTTTATGATAAGGAGCGAGTTCCAGTCTCTGGAGGTCATAGGGATAAAAGAGTTGGCGAAAGCGCTTGTTCGACTTTTATCCAATTTGACAGCGAAGGGATGCTGAGCGTTAGAAAACATCGTGTTTCTCGTAATGCATATATATTTAATTTATTTGTTTGAGACTCTAGTTTCGAAGGTTTCGAATCCTTTATCTTTTAATTAGAAATATTTTATCTGTTATATCACATGGCTTTTTTAATCCGATTGGATGTTTAGAGCAAGCAAGCAAGGCACATAAAATACGTTTTGGTGCAGAGGAGAACCTCATTAATTTATTTTTATTAATCAACAACTCTGCTACTCTCGGCAAAACAAAATATTTTCAATTAACTTCCAAATATGTTACAGAAAACAAATATTGTTCTTGAGTATTCTATCACCCTATTGAAATAAATTTAAAAATTTCGATAAATTATTATTTTTTATTTATTGAATAATAATTATTATTCATAATAGGGAATATAAAGGGACGATACAACAAACGATTAATTAAAGATAAGACTTTGAATAAGGCTAAAATTAAGTGAAGTTTTTGTGATGTTTCACAGAAATGAAAGATTTAAAAAGTTGTTATAAACCTCAATATATTTCGAATTGTTAACCCATCATCAGGTGTACATAGACTGTAAATGTCTGTCTAAGATGTAAAGTGAGCGAAGGAGGCTTAACCTTTTTTATCGCTGACGGAGAGCACAGAAACTTTGAATGGACTATAAAAAGTTCTAAAATTCTCTTAGAATTGAAAACTTCACATTAAATTATAATATACAGTAGAACGTCGGTAATTCAGATTAATTGTGACCTGACCCTCTCTATATTATCTAAATGTCCGAATTTTCGAAAGGAACCAAAAAAAATGTTGTTTGTGTTCATAACAAAAAGAAAACTTGCTAAAACCGTTAATAATTCACTTTAGTGGTTAAATAATTGGAACAGATAAATAAAACCATTAATTAATATGAACTAATAATGTATTTTAATGAAAGAAAATACATACATATGTAATGTACAATATGTACACTGTACATACTATGTATTTACAGTATACTGTACAGTTTATATATTATCAGAGTTCATATATATATATATATATATGTATGTATTCACTTTAACTTTTTACTTTATCCAATGCGAAGCATGAGTAAAGTATTGTAATCGGTCTCGCGGCAAGAATGGCTTCAAAGGATCCTCAGGTAAAGACTACGGAACCCATGGTCTCAATTAAAGTGACAAATTGTAGTATTCAATTAGCTTGAATTTTTAGTGACGGTTTTGCCAAAAATTACATGGGGTCTCGTGCAGAGGCCAAAAAGTGCGATTTTTTCATTTAGTCTGTGCGGATGGATGGATGGATATATGTTATTGTTTTTTCCGTCCACGATTCTTTCCATACCGTTGAAACGATTGAAATGAAATTGAAAACCTACCATTATTTTAACAAAATGAAGAGCTGATTAGTTTTTGGTACATATCGGCCCACAAACATTAGTATTTATTTCAGTACTTTTTTAGTTTTTTCTAAATATATTGAAAATGACTTAACCATTTTGATGAAATTTAATATCCCAATTAAATACCTTAGGGACCACAAAAAAGGTTAAATAAAGTTTTTAGTAAATTATATTTTAAAGTACTTTACTCTAGAGTAAGATAATACTTTTTTAAAATTCTTTGTTTTAAATTCTTTAAAATTTATTCATTTGATCGGTTTAATTAATATACCTCATTTTACCTTGCTTAAGTAAGAATGGATGTCTCAAGATCTTAAAGAGAGTAGAAATATGTCAGCCTCATGACTCAAGTAGGATTAAATTTAATCAATGAAATAGATGTCACATATAATGTACCTAACATAGACAATAGTAGAAAGAAACGATATAAAATGAAAGCTCTCCTTTTATATATATATTTTTTAGTTTTTATTATATTTTTCTGTTCAAAACAATTTGATATTTAATGTCAAGATAATAGAGATAAAAAATTGTGCGGTCGGGAGTGAATGGGTAACTAGAGAAAAGAAAAACAAAAGTGTCTGAAGGACATTGAGTACACCTGCCAAAGCCGCTAGGAATACATGATGAAGTCATTTTATCCCCTTTCTAAAAGGAGGGCAATGGGGGCAGGGAACATCTCGATATAAAAGCAAAGGCAACGAAGGGCCCAACCTGAAGAGAAGTTAAGCCCTTTGGCTTGGCGAAAGACATCCAAGAGACAACACGGGTGCTTTATTTTAAATCGACTCGTAAAAATAATAACGTGTTATTTATTCGACAGGCGACAAATATGCCCAAGGTTTATCTCTAAGCTGATACAATCCGCACAATTTAATCATCCACTCTTTTTCCACCTACAAAATAAACAACAACAAATCAAAATGGAGAAATAAAGAAACAAAAAATTCCATTTGCATGTCTATTTGTATGCAATAAAAATAAACTAGGCTATTTTCGACTTTCTCAATATACATCTTTAATTTATAGAAAAGCTAGAGAGATGAGGGTTCCACTGCTCTTTCATCCAGATTAAAGTGAATATCAAAAAAGCTTTCTACAGATTTTTTCAACCGTGTAAATAACGGCTCTGAATTTCATTTTGTAGCGAAAATGCTTTGTCAATTTCTTGAGCCATCTCTCTTGGAATTATTAATTTCTAATTGAATCATTGGAAATTTTATATTATCCTTATGAAATTTTTTTGGTATAATTTTATCTCTGATTTTTTTTTTTTAATTCACGCTAGCGAAAAACATGAGGCTCATTCCACTCTAAATTTTGAGAAATTTTAAGTTTATTGGAGGGTGGAATATTACTTCTTCGGAATGAGGATCAAAAATTTTTGAAATGTAAACTTCTTGGCAGAGTGACTTGGTTGTTGAATGAAATGAAAACGAAAAGAGAAAGAGAAGCGACTCCACACTATCGAGTTCCCTGTAAAAAGTGCCCATAGTATATTTTCTTATCAAACTTTGGTGAAGTCAGATGCGTTAGTAATCGCAAACGTTGAAATTTTAGTAATCAAAACACAATTTTTCTTTGTTCATTTCATAATTTACTTTAAACATCTTAAAGAGAAAAAAAACTCCAAGCAGACCTCTGTCGTCATGCCATTGACTTGACTTCGAGAAATAAATTATTTTATCATTTTTAGCAACTTTTTTATCTTTGACAATCGGAATTTTTTGTTTATCATCACACTCTATTTAGAAACAGAATTCCAAGTCCCTTACTTTAATACACTGTTATCCAGGGTGAGGAATAAGACCTACAGGAGTTAATTTGGATAATGGAAAGGGGTGGGGATAATTTAGAAAATTACATTGCTTTCATAACCTAAAAAGAGACGAATTTCAATTAGAAGCAAAATATTTTGCCTAATGGAAATTCATCCCTTGTTAGGGACCACATTTTTTCTTTATTTTCTTTATTAAATTTTTTATTGTAATGTAATGGATATTTTTTGTGAATTTTTCTAACCACACATTAAATTAAAAGAAAAGTAAGTTGTATAATATCTCAAATTACATACTAAAATTCAACCCAAAAATAAATATATTGTTGAGGTCCTGCATTTTCTGATAATATTATCTATAAAACATACATTGTTTACATGAATCTTCCATCTCTGGAACTTGCTGTATTCAGAAAAGGGTTTTTATTTGAGGTAATAATTTAGTCAAATTTCAATCTCAAATGATCAGATTATTGGATAGCCAATTAATTTCAAAAAGTCAGGCTTGCATCCTTATTAATATCGATTTAACTCTAATAATTTTTTGACTATACCGTCTATACCGGTCATGTGATTATAATAATAATTTGTCTGAATTTTATTGAAATCCAATTAAATATTTGCTCTCTCTATAACGAGTATACTTTTGATCCAAGAGCAAAAGGTTATTCCTAGAATAATTTTAATAGTCTATACAGGTCCTGACTTGTACTTGCCATCCTTGCAGTTGCTTCGATATAAAGGAAGAAGTTAGATAATTCTATCCGAGCCCTTTTTAGTCATTTTCCTCGATCGGATTCTAATGAAAGAATCACTCAAGCGCACATTTATTAATGAAGAAAAAATGTGAAAACTTTTTCAAGGCTTCGTACGATAGATATGCCGTAATAATTAATAATAAATTTAAATTTAAATTGTTTATTTTCTCACTTTCGACAAAATTCCAAAAAGTATTATTGATTATAGTATTTGTCATCTACCCATGACAGTAGTCGAAATCCGATTCCTCGGATTTTTTTTATCCCCTCAAAATGAAGTTATTCATGGCTATAGAATATGTATTCCAATATTTTATATTGAATCGATAGTCGAACATGTGTTGGTTGACCTAAAACACTATCAAATAATTCAGTCTGTTTTTGTTACCTCAAAAATTCCTTTCAACTTTGTGTGAAATTTTCCAATACCAATAATATATATATTTTCCATTATTTGTTTTTTGGTTAAAATGGGTTTCAGAATGAAGTGTCAATTTTGTTATGGTCGAATACGCTATTTAGTAATAATAATAATAATAAGCTGTAGCCCTTGAGAGGGTCAAAAACGCAGAAGCTGTGGGGAACTGTATCAGACGGAAAAAGAGGTGTGGCCCTTTTAGCTTTTTGTCTCCTCCTCAGCCGCAAGTGGATCTGGACATTCCAATAAAAGAGCATGTTTCGAGATCTCTTGAGGGGAAAATTCAAGTCAATTCAAAAAGGAGAGAAATCGAAAAGAAAGTGAACGAAAATCATTGAAGACTTTTTTATTAAATAGAAACAGATTTTGAAGTATTTATTACTTCATGTATTTACTTGACATAATATCTATATTTGATAAAGCAAGTAGAAAGTGAAGGTACTATTTTAATAATAAATAATTATCTTTTTTTATGAAAATTATGAGAGAAGGAGTTACACCAAAAAGGTGCAACCCCAAAAGGCCTGGGTTGGCCCCTCCATCGTGAAAAGAAGAAGAAAGAATTTTATGTGCTGGGCGGGGGTCTGAAGGTATCTGTGGATACGGGTCTTAAATAGATGAAGGTTATAAGTCGCGGGAAAGATGGTGGCAGGGAGCGAGATCCAGTCTCTGGAGGTCATAGGGGTAAAAGAGTTGGCGAAAGCGCTTGTTCGACTTTTATCCAATTTGACAGCGAAGGGGTGCTGAGCTTTTGAAAACCGCGTGTTTCTCGTAAAGAGGGCATTAGGGGGATAATTGATTTCAGCTCGACTGAACAGACACCGTGATAGTATCTATAGTACAGAGAAAGGGCAGAAACGGTTCTTCGGTGAGCCAGGGAGTCGAGAGAGTTGGTTAAAGCCGGGTCTCCTATTAGTTTAATTGCTCGCTTCTGAATTGCATCCAGTGTAGCAAGAGAATGTTTGGAGGCACCCCTCCACAGATGAGAGCCATATTCGAGACAGGGACGAATTTGAGCCTTATACAGTATAAGAAGTTGACTGGGAGTATAACAGCGTCTAGACCTAAATAGGAGACCAAGCTTGCGCGCTGCAGCTTTAGCAGTGGTTGAGATATGGTCATTCCATGAAAGGTCAGACCCTAGAGTTACGCCTAGCATTGAAATTTTATCCCTGAATTCTAGTGAGTTTGAGTCGAATGATATGTTTGGGAGGTTTCTGTCGACGCGCCTAGAAATAAGGCAACACTGAGTTTTCACTGCATTGAAGTTAACTAAGTTTTGGGATCCCCAGTTTTTAAGTTTGCATAAGTCTAAATTAATTGAGGAGGCAATGTCCGCACGGTTTTTATGCGATGCAGGGGCGTTATGTAGGGTGCTGTCATCTGCGTAACAATGTACCGGATTGGAGGGCAAGTTTAGAAGGTCGTTGATATAGATAAGAAAAAGCGTAGGGGAGATAACCGATCCCTGAGGAACTCCAGCGTTGGTATGGAAGGGGAAGATGATATTCCATCGATGACAACCTTAATACTACGGTCTGAAAGAAAACTTTCGAGCAACTTACAGAGTTTCGGTGCAAGGCCGACGGAGGTCAATTTGGCAAGAAGATTTTTGTGCCAGACCATATCGAAGGCTTTTGAAATGTCTAAAGCTACCGCGAGAGTCTCATTCCCGGCCTCCAGGGTTTTGTTCCAGATATGAGTTACATATGCTAGGATGTCACCAGTCGACCGGGATTGCCTGAAGCCGTATTGCCTATCGTGGATAAGTTTATTTGACTCTAAGTGTCGTATAACTTGCTCGTTGATGGCCTTTTCCATGATTTTTGGATAAGACAGAAGTGATTGCAATGGGTCGATAGTTTTTTATGTTGGAAGAATCGCCTTTTTTCTTAATTGGTTGGATTCTGGCTACTTTCCAGGCCTCTGGAAATATTCCGTTGAGTTATAGGAGAGATTATATAATTTGGATAGTATAGGAGCAAGTTCAGGGGCAAGTTCTAAGGCAGATTTCCCCAAACCTTTTCCGACCGGTATTTTTTCTAATATTTTTGCATGACCCAACCTAATAGACCAAGATCCCAGCCACCCCAGACCTTCGTCAAAGTATAAGCCTAAGATTTTTTCTAAGGGTGGGTACTATAGTAGGTTATAACTAGAAACCGGATTTTTATGCAGTAAAAACTGCCAAAATATGTCATAAAATATGCAATTAAAAATGCTCAAATTTGCAAATAATATGTAGAATAAGTTGAAATATGCAAATATATACAGCAAAAGATGGCAAAATAAATATTTTTATGCACTAAAAAATTAAAACTGAAGACAAAAAGACTATATATTTGAAGGAGTGCTATGAAAGGAAGAAAATGATAAAGTTAGCTATAGAGACCAAGTGTCAAATATATATTTTTATTACGTAAAACATTGCACATTCTCATTTCATTTAATATATTAGAAAATCTTTAAACTCCAAGAAATATTAGGTGCACTGGAATAAAATCAACATAATAAATATAATAATGTTTCAAAAATGTGATATATATTGGGGGGTAGTTTTATTTCACAGGGCTGTTTATTCTAACAAGGCCCAAATCCTCCCCTGTCTCGAATACGGCTCTCATCTATGGAGAAGAGCCTCAAAATATTCTCTTGCTACCCTGGATGCAATTCAGAAACGAGCCGTCAGGCCAATTAACGATTCTACCCTCACCGACTCCCTCGACTCGCTGGCTCATCGAAGAAATGTCTCTGCCCTTTCCCTTTTCTATAGATACTATCACGGCAGGTGCTCTGATGAGATAAAATCAATAATTCCCCCCAAAGCATGCTTTGCACGTAGCACGCGTTTTGCCGACTCCCAACACTCTTTCGCGGTCAAATTGGAAAAGTGCCGGACCACTTCATTCCCCAATACATATATCCCCATGATTTCAACGAACTGGAACTCTCTCCAGCCTCCATCTTTCCCAGCACCTATAATCTTCAAACCTTCAAAACCGGGGTGCATAGACACCTACGTCTACACCCTCTCACTTAATCAACTTTCCCTTCTCTTCGGTAATGCAAGGGTCTTTCGAGATCCATAGGAGCTGCATCTTTACTGGTGCACCCCTTCTTGCATTCGATTGCATTAAAAAAAAAAAAAAAAAACAGAACAGATTATATTGTATTGCTTTTATTTTTATATATTATCAAGCTTTTCTTATCGACGTACAAATAATAAACTAATTTATTTATTTATTTATTTATAGCCTTTTTGGTTTATTACATAATATATACATAGTTAATTAGATTTCTTCCAGAACTTAAGTGACTTGATTTAAATTTTTCGTTAAATTGAAGGGTTGGTTTTGTCACAAATATAATAAAACAATAATTTTAATAATTATTTGAATTATTTAATTGATAACTATACAGTTTCGGTCACCACTGGTCGACCATCCTCAGTAGTTCTAAAATTGAAATGAAACATTTATTTACATTTTTTTCTTTTTATAGATAATTATATAACACAAAATTTTTTTACAATAATTTGAAATCATACATACATCTCGTTCAAGAACCGGAATTTGTCATTTCACATGAAACATTCATTCTTAAATCTTCAATATAGATACATCACACAATTCATTACAATCACACACATAAATATATATAGCAACAATTTATAAAAACGTTTATCACTGAACTAGAAACTATTTTGAATTAATGATAATATTAAATATTATTTTCAATTGGGATGGAGCCTTTAATAATTTTATCTTCTTTTTTAATCACTTCCGTTACTAATTTATTTTTTCTATATTTAGTTAGAACTTTATTGAAAAATTGTTTCGAATATCCATTGCTTTCACATTTCTTTTGCAAATCAATCAATCTTATGTCTCTGTAGCTCTCATCACATATTCTATCCAATCTACCTATTTCTCCATATATTAAACTAATCTTATGCTGAAGTGGCTGTAAGTGAAGTGATTAAAAAAGAAGATAAAATTATTAAAGGCTCCATCCCATATATTCATGATTTATCTGCGAAAATCTTGAGAATTCTGAATAATAATGACATAAAATTAGTACACAGTGTTGGCAGGCCACTCATGAACATATTCAATAATAAGACTCATCTTGAAAAACTTGATAAAATCGGGGTTATTTATGAGATGGTCTGTGATACATGTAAAAAAGATAAAAAAACACACAAATATATAGGTGAGACTTCAAGACATTTGAGACAAAGAATTAAAGAACATATTTCATAGATTAATTGAAATAAATTGGTCTCCGCGTTATCCATTCATGCTATTGACAACGAACATAGTTTCGATTTTGAAGGAGTAAAGATACTAGATTATGAGAAAAATTGGACCAAGAGGAAAATAAAAGAATCTCTTTAAATGGTATATTGAAGGATATCGATAATTGTGTAAATTTCAAAATGGATTCGGAAAACATATCAGAATGCTACAGTCTCATTGTGTCATTGTTGTGAGAGTATTGATTTGATTTAGTATGTTGATTAAACAGGTATTGATTTTATAAGAAAAATGTAATAGGGAGATGTGTATTTTGATATTTCATTAATAAAAAATAAAAAATAAAGAATGAATTAGCTTATAATGTGTTTCTAGAAGGGATTATTTATAATGGGTTTTTTAATTGTATAATAATTGACTATGCAATGAGATAATTAGAAAAAAATAAAATTGAAAATAATATTTAATATAATCATTAATTCAAAATAGTTTCTAGTTCAGTGATAAACGTTTTTATAAATTGTTGCTATATGTATATATGTATGTGTGTGATTGTAATGAATTGTGTGATGTATCTATATTGAAGATTTAAGAATGAATGTTTCATGTGAAATGACAAATTCCGGTTCTTGAACGTGATGTATGTATTATTTCAAATTATTGTAAAAAAAATTTTGTGTTATATAATTCTCTATAAAAAGAAAAAAATGTAAATAAATGTTTCATTTCAATTTTAGAACTACTGAGGATGGTCGACCAGTGGTGACCGAAACTGTATAGTTATCAATTAAATAATTCAAATAGTTATTAAAATTATTGTTTTATTATATTTGTGACAAAACCAACCCTTCAATTTAACGAAAAATAGTTAATTAGTTATTGTACCAGGATGAACGATGGAAGATGGACGAAAACGGTAACAGAGTGGTGCCCATTGGACCTCAAAAGGAAGCGGGGAAGACAGCCCAAAAGATGGTCTGACGAAATCGCGGAGGTGGCTGGCAGGGACTGGTACAGAGTGGCAAGACAAAGGAAAGGGTGGACAAATTTGGGAGAGACCTATGCCCTAAGGGGCCTGGTACAATAACTAATAAACTAATAAAATAATGCAAATATTAGACCGGCTATAATCTGATCACTACAATAATTTACACACAAGCCCACTCAATGGCCAAAATGGGCTATAGTTCCCGAAGGCCATTAAAAATAAAAAATAAATAAATAATTAACAAACACACGAACACTCAATGTCCAAAATGTCACGAAGGCCGTCAAAAAAAAAAAGAAGAAGAATTAACAAGGATCTCAAAAATAATTAAAATTTATTGTAGTTGTGAATAATTTATGTTTACAAGTATTTTTCTAAATTATCTTCAGGTTATTATGTCTACGGGGACTTAAAATTGATTTATACGATGAAAAAGAGCGCTCCACATTCACAGACGTACTGGGGGCGAATTTAAACGAACTTAAACCCCCCACTTTTACTTTGGAAGAAAAATATTGCAAACTTTTCAGTCATTTTCCTGTAGAATATAGTACCTATCTAGTATTAACTGAATAATAAGAAAAATGAGCGGGTTTTTATTTTGTAGCTTGTTTCCTTTGTAATCCAACCTCCTACTTTGTAGTCCGACACTACACTTTTGTCCTTGAGTCCTATTTCAGTTTTCTTCGAATTTAAATTGGTGTCCCCTGTTTTATTTCTTCAGTTTTTTCATTCTTTGTCAGAAAATTTACTTTTAAAAAATATGTATTTTGCGGGAAATATGGAATATTTGACAAAAAATCCTTCAAATATGTAATTTTATGCAATATTCTTCAAATATGCAAAAACATGCAATATTCTTCAAATATGCAAAAACATGCAATATTACTCAACTATGCAAAAATATGCAGTATAAAATTTAAGCCACAGTATCCTAGATGCATGATTCGGATATATAATTGATCCGCTGGGCCGTATGTGGCGGCAAACAAAATATCCAATTGCATAGGAATCCGGTCTCCTAGTTATAACGTATGGGTATTAGCTGACTTGGGTCAGGGGGCTTTGCCAGACATCAGTTACCGAAGAGATGAAAAAAATGTTTAAATCTAGGTCATAGTAACAAAGCTAGTTTTTTAATGTCACACAGGATAGTATTAGCGACCTAAAATTATTATTGCCAGACTTTCTCGGCGGGTCCTTGCTGTATCCAGACGCCTCAAAGATCGAAAAATACTATAGTATCAATTTTGTTAAGGGAGAATGGTGTATGTTCTTGATGAAACATATTAAATAAAGTAAAGAACATTTTTTGAAAAATGTTTTTATTTTGGAACTTTTTCAAAAAAAATTTTTAAATATAAAATACTAGGTAGGTTTCACATAAATAAAAGATCAGATGTTGTTTAGTACGACTCAATATATATTTCAGGGTATAAGCCCATCTTCAGGAGTTCACAAAGGAAACCTACCTAGTATTTTATATTTTTAAAAAATTTTGAAAAAGTTCAAAAAAAAAAAAAACATTTTTCAAAGAATTTTCTTTACTTTTGTATAGTATCAAGGCTAAATTTTATATATTTTACTCAGAAGAAAATTATATTCGATAAAAATCTGTAAAAATTTTAAAGAGATAGCTACTCTTATAAAGATAAAGTCTAGAGTTTCAAAATTTTTGAACCATTACTTTGGCAAAAAAAATCGCTAGTTCAATATATTCAATTCGTTCCTACAGAAAAAAATCATAAACAATTAAACGGGGATGTTTTAAATCACCATTTAATAAATTGTATACAAAAATTAACATGTAATTTTTTGAATAAATTTTTATTTGGGAGAAACAACGGGAGGAGTTAGACTGAAAAAATTTCAGTGAAAATGCTTTCATTAACACATTAACTAATTTTTCTATAAAGGAAATGGCTTCAAAAATTTTTAATTCACTGAAACTGATAACAGTTTACTGAGTTTTGAAAAATGTTCATCTTTTCCTACAGTTATACTTAAATTTAAGCAAGACTAATCAATAATTTCCTCCTAAATATCATTGTTGAATATAAGCGCCTGGAGCACCGTATGATGCTCGATAACTTTTTCCTCTAAATAGCTTATGTTTCAAATTTCAATGCTCTGCGACTTACCGAAGACGAGGTATGGGCGATTAAAATATTTATTTTGTGACATGTCTAATTTACACCCCCTTCCTTTATTTCATTCGGATTAAAATTTATACACGACTAATAACTCATGAGACTTGATAAGTACACCAATTTTTAGCGAAATCGTTAGAGAAGTTTTGGGAGAAACCGATTATATATATATATATATACAAGAATTGCTCGTTCAATATAATAAGATAAGATTTAACTTACAGTTGTTTTAAGTACTATGAGTACCTTAGCTTAAGTTTGGTTGGTGAAATCGAGCGTAAACAATAGTGAAGTATACTTTCTAAAAATTAAGTAAGAGAGAACGAGAGCTTTAAAATGTCACAAAATCGAAAGGTCAAGATGAACGAACATCCTTCTCTTTTTTCTTTTTTTAACCCTTCGTCTTCCCAAATGAGAATATAGCGCTATTCTGGGATCCTTCTCTCTCTCTAGATTTATCACCAAGCCTTTCACGTTACTCGCCTTGACATCAACTAATGGATCTCCTCGATCAAATATTTAAACAGTGTATTTATATCGATTTAGCAAAGAATGAATAAAAAGAAAAAAATAGTAAATATTTCAGCAAGAATCAAATCAATCGTTTGATCGAAAGGATTTCTTGCCTTTAGAATTGGGTAAGTTACGTAAGGCGTTAACGTAATTTTTTCTGACATCAATAATCAAGTTCCTAAAGAACTTAGGTACCTGATTGTGCTCATTTCCAAGAGGGGAGCTGAAATTGTTCTTAAAAAACTAATTTTTAAAAGAAAGATAAATTAAAACAATGATTTCATAGGCTCAAATTTATATAATTTATTTAAGCAGATAGACGAATTGGAATAAAAACTTGTCCCCTACAAGCCATTTCAGAATGTATTTTGGAGGAGTTATTATCTTATTTTTACCGAGAGTAACAGAGCTGTTGATTCATAGGGAGAAATCAATGAGCCTGTTATGTGGCTAGCTTGCTATAACAACAAAACTAATTTATCTATATCCAATCAGGTAATTGAACGACTGAACCCATAAGTAATTACAGATTAAATATCTCTAATTAAATGACTTATGAAGATCAGATCTTCGAAACTATAGTATAAATCCTAGGGCCGTGAGGTAGATTTTCTTAGTGTGATGCAAGTCTTCGCAATGCCACCCAACCCCATAAATGTTTTTTCTTTAAAATAATCTTTGATTATAATTAAAAAAAATATATATATATATAGAAAATATATTTGTTTTTAATCAGAGAGGTTCCCAAACTGTGGGGCTCCCCGGGAAGCCGCGGCCTCTTCACAGATGCGCCGCGTAGCTTCAAAATTACGACATTTAATTGACCTAACTAGACAAAAACAAAGTGAGAAGCTAAAAATGTATTTATTATTTATTTTTACCTCTTACTTACGATTAGACATACTTTTATTCATGTTTTTTGTTTTTATTTATGTTTTTGTAATTTTATTCATCTTTTTGTTCATATATTATTTTTATTTATTTATTTATTTTTTTCTGTTCATCTTTTTCATTTTTGTTTTTATTTATTTGACATAGATAGGTATTTATAAAATTTTAACAATACGATTACTGTAAATAGAGAGGGGGAGAGAGAAATTGTAAATATTACCACCAATTGTATAGTCCTGATTTGTAAATGTCTTATCTGTTGTAAGAGGAGGCCCCCTCCTGCGCGGCCAAATAAATAATATATAATAGGGCGCCATGGAAAAATTTTAATTCAAAAAAGGCGCCGCGACTCGGAAAAGTTTGGGAGCCTCTGGTTTTTGATGATAAAAGTCATTAAATAGCAACAGATTAATTATTTTTAAATTTTTTACTAAAGAGCTTTACTCTATAGATTCCTTCGACAGCTGAAGCTCCTCTATCTATAAAATTTGGAGAGACTACCGAGTCTTGAAAAATATTCCTCTTTTTCTAACAAATGTATTTTTTATATTCTTCCCATGTCATTCAAAAACTAATAACATATAATAAGTAAATATCAAGCATTAAATCGAAATCGGATTTCTGCAAATACCTACCTCATTTAAATCTTAAGCTTTTCATCCGATTACTAGATAACATGGAATAAGCTTTCAATTAGAGAATTCTATTTACACTGATCTGATCATTATTATTAGTTTTATTTATCCCATTTCATAGTTTAATTACAAAGTTTCTCTTTACAATTCTCTGCGTGAAGTCCTCTATTGGTAATTTGTAAATTTAACAAGGTCAGTTACTTTCTGTACTTCCTGAAGATGGGTTGATAGCCCGAAATATATATATTGAAAAAAAAATTTTATATCTTTTAATTTTTTTAATTTTAATGAAATAAGTGACCTAGTATCCTTAACTCATAGTAAATCAATATTAAATATAATATTTATTTACTCTTATCTTTATTAAAGATGTTTCACCTTGCACCAACACCACAATCTCTACTAATTATTAATTTAACAAGGGACTGGTGAGGTGCATTTTTTCACGTTATAAGTGAAGTGGGATTCTAAAAACCATCCCCACCTTCAAATAAAGGGGTACAAGCAGGGCCGCATTAAGCCATGTAGAGACCCCTATGCAATGCAAGTCTAGGGGCCCCTCTCCCCTTATGAAAGTAGGTCTCTAGATAGATAAGTAGCATTTAAACCATATAACATCACCAAATTTTGGGTTGAGGGCCCATAGCCAGCTGCCTACATTGGCTATTGGATAATGCGGCCCTGGGTACAAGAGGTAAATCGATTGAGATCAAAATCTTAAGCGTAGGTACTATAGCGTCGCTGCCTGATTCCTAGCTTCAGTTTTAAATGTCCAAAATTCATGTTTTATTAAAAAAATTTAATATATATTTTTATATTTAAAACGATATATATATATATATATATATATATATATATATATATATATATATATATATATATATATATATATGTATAGGGTTGAGATGATAAAGACCAAAGCCACATTTTTTCAAAAGTTGTTTTTTGATGTAGTTTGCATTGGAAACACAAGTAGTAGATACTGGTAAAGTAGTGGAAGATAAAAGTCGTAGATGGTAGTAACATAGTCAATGTGGTAGTATCATATCATGATTTATTGATTTTTTTAAACTTACAATTTGGTCTCTAGTAGAGGTCGTCCCAAGAAAAGATGGTATGACGATCTGGAAGAAACAAACCTATAGGTTTAAAAACAAGAAGAAGAAGAGAATTTGCTCTCCTGAAAAAAAGTTAATTTGTGGCTTTGGACTTTATCATTTTTGACCCTTCATATATGTATATACAGGGTTTTCCACAGAACTCGTTCATTAAAAGTTTTCATGGAAGGAGTTGAGAGAAAATTTTGAACTTTGACATATTTATGTTTTGGAATATGCTCTTTTTAAATAAATTATTAACAACTTTTAGACACTTTCTGCTTTGCCGCAATCGCTATCAACTTTATTTTCTATGGAACCCCCGAAATATTTTTGCACAATTAGATTAAGTGTTAAAAACCAAGATGATATTATATAATGCACTTGATGTCTAAAATTTATAATTTCTGAGTTATTTTAGATAGTTTGTAAAATCTACCAATTTACAGTTCATCTTTAAAAATTAATAATAATTAAGCTATTGTTTTTAGAACTAATTTGATCAATCAGAACTCTTAATTAGTCATTAAAGAACCTTAAGTAATCATAAAAATTCAAATTTTATATCCAGGATGACCATAATAATCGTTTAATTATGAAAATCAAAAAGTTGTTAATACTCAAATTTTTCAAATAGAACATTGCATAAATTTTAGTATTTTTGAACTTTACATAAAAATCCAATAGGAGTTTATTAAATATTCTCTATATCTAAAATTAATAGTTTTTTAAATAAAAAATATTTTAAATTTCACTCGTCTACTAGATCTTAGTGATTGATATTTAAACAGAGCGGATAATATATATCACTTCACAGGGCCGGATAAAGGGCGATTGGAGCGATTGGGCCCAATCGGGCCCCGCATTCGAAACGGCCCCGCGTTACCATCAAAATGAACAAAAAAATTTCGAAATTTAAAGCAAATTGCTTTTGACGATAATGAATAATTTATGAATTATTCAAATAATTAAAAATATATTTATTTTAAGTTTGCATTGCTGGATGAAATTTAATTTTATGATGCTCTTTTCGAAATATCAGAAAGTTCCAAAGATTCACAGAGAATCTAAAAGGAAATGCAATGAAAGAATTTTTAGTATCACTGGTTTTTGGTACGATTTACTGTTCCAAGTCAATTATGTTAGCAAGAAACTTCAAAGTGAATCTGTAGACGTATCCATTGCACTTTCTTCATTTGAAAAACTTTTAAAATGGTTAAGCAACTACAGAAACACTGGATTCGAATAAGTTTTAGTTCAGGCAAAAACTCTTGCAGCAGATTTGGAAGTATCAGCAGAATTTCGAAATAAAAGTCTTCGGAAAAGAAAGAAACATTTCAATTATGAAGGCGATGATGAACCTATTGAAGACCCGATAAATGCATACAAGATATCTTTTTTAGATAAAGTTACAGAATCACTAAAAGATTATTTGGGTTTCTAGGAAAATTTCAAAATATGGAAAAAGAAGTACTTCAAAAACATGCAACTGAATTAGAAATTTCTCCAACAGATTCTAAGTTAACAGAAAATGATGTACCAAAGGTGAAAGAAATTGATAAAGACGGAAAAATGTTAGTTGAAGAAATGGAAGCTTTGAAATCTATTTTTTCTTCAGAATCTTTTGAAAATCCGTTGAAAATGTTCAAATTTTTATCGGATAATGATAGAGCAACGGCATTTTCAAACTTGTTTATTGCTCTCCGAATATTCTTAACAATTCCAGTAAGCGTTGCTTCTGGAGAGAGATCATTTTCCAGGCTAAAACTAATAAAAAACTATCTGAGATCGACAATGAATCAGGATAGATTAAATAGTGTGCATGTCGATTGAAAGTAAAGACGCAAGGAAATTAGATTTTCAAACAATTTTAGAAGAATTTACAGAACAAAAATTTAGAAATATGTAAATTCATGTTCGGTGATGTAAATTTATATTGAATAAATGTTTTTGTATTTTGAACATTTTTATTTTTTAATTTATGTAGAAGTTTACCTATCTGATGATCCATGACATTTGATATATATATATATACTGAATTTGAATTTTACATAAATATTTAATATATAGAGAGGGCCCCGAAAAAAAAATCCAATCGGGCCCCGCACCTATTCGATCCGGGCCTGTCACTTCAGGTTCTTCTGGTGATGTTTAAATTCTTTCCATAGTTGGAAAGTAAACTGACTCACTTTTAGAAGACAAAATGCAGATTAAATAAATGTATTAAATCACGCATAAAAATAAATATTTGCTCATTGTGCTTTAAAATGTTTGAAACGCGTATAAAAATATTTTTCAACTACCTATATGTTTTTTTCTCTTTGTGTGTGTGAATTCCGATACCCACGATAGCCCGAGAATGGAAAGTCAAAAAGTTCGTTTGTAACAATAGCTTCAATACAGAGTACCTACCTACTGATTAGATTTTAGAATATCTGGTTCAAAAGGCAGAAAATATTTTTTGAATTATTCTATTGAGATTTTAACAAGTTAAATATAATATAGCCATAAATGAACAATTTATATTCAAGTTTATTAATAATTACTAGGGCAGCTCTAGAGTACCGAGTCTTGAAAAAGTTTTCATTTTTTTATTATTTAATGTGCGTGGGTGATCAGAATCTGATCAATGAAAATAACGACAAAAAGCGCGCATAGAATGATTTCTCATTCTTTAGAGCTAAGGTGTATTGCAAGGATGCCTAATACAAGTTCAGGCCTGTTTCAGACTATTTGAGATTAATTTCTTAATTTCTATTATTCTAGGAATGACCTTTTGCACGCGGACCAAAACGATACTCGATAGAGAGAGAGAGAGAGAGAGAGAATATTCAATTGGACTTCATTAAGGCTAATACTTTTGCCCAAACATATTTCATGATTAATTTTTTTAATGCAATTTATACATGCGAATTAACCTAAACATATAAAAATAATATATTCATTAAATATAGATATATGTTTATTTGCATCAATCAGAAGACAACCTCACTGATTTCTCTTTATGAATCCACAACACTGATATTCTCGGCAAACTAAATCTTTTCAACCAAATGATATATTTCTTTTTTAACATGACTATACTTTATCTCTAATGATTCTCCTGAAAGTGTTTCTCTATGATTTTGGTCCATTTTCTTTATTTAATCTACCACCACAATCAACACAACACCATCATCCATCCCTCATGGATCTTTTCTATTCCGGTAGTTTCCGTTCCACATTTAATATATCTTTTGTTATATATTATCCAACGCTTTCAGTTTAGAATTGTTTTTTGTGTCTCTTTTTTTTTGATTGATTTATTTCATTGTTTAAATCCATTTGCTCTTAGTATAATATATATACCTATATATGTATAACAAGATGTTAAATTATAGTATAGCCATAAATGTATATATATATATATATATTCAGTATGGTTTATTCTATAAATTGAGTCTTCTTTAAATTGAGGAAATATTTTCATTTTGTGATTTTTATGTATTTCATAATTAGATTTACTTTCATAATTTACGACTCAAAACATAATATATAATTGTATACGTATAATAAATTGGATTATATAAAATCACATTAAGCTCAAGAAAATTGTCATAAACAATTTTATAGTTGACATCTCTTCTCTTGGTAAAATTTCTTTAGTATGCCAAAACCAAACCAATTTAACAAAACTTTTAATTGAATATGCATTTATTAAATATTTTACTCGCCATTGTAAACCGCAGATATTTACCTTAATTTCAAAACGCCAATTGAATTATCGTAGACTGTAAATATTTAAAAGCTAAGACATTACTTTATTATTCCTAGTGTCCACCTGACCTTTGAACATATCTCACTGGAGGTTTTAATTTTTAAAATTTTTCCTTCTCTTGTTCTAATTATACCTAGTCTCATTTATGCATCTCTTATTTGCCCTCTATGCTTTGTAGGGGTATAAAATTTTATTTTTTTCTACCTCTTGATGTTACTATGAGTTTTATTTAGGTTTTGTAGATTTATACTTTTCATTTCTTATTTAAATATTTAGAACGACAAATTATACTCATAACTCATCTTACTTCCATTTGATATAGCTTCTTATTACAGTTACAAAATATTTAAAAGTATATTCCAGCGCCTCCCAATCGATCGCAGACCCCAAAGATCGAAAATAATTTTCTCTTCACCCGGGGCGCGACCACAACGAGGCCGTGTAAAGACAATTAATAACAAATTTAAATTTAGGAAACGAAGAAAAGATTATTTTTATTATAGACAAAAGGATCAGCCGGGGCTCGAACCCGGGATCTTTGCATGTGTACTGCAATGCTTTGTTATAAGAGCTTTAGCTCCTATATCCACTAAGCTACTGATCCCTGAACCCAAACTAATACCTAATGTCTATATGAATTATGGAATTTCTTTTTTAATCCTCTCCTCGTTCATTGTTTGCAGCGTAGGCGTAGAAGAAATTCCATAATTCATATAGACAATAGGTATTAGTTTGGGTTCAGGGATCAGTAGCTTAGTGGGTATAGGAGCTAAAGCTCTTATGACAAAGCATTGCAGTACACATGCAAAGATCCCGGGTTCGAGCCCCGGCTGATCCTTTTGTCTATAATAAAAATAATCTTTTCTTCGTTCTCTAAATTTAAATTTAAAAGTATTTTTTATACTTCAAACTTCCATTAGATTTATTCTTTGACTGTTACCATAAATTTTGTCTTCATTTTTATGTTTTTCTACTTTTGTTCAGGGAGAATGGTGTAGGTTCGAGGTGAAAGATATTTAATAAAATTAAACATTTAAATTTAAAAAATATAAATTACAAGGCTTGTATTTCTCTAATGTTGGATCCATAAACCTTCTCTAGGATATGCTGCATAAATAATAGATGGACAGTGCTCAATTCGAGATAACAATGGGAATATGAATAGCAGGATTCATATTACCTTGTTCAATTATTTAATTAAGTGCACAATTTACTTCTAAAAAATTTGAATTAATTATCATTTATATCTTTTATTTTGTTGATAAATGAGTAAGGGCGTAGTAGAACAAGATCGTAATGGATTAATTATTTATTATTGAATAAACTTTTTCTGTAATGTCAATAAACTCCTTGACGATCCATTTAATTGAGCTCAAGGGTACTTCGCACGGCTTTGTGATTAGTTGTTAACAAACCACTCAAAGGGGATTATCGCTCTCATGCGTATATATTTTCAACTTTTAAAGTACATATTTTAATCTTGCATGTTTTGTGGTTTTGTGCATTAATATTAAATCAACTTTAAAAGAAAATAATTAAAAGTAACATTAAAAGATAAATAAATCAAAACGTGTTCCCAAAATCACCTATCGGGCACGATGTAGGAGTCAAAATCCACTCCCCCAAAATATTCATTCCTTCAAAACCATTGTTGCCCACCACCTTCAAAGCAAATAAGTTTTTTTTGGCTTTTCGGCCTTTCTGGCCATCAGCCAGATTATGATACTATTATTTTAAATTTTGTCTTCTATCTTGGGATCAGATATTAGCCTCGTCGGATTCGAACCCGGGTTCACTTGATTAGCAGGCTTGTACGCTATCCTCTCGGCCAACCCGACCCCCAAAAGATTTATTTATCTATTCCAAAATATACAACCGCAAACAAAACCAACGTTTTATTTATGTGTTTATTGAAGTGACAACTTCTTTAGCAGTGGCAAATTGGCCTGAACACGAAAATTGAAATCGTCATTTCATAATGAATTAGCCTATTTCTTCTTTAAAAGATTACACTTCATACCACGTGATAAAAAACTCTTGAGGAGGAGAAATAAAAACCTTAAAGTTGAAAAGTATAATTGCTGCTTAGTTACTTAAGTTTTGAAAGAATCCTAGAAAAAACAAACATGGAACAATTGACAATATAATATGATGAGTACTACTGAATATGATCACCGAAACCATTTAGTGAATTGATTAAATAAAGAATAATAATTTATATAAATTATTAATTTATGTCTTGAGTGTGTCAAAAAAATCCTTAAAGCTGAAAAATATTAAAAAAAACAACAACAATCTTTTCAGCTTCTTCCTAATTGAATAAGTTGGATTAAAATTTTAATATAAGTTTAGATTTTGCGGAAAAGGAATAACTTGTAAATTTAAAGTTTGCATCTTCTTTAGTTTTACGTTTGAACAGATCCCGAATAAATGAAAGTAAAAGAAAATGGTGAGTTAGAAAAAAAAGAAAATTTTTATTTTTCCATTTTGACAGGTGATTAAGTGGAACATTCCTTCGGCTAAGAAAGGTTAATATATTTGACATACGTTCGAGAAAGTTTGCAAGGAGACTATCAAGTGATGAAGTAGGTGGTAGAGGTACGCATCCCAAACACCCTTCTCGCTACTTGTTAGCACACAAACTTAAGATTTGTTTTTAGAATACCAATGGTGTGTGTGGTTTCTATTCAATGAGAATTGTTCAAGCAACTCCACTACTTCCGCTTTTTTTCCTTCTTTATACGAAATAACTTAGAGAAAAAAGTTTAATTTCAAATTTCTTCTATCATATTATTTTCACTTCATTAAAATAATATTAGAGAAGAAATTTGGCTCTTATAATTATTTTAAATGAGTTTCTTATATGAAAATTTATGGGTAACTTAAACATGATATTTAGATAAGTATATACTTAACTAATAGCACAACGAAATTTATCTTTCGAAAAATTGTTCATATTATTGAATATATTCTCATTCCTACACTCAAATACACTAGAAATTGGTAACTAAAAATATTCTATCACACATTTTTTGGTACATATTGACACAATCTTTAGAAAAAATAAAATATTAATTTTCAAAAAAACTAAACTCATTTCAAATAGTATATTTTATAA
Source organism: Forficula auricularia (assembly GCA_024734495.1). NCBI lineage: Eukaryota > Metazoa > Arthropoda > Insecta > Dermaptera > Forficulidae > Forficula > Forficula auricularia. Next base: position 346,069 of record JALMQS010000139.1, on the reverse strand, counting down.
AGAGTTTAAAATATATACATTCGTTTGAATATCTCGAAAAAAATTACATTTTGAACCCTCTCTTAAAAGGTAGATTGATATAAAGGGTGGGTTCAAACTCCCATAACATTCATTAAAAATTAAAATTTTAGTATTTTAGGTATTTTCTTATTTTTTTTTAATATTACTCTAAGCGCCTGTAAATAGTAGGTAGATATAATTTAAAAAAAATCAAATTAGCATTTAAAGACTTGATGGCTCAAAATCTTATCACTTTTTAGCATTGGAAATACAAACATTTTGACACTAGAACCAAATATCCTTCATCCTGTCTTTATCAACTACAAATAAGACCAAATTTTATATCTAAAGTATTTTTGAAGAAATAAGCTACGGAACACTCTTGGTCGGCTTATTTGAGAAAGATCATGGATTAATGTCGATTAAGTTCGGGAAATTCGATTTCAACTAAAATCTAATCTCAATTTACTCGTTTTCGAGATAAGATTGACAGAAAAATGGATCTCAAACAAACATACTGTACAAACAAACATGTCTACCTAATAATTATTTCTAGTTATACTGTCCATGTGTCCATAGTGAAATTGGAAAATGAATAGTTTTATTCACAACGTTTCAGCTTACAATCTTGAAGCCGTCTTCAAATATTATTAGATATAGATCAACCCAACTTGGCTAACATTGAACTGTAAAAACGAGTTATGATAATATTAAAGTCGAAGGAGACAATAGAGTGTGTCTCGCTGGAATTACATTTTATTTATTTATAACGAAACTATAGTCTCGTTATAAATAAATAAAATTTATAATTCCAGCAGAAGACACACTCTTTTATTGTCTCTTTCAATATATAAAAATTCTGCTACCCTCGGCACAAAAACTTTCAATTTAATATTAAAGTCATTTAACTACTGAAACATTTTAGTTAAAAAAAAATACGTTTTTAGACTCAGAGGATCTTAAAACTTAAAGATCTGTAAAATATTGATATAAAATTTTCTGAACAATTACAAAAAATACCCCACACTAAGTCTGGTAAAGTAGAAAATATAAAATTATTTTAACCAGATGTCTCTTAGTTGTTGAGGAGATTGTCCTTATTGACATCCATTAAAAAAGCAAGCCTGAGTTAGAGATGTCTCGAGTATAAAATGTTTAATTATGCATATAATAAATTAAGTAAATAAGTATGCGCTTTGCCTTGCTTTTATGTTTCTTTAATAATCTTCATCAGTATATGGAAAGTTGGCTGAATGGGCGGATGAAAAAGGAGCAGCTCACCAAGCGGACAACTTTTCTCTCTTCTTCTTTAATAAACTTCACGTCATAAAGTTGTCTTAAAGTCATGAACGTTTTCTTCATTCGACTTTCATTCATAAAATTTTAAATTAACAAAAAATATAATATTAATAATAATAAAGGAAACAAATTGAACCTCCCGGAGTTCCATTTTGTCTCTTTTAGGAAACAATATTTCTTTGGCTTGTACTAGGAGATAATATTCATTCAATTTACGATCTTCAAATTTCATTCCCGTTCGCTTCATTCTACTCAGATGAAAACTTTGAAAATTCCTCTACCTAACACAGCATAATCCAACTACTTGTTTAATAACGAAGAGCAGCGAATCATCATCAACTTTTGGACGTTTTTCACAATTATTATTATACAAAATGCCCAGACATATATGAGCCCTGCTTTTACGCCATCGCATCTCAGGACACGAAATGAGATTTTATTTTTATATTTGGCCGGTCATTTTGTGCGCCCTTTCTTCACCTAATAGTAATAAGCTGCTGAAGCTTAAGGGATAAAATTGCTATCTCCATGAATGAAATAAGAACATGTGAAACTTAAATCAATTAATTTTTAGGGTTCAGTTAAAACATAAAGCGGGACCCTAAACAAAAAGGACAATGTGGGAATTGTAAAAACAAACAAACACAAATTAGCAAAATGGCTTTAATCGAAAAAAATGTTCGTGATTCCATTTAAGCTGGTATGTGTAATAATAATCAACAAATGCAGTTGATTTTCGGATTGAACTGTATGAAAACAATAAAAGTTTTATTTCCTGTCGCTGTGGCTGACCTGGATCCTTTATGAGGTCAGGCATCAATCACGACCATTCAACAGAAAGCACACTTTTTTATGAGTATGACCAAAATTATTTTAATTAATTGATGATAGATTGTTGTAAAATATTTTAATTCATTATATTATTAAACATTCTGTGCATTACATTGCGGTGTCATGAGAAAACCCCATTCTGCTACGTATTTCATGATCAACTCTATCAGTAAGATGGTGTTGTATGGGTAATTCAGTCGTTCTGGATACTGAGCATAATGGACTTATGCGATTCAAGATGGCGCCTACTCATTTTCTCCTCTATAGACACTCTATTTAACATTATCTGACCATACAAGACTCATGTATAGAAACCTGGGCTCTTGACTTCCACACAAACATGGATAAAGTCTAGCAACGATTCGGGGCTCGAACCTGAAATCTTCCCATGTCCGGTGACATTCATTTTACAAGACCGAGGGTTATCCTCTTAACCAGTGATGCCCAAACTCAAGCTAATAACTAATATCTATATATTAGACATTATTTGAAATTTTATTTATTTAATATTAAATCTATTCTTTATTAATTTTCGTGGCCCTTTAGGGGTTTGAATTTATTATTAAACTATAGGGGGATGCGTGTGAATATTATTCTTGACTTAGGTGAATTATGTTAAGGAAGAATGGTGTAGGTTTTTGGTGAAACATTTTAAATAAAGTAAAAAAAATTTTTGAATTAATCTAGTAAGAGAGTTTTAATGAGATAAATGGATGCCTGCATTTGTTCGGATAGGCATTCGGTAAGCAGAGATGCTTACTATATTGCATAATTGTGAGGGATTACGAGAAGTCCAGAAATAGACATGGCTATAATTTTAGGTGATTTTTTTACCTGCCGGTGTTTAGAAATGGATAAACTTAAATTAATTTTAAAAATGCACGAATTCCTTAATTCCCTCTTTTATTAAAGAAAATTATTAACGAAATTGATATCTTAATTATTTTGGAAGTTGTATGAATTCTCGTTAATCCCTGACAAATATATAATACAATAGACAATGTACCCTAAGAGTTGCAGTCGTCGATTTATCTCATTAAAAAATCTCTACTAGATTAATTCATCCAAGTTAAGTAACTCATTCTATTAGATCTCCTAGGTGAAGCAAAATGTTAAACAGTTAATTCTTATATTATGATTGCTAATCGGTAAATATCATGTAAATATATCCCAAAGTGTTAGTTTTTAAAATATCGAAATAAAATCTTTTTGTAAATCTAAATATTATATAATTATTATAATAATATCTATAATATTAATTAAGTTTTTGTTTTATTTGATTGAAATTAAATTTTTACTAATGTGTTATGCAACTTTACATTTATAAGTGATATATCTTAATATGTATCATTAAGTTTTATTTAAATGGGAAATGGGGTAAAAGAGGGATAACAAATAATTATTATTTTCCTGGGAATAAGATTTTGTTTAAAAATAAAAAAATCATTCAATGTGGAAGAATTGGAGCATTGCTATTCTCCTATTACGTCATTGTTCTGCCTGTTTTGCAGCTTCTATCGGCACTATTAGAATTTCGATACAGAGTCTAAAAAAATAAAAAAATAAAAAAAAACGCATAAAAATAATAAGAAAAGGAATTGTAAATAACAATTTTTCGGATGAATTATTAAGAAAAATAAATAAATACAGAAAATAGTAATGGCAATTATATATATGAAAAATAAGACAAAGCATACGCGAGTATAAATACTAATAGGGTTTCGTACGAAACCCTTATACGTAATAACATCAGCCCGAAGCGTTTTTAAACTTTGTTTTGACATTTTCCTAATATCAAATTTAAAGCAAATATAAATATTATTTCTATATAGCTAATGTATTCCAAACAATATTCATATTGAGCCATATGTTGGGTCCAGATTTTGATTTAACTTTTTAACAAGTTAGGCTAGGAAGCTGGAATTTAAAGGTATTTCAAAGTAGGGTTGAAATTACACACACACACAAACACATTTTGTTAAATTCTTCATTTCCTCCCAAAGATAAATTCACAAATTAATAATTTTCTAATGAAAAAACAAACGTTAATTTGTGAATATAAACTTTTTCCAAATTTAAAATTCAGTTTTCAATCCACTGGATCAAATTATTATTTTTCACACCCTGGAATTTCAAATTTGAAACTACAGATCAAAATTCGGCCACCCGTTAAAACGAACATATACTTTGTGTACTTTGTGACTTTAAGTTGAAAATTGTAACGACTTCTACTTAACTTAAGGTCCATGATTTAAAAGAAAATTTAATCCTATTTCAAAGATCATATACCTATTTAGCTTAAGAGCGAATGATATGTTAATATAAAATTCAATTAAAAACATAGTCGTTTGGAGAAAATTCGATTTTGAAACAATATGACTTATCTATCTAATTTTATAAAACGGGCGAAAATTATATATAGGATCTATATTAGTGTATTACTTGGAAATATTTGGAAGTACAAGTGGAAGTAGGTGTACAGCATATTAGGTCGCGGTTCACCCCTCGGTGTATTCCGACTATTTCGAAAACGTTTTGATCGATTTTGATATAACTAACTAAAAAACACAACGATCTAAGCTAATGAAACTTTGAGAAAACTCAATTGGATATGTCTTTATTAATTAGACACTAATTATAAACAAGTGGTTTAATGTAAATAAAACAGTTTAGCGATTATAAAAAACTTTGTAGGCAACTATGCCTGGAACGATTCGAAACGTTTGCAAAAAAATAAATTAACTTTTATTTAAATTTTATTTAATCCTGACTGCAAACAGAAATCGAATTTTTCAGCTGAATTAAAAATTAAAAATAATATTAATATACCGCTTAAAATAATGTAAAAATTACCGATCAAGGTTCAGGCCGCCATTTCTCTTAAGCATATGGCTCATTGGTCATTCTAGATCAAATCAGCTACGCTAATGACTTGAAATACTTTGTTCAACTTTGTGTCCCTTATACCTTAGAATGGGCAACCTCCATTATAAGGGATTATTTATTCGAGCAAAACACTTACAATATAATAAATTGCAATTGATAAAGTAAAGGGAGTGTAGTTTCACAATGAATGAAATAAAATCCAAAAAGAATTTTATACAGACTCAATATATTTCGGATTATTAAATCATCATCAGGAGTTTACGGATTAAAAAGTTTTTAATCTGTAAACTCCTGATGATGGACTAATAATCCGAAATATTTTGAGTCTGTATAAACCTCTTTGAGTTTTATTTCATTTATTGTGAAACTACCCTCCCTTTACTTTGTTAATTAATATCATATTTCACCTAAAACCCACACCACTTTCCCTAAGTAAAATTAATAAATTGCAAGTTAAAATAAATCTAATCTCGATAATCTAGCAGTATAAAAATCCTACTATTCTCGGATTACTGTGCGAAATGATTTAATTAGATATAAAGTTTAAAGAGTAAAATATGTACTATACACCTTCAATAGAGTTAAGCGATTCCGAGACCTCTCATATCCATCTGGTGGGTTTTGCTCTTGGACTTTAGCGTCCCTCACACGGTGTGCTATTGGCATATTTTCAGCCTTGTCCATCTGTCAGGCTTCATGCATTCATGATGATCCCATTGGAATTTATCGTGAAGCCTAAGGGAAAATAGTCGGGGTTTTCCTTTTCACAAGAAACGAAATGCCTAAAGTTCTAATTCGCTATTATATATCTTCAAGATTATTTAAATATTGATTTTCTAAATCAATGTTTAAGTTTTATTATGGAATGTAATATCTCAAACTAATTTTGAATTTTTATTTATTGTTTCAGATCGTAATTGGAATTCATTCACACCATCTTGAGGTGAGTATCATCTACACCAAACTATAAATATTATTCATATATTAAAAACATAATCTTAATCATATCTTATATCACTTTATAGTAGTCTAGTACTCTGAAATATCAAAATCAGAATCAACATTTTAAAGTTAATAGACAGGTCAAGTCAATCAATATTACAGTATTGACGACCAAAGGGTATAAAAACACTTGATATTCAATAAATCGGTACCGCGACATTTCAGCCCCAGACAATATATTCCCGACAAAATATCCCCCCGACAAAATATCCCCCGACAAAATATCCCCGACAAAATATCCCCCGACAAAATACTCCCGACAAAATATCCCTCGACATAATATCTTCTGACAAAATATTCCCCAGTATAAGGGAGAATACAAAAGAGATTAAGTGAGAAGCTTATAATCATAGTTTTGAATAATATAAACAGACTTTCATATTTTGGTGGATAATTAGCCGTTTGAAAGTGCGGCTATCTGTCGTTAGATTTACTAGCTAACAATTTATTATTTTTACTATCTATAATATAGTATTTATCATCTATATTTATTTATTTATCGTCTATGTTTACATTACACAATTATTGATTGTTTGTTAAAAGTGTTATTAATCATTATCGTTATTAATTATTATTATAATATTGGGCGAAAATATAGTGCCCCAAACACACCCCGCCCGACGATTGGCTGGTTCGGTTTTCAATGTGTGTTTGATTAGAAAAAAATTGGGAGCCCGAAACACACTCCACCCGGACTAAACTTTCAGAGGTTCGGTTAACTGACGCCAACCGAACCGTCTAAATGCCAGCCCGAAAAGGAGCTATACGAACCCAACCGAGCCGAACTGAATATATATTAACCGAACTGGAGTCGATTTGCATTACTCATAAGATTCACTAGAAGAAGGGTTATTTTGTCATGAGATATTTTGTCTGAAGGATTTTTGTCGCGGGATATTTTGTCGGGGGATGTTTTGTCGGGATTATTTTGTCGGGGGCTGAAATGTCGCGGAATCAATAAATCTCCTAGGACAAGAGTTGAAAACTGAGAGGTGCTCTTTAGCTGGAAAAGTGCGGCTGTTATATAATATTTTTCAAAATAATATAAAACAATTTTTCTAATAATTTTATATATTACAATACTATTGGATCTAATTAAGTTTTTTTCTTTGAATACGAATTTATTCATTGTATTCACTTGAACATTACAAAACCAAAATGATCTAATTTCACAAATGATCAATTTTCAATCAAAAAATATGATAGTCTATTTAATGAAATTTTATTCATATATTATTATCATATTGCAAAATAAGTTAAATGACATGGTTCATTACAATTTAATCCTACCACTACTAAATTACAAAAATGAATATGCTAAGCACCTCTATATTTTCACTTGGCCAAAACGTCAAGTAACAAGATCACTGGCACAGTTTACTGGCATTATTTGGAGACCACGTATTCTTTTGAACATATTTATTGTAAAAAAAATATGGTAAAGTAAAAAAATGACTGCCCCCCCCCCCCACACGGCTCTTTTAGGAATCACGATTTTTGAATTGATAGTTTTCTAAGACTCTAAAAACTAACTGTCCAAAATCAGACAAAGGGTTTAAATTTTTAAAAACCTTCCGCCCTCCTATTTTTTAATCCGATTTCAACCAAAATATAATCAACTTTAATTCTCACTTAATAAAATATCTAAATAAGTATACAATTTCGTTTTGAAACCTTTATTGGCTTTTGAGCTAGAGCGTCACAAAATTTTTACAAGGAACACATTACTCAACAGACATTTTTTCTAAATAGTGAATTTATCTAAGATATACATTTTTCGATGTTCACGATAATGGTTTTATTTTGGTCCGATGAGGATTCAGTTTTTTTTTAATAACATTTTGTTTAGCCATTTTCGAAAATACAAAGCAAAAACCCCACTTTTTTGATGTACCTATGGTATATTTGCAACCATACCCATACTCTGTATGGTAAAGTAAAGTCACGATAGGAGTGAAATTTATTCAAGATATATATAGGATTAATAATTCAATGCAAATCCACCCCTAATATCTTTTAGCAACTGCTTGGGGCACTCAGCAACGGTGAATAGCAAACATATTTATTTTGGTAGAAATGCTATTGTTCACCGATATAGCAGTGGTTGCTGATTTTCGCTAATACTAAATTATACTAATTACCAAGTAAGTAAAATTTTAAGAGTGGCTCGGTTTTTTTCCACGCTATTTTATATGAAAAATCAATTTTTCCATTTTTATACCACTTATATAATCAGTAATTAATTAATACTGAAATAAATACAAAATTACATAAAGTTTAATCTATTTTAACATTTTCCAGACTAGGATAAATCGAATTAATGTTACAGCTCCCTAATTTTATTTGTATAGATTTTTTCTTGAAAAGACGCTCTGTTACAGAAAGGCTTCCGGCTCCTGCCTTAGGATGTTAGTTACTAGCTCACAAATCATTAAAATAAAAAATACCCTTCCAGGATTTGCTCTCAGCTCTATTGCTTGCTGCGCTGTCAGATTGTATTTAGTGCTTCTGTTATACCTGACTTGATTTAATATACATTATTAAGTAATTAATTATCTTGTAATCTTTGAAATACAATTATAAATCCTGATTATATATAAAATATCAAACTAATCTCTCTCTGGGTCTCTTAACTCTGACTTTAATATTGATTGTCTCAAACTTGATGAATTGATAGTAAAGAAAATTTTAATTGGACGATGACTTGAATAAAGGGCTGGATTTAACAACCAAATCCACTACAAGTTGATCTAATAATTTTCATCTTTACTTAGAATTTAAATACATATACATATAAAGTCTTAATTAATAGTCTGAGTATTGTATTTTTCTTTCCCAGTTGGCAATTTGATTAAATACACTTTGTTCTGTATATATGTCTATGACTATAGAGTTTCAGTTAGTTGGGACCCTCCAGGGGCGGATTTATATATGATCTTTTTGGCTGAGCCCAGGGCCCGAGGATATAAAAGGCCCCCAGTCCCCATTGAAGAACAGTCTAAGCTAGAGTCTTACACCTTTTGCAGTGAAATGTTTATGCTAATTTATGAAAAGAAACTTGTTGATTTTTTCCAAAATTGCTATACTATCTTAAAGAGTTTTTTAACGTTGCCAATCACTAGCTGTGAAGCGGAGCGCTCTCTCTTCAGGATGTCGTATATCAGAGCTGTCCAACCCGTGGGCGCATGCGGCCCAGCACTGTAATGAGTGTGGCCCAACGTAAAATCATAAACTTCATTAAAACATTGAGATTTATATGTATAGATATATTTATTCCCTTTTTCGAAATATGAATGTACATTTGTACAATACGTGAAGCTTTTTCCAAGAATAAAATTCACTAAAAGCAAATTTATAAGCTCAACTATATAAGATAAAAAAAAAAAATAATAAAGTTTTGAATATTTAAAAATTCTTCTTCTCATATTTTGATTTTCTAAAATATGTATTATTTCAGTAATTTATATGCTACGACACTAACCAAGTCTATAGTTATCATTCTAGCACAAAAGGAGACAAGGAATGTGGGTTTTCTAGAACAATCACAATTAATTGATAATTTCTCTCCTGGCATAAAGATTGTCATGAATTTTCTTTTAGATCTTTACACGTTCTTACATGTCAATAGACAATGGATAGTCAGGGATTATTATATCCGTGACCTTTTTAAAAAATAAATTATCATTCCTCATATCCTTCTTTAATCCCATTCGATTTAAACGAGGACTGTCCAACCCGTGGCCCAATATAAAGTCATAAAATTCCTTAAAACATTGAGATTTATATGTAGATACTGGAAAACACACAACAATTTGGTCTAATAATTTTTTTTTCTCTAAAATAAGAAATCCGAAAATCATCTGTCAAGTTTTCGAAAAATAAAAGTGCTAATTTTAAATTTTGAATCTGGAACTAGATTTCAAGATTTCTGAAAAAATAATCATTATTTTGCTCTATTTTCGACTCCATTTTCATTAGAAATAAATTTTCTACTTGCAAACTTTCTGAGTGAATGTTCTAGAATAACAATTAGATACTGATTTGAAAGAAAAATTGAATATTGTCTCTTTATTAGAATTTTATATTAATCTAGCCAGGAAAATATATTAACAAATACTAATACATAATATCACTTTTTTAAATACTATATGTAGTTGTAGGTATGTTTACATATACGAGAAGCTATTTTCAAGTATAAAATTTACAAAAATTAGAAGCTCATTTTGAGATAAAAAAAATAATAAAGTTCTTATTTCAACATTATTAACTATCTTCAAATATCAATAGAATTATATTATTTTATCCGCGGCCCAAGATAATTTTTTTTTCTTCAATTGTGGCTCGTGTAAGCCAAAAGGTTGGACACCCCTATCGAATATGGGAAATAAATAAAGGACAACAATTTCGAACAATCGAGTAAATATTATTTATCAGTTCTTTGCATAAATTGTGATTTAACAAAGGACAGTGTGATGAGCAAATAAATGAATTTGCAGCTCAGAAATTCAGAAAGCTTGCTTTATAATTTACTATTTATATAATATAACAACACATAAGCTGTTAATTTCTTTTTCAATAATGTCTTACTGTTGCTTTCTGTGTATCTAAGTAATATTTTTTGTTCTAATTTTTTTTCCTATGCCGTATACATCATTATATAGAAAACAGTTCTTTGACAAAATGGCTATTAGTTTCATTAATTTGGTAGGCCCACAAGTAGTGTTAGCCCAGGGTCCCATAAATTCACGGTCCACCCTTGGGACCATCTACTAATAATCAGTAAATACAGGAAAACACCTACTGTACTTCTTTCATGAGAAACAACTTTTTGTATATGTTGTATAATCTGAATAAAATATGTTGAATTAACCTTGAATTTGAATTGTTTGGATTGATTCTTGCATCCAAGCAGGAAGAGGGAATATTATAGGTACTTGTTGAGTTGAGTAAGTCTTGAAATAGTGAAAATGGTAAAACACTGAAAAGAAGAGACTAGAAAACGAGTAGAGAGTTATTTAATTTATTTATTCATTCATTTATTTTAATGATTTTGAGAAGGAGTTCCACCAAGAAGGTGTAGCCCCCAAGCCTGGGTTGGTCCCTCCAACGAGAAAAGAAGAGGAAGAGACTCTTCTAGTCAAAGGTATCTGTAAATGCGGGCCTTAAACAGCTGAAGTTTATAGGTCGTGGTCTTAGAAAATGTTTTCAATTAGAAAAAATGTTGATTTAAAACAAAATCATTTGTGGTAAGTGAAAGTTGTGTAGTACATTTGTCATTGGTATATTTTTTTTTATTTCTTCCATAATAAAACTTAAATTCTTAATTTTCTTGTTATTTAAAGTAAAAAAACAAACAAAAAATAAAGTAAAAACATTTCCTTAATCGATGTATAAATATATACCTAGACAAAGGCAAACCAAGTCCACTGTGGTCAACTGGCTAATTAATGGTGGCTTCATTGGCCCCGCCAATCTGCTGGTAATCCGTTGTTTCTAGAGGTGTTTTGGAGACTACAAGCTGGACACCCCAACACACCACCCCCTTCAACCCTTATTTCCTTAGCCCTTTCGTTTGTTAATGCTGCTTGCTTAACAAATGGCTTGTTGGTTTTTGCTGGTCCTAAGCTTTTGTTTAGTCAGGTAAATAAACTGCTCTTCAACAAAAGTCAAACGGCACACTGCTCCTTGTATTAATTTATTCATTTTTTGAAATCCAAATTTCATTCATGGTTTTTTTTTAATAGATGAATAGTAATTTGCTTTTTTAAATTTAAATTAGGACGTCAATTTTACATTTTTTACACAAATGGCTAACACTCTAAAAATGACAGTAATAGAGGTTGGCTTTTATAACATGGTACGTTTTACGTTTTACTAAAATATCGTGTAATATGGAACTGTCTGTAAAATTAGGGGTTGTTTTATGATATGCTAGCTCTTGTATATGAGTGATTTTAGTTTTCTATCTCTCTTGGTCTATCTAGGTATAGCTACAGATAATTTCTTCATCAGCATCAAGTATACAGTCTTTAGGGGACATCCATAAATTACTTCACACAGTAAGGGGGAGGAGTCATTTCAGATATGTGACAAAATGTGCCAGTGGGCCCTTGGATCTTAAAAATTGTGATGTCACAAAAGTAAAATTAAAAAATTTAAATTTTCAAATAAATTTTTTACATTTCAGGTTATTATTATTTAATTAATTATTATTAATCCAACCTGAAAATGTTGATAAATAGACAAAAGATTGTAAGCAAGCAATTTTTATCAAACCCACTCCAATTTTCTATAATTATTAAATTATAGGGTATAAAATTGGTAGTGTAACGTCACAATACAGGGGGCTCAATGAAAATGTGACAGAATGTGACAGAGGGGAGGGGGGATTTAAAAATCTTGATAATTGATGGATGGCCCCTTAGACTGGTTTGACTCAACCATCCGCCATCATTAAACTGAATTCCATGAAAAATCTTTTAAATTTCACATCACATATCATTCATTGTCTGGACAAAATATTCCAATCTAGGTTTCCCCCTTCTCTTTTTGATTGCCATTTTGTCATTTAAAATATCCCTAAGCCCTTGTCTTAATGTGGGCCCTATCATCTTTTGACCTCTTATTTTTTAGGATTATTTCGGGGCTCTCTTTTTTATATAATTTTATCAAGAACTTCCTCATTTAAAACTCTATTCACTCATAAATTAATTACATTTTTTTACATATAACTTAAATAAGTATAAATATGTACATAAATGTATTGCTATGTGTGTTATATTAGAGGTTTACGAAAAGTTTTCCGTGATATTATTATAAATCGTGCCGGATAGAATTAATGTCAAAATAGGCCTATTGTATTACGTTTCTTTCACATATATACTTAGGTATAAAATAAAGTTTTAGAATGAAATCTCAGAAAATGAACATTTGGTACCTAATCTTCTAATTCCAATATTGAAATATTATCTTATAATATTATCTTTACTTTTTGAATTCTACTTTTCATTAAGAGTATAACTTTTCAACTAAAATTCCTGTTTGTGGTTTTCAAGAATTCAAAAAGTGAGGGGTCACCCCTACCCAACTTCTGATAGAGATGAGAGGAGACGGGTGCCAAACTTAAGTCTATATACTCGATGGTGAAGAAGATGATATATGGTATCTTTATTTATTACTAGCTGCAAGGCCCGCCTTCGGTGGCCCTCTTGCTAGCCAGGGGGCACGCCCCCTGGACCCCCAGCCCACGAACCCCACCCCCACCCCATGCCCAACCACCCAAAAAGGGGGCGAGGGTCAAAATATGAAAATTCTTGCTCTTGGACCAAACTCAACCAAATTTTGTATACATAATCTGTGGGTCACTGGAAGGCTAGAAATGCAAAAACTGGGTGCGGTGGAATGGAGTAGGCGATGAGCTAAGGTATGTGGTGCGGGGTGGTATGAGGGTCCGGGGGTGGTGCGGGGTGGAGTCCAGGGGGCGTAGCAAGGATGTGGTCCAGGAGCCTAGGCGCGGGGGGAAGGGTGGAGTGGGGGTTAAGGTGAGGTTCCAGAGGCCTAGTGAGGTGGGGCAGCGTGGGGTGGTTGTGTAGGGGCGGGGGTTGGGGTGCTGGGTGGTTTTCGGGGGGGGGGTGGTGGGTGGAGTGGGGTGTGAGAGTAGGGGGTCCAGGGGCGTGCCCCCGGGCTAGCAAGAGGGCAGCAAAAAGCGGGCCTTGCAGCTATATATATATATAAAATATTGTAAGATTTATTAGAATTATTCATTTAAATTAAATTCAAGAGCTATAGGTGATGAAGGGACTAAGCCCTCTACGCCCTTTCTTCTTCAAAACGACCCTGTCTATAGGTCGAGTAGTTTTTAATCTAACAATTTTCATTATTCTTTTTTTGTTATTCTAGTAGAAAGGATTAGTATTTGTTTTATTTTTCATATGAAACGGCTAAATTAAAACGTTTTCAAACGCCTTGATGATCTGATCCGATTTCATTTCCACTCTAAAAGTCAAAAATAATCCCGATTCGTGTATTTATATCCACCATTCTCGTTTCCTCATTCTCCATCAACCCCATTGCTCTCTCCTCCCAACTTCAAATTTTATCATTTAAATCAATTAAATTGGACGACTTTTTGTTAACTAAAAAAAAAGACAGATTAAAAAATCTAATTTTACAATTCCCTTGGAATAAGATAAAACTTAATAAAAATAATCAAAATTAGTAGATGGTGTAGGATGATGAGTGAGGGTTTTGATTAGGCCTTTGCTAAAATCGAAATTAAATGCCAGCCTAAAATGTTAATTTATATAAACAGAGTTCGATAATGAAACGATAATAAAATTTAAAACTTGGCCAGTAATTTTCTCCAATATTAAATAAATAAAAAACAAAACTTTTTTTAAGGGTTAAATTGAGGCCAAGAGAGGGAGAAACAAAAACAAAATAAAATATTAAAAGTTTTTTTTTAATTCTGCTCGAAAGACAAAAGAACAAATAATTTAATTACTAAAGTGTTTTTTCTCTAACAACATCAAATAATTAATTAATTCCGATCAAATGATGAAAACAATGTTGAAACTAAATATGAATTTCATTTCTTTACTTTTCTTTAAAGTCTTTGGTTAGCTTAACCCGTTACTGCTGTGAAGCCATTTTAAGCATGCGCACACTGTTCACCGGTCAAATTGACCGGCACGATTAAATCGTGTTTTATCTATAGTACCTGGAACACCGAGCGATGCTCGGTAATTTTTTGATTCAGATAAAAGTGATATATTAATATTATTTTTAATTTTAAATTCAGTTAAAAAGGTGGATTTTTATTCGGAGCCAAAATTAAATAAAATTGGAATAAAACTATATTTTTACCAAAATTTTGACCCGCTATGCCTATCATTAAGTCATACCACTGGCTACAAAGTTTTGAATGTAATTCTAATTAAAAATAATATTAATATACACGAAGGTTCTTTGTTGACCCTTTTAAATCCTGAAGGAGGCACGATTCTTCGAATTGTCCGATTTTTTAAGAGAATGAAATTGATATTCGAATAAATTAAGGTATTTTTTAGAAAAATACCTTTAATAAATTAAATTGCCAAAGTCTAATATTTAATAATATTTGTAATGATCTATTAGTAGAATTTAAATTAAAAAAAATAACAATTAATTTTATTAAAAGAAAATTGGAAAAAATGTAATTAAAAATTTTTATTCAAACAACCACCTTTATACAATACAAAAACTCATCAAAACAACTTAGCCGAAGATGAGACCGTGACAGATCAAAATGTCAACCAAAAAGCCCCTAACCAGGGGCGTACCCAGGTAGCGGCAGGGGCAGCTGCCCTCCTAGAAGATAAAATAAACATCAATTTTCCTGGCAAGTGGGAATTAAAAACGTGTTACCTACTCTGCGCAAAATGAAGTGTTGGAAACAAAATATCTTTTCAGTCAGATATTTTGATTTAATATTTTTTTATCTATAATTAAATATTCTACAACATTCGATATAGTGTACTGTTAGCGACGCAATATAATTTAAATCTCCCGCGAAACCGTCGCATCTCGTAGTTTCCGCTCCCGACGAGACAATCAGAGCCATCTAGGATTAAAGCCGAATATAATTTGGAGAAAACAACATCTAGCGCTATCTAGTTACGGACGACAGTACTTTTTCCAGTAAAGAGAAATATCATCAATTTATACGGTCAATAGCGACATCTTGTATTGAATAGCAATACCACGAAGAACGTTCTAGCATGGACTATTCTGGAAAGGAAAGACAGTGATAGCAAGTATGAGACAAGGATGGAAATAGAGTCGAGTATTTTCTACGTATTTCGGGAGCGAGAATATTTGAATATATAAGCGGGATCGTGAGGCAGAGCAAGGCAATTCAGTTCGAATACAATTCAATTCAGTTCGGAGTTTAATACGAGCGAATATTTCATGCGCCATAGTGTCTTATAGTTTAGTTGCGGCGACACGAGATTTACGTTTACTGCGCAACAACTGGAAATATTACTCCGTCAAATGGATATCAGGAAATTCTTTGAAAGAGGTGAGTCAAAACAAAACACATACATATGTACCTAATATGATTATTTGATTTGTTTAGCCCCCCTTCTCTTGTAAGTGTATATCTTTATCATATTAATTACTTACAATATTTAAATTTATTAATTACAAGACGTGGTTTTGTTATAATTGTATATATGTTCTATGCTCTTTCATTTATCAAACATGAAAGAGCATAGAACATAGAAAATAGATGTATCATTTCAATTATTGTAGGTACGTATATTTTTTGCTGGAAGGAAAACATTTAAAAGTAGTTTTGTTTGGTGGGGGTGGTCATGTTCGAGGCAGGGTAGCAACCTGTATAATAATACAACAGGAATAAAAATTATCCTACGTTCTAGGGTATTATTTATCCAGATTCCAAATTTAATCAAATCGCGTCCAGCCGATACAGCGTGATAGAGAAATAAACGTCCAATCAAACACACAAACAAAACTTTCAAATTTATACTATTAGTAGAAATGAAACTTACATGTTATTCTACAAATGTGACGTTATTTGGGAAAAGGGACCTTCTTATGGTCGGTTTTAGTTTCCGAGATGTTCACAGACAGTTTTATGAAATAATAATAAAAGTACAATTTTATGTTTATTACTTTGTAGTAACCAGCAAACACCTAAAAGTGTTTTTAATTGAATCACCTCTTTAAATAACTTCCAAAGAAAACTTAGCTTTTTCAAATTTTAAACTTTAAACATAGTTTTCTCGCAATCGCATTTTATTGTCCAAGAAAGTGCAACCCTCACCCTCAGATATGATATTAGTACTATAGGAAATGTTTAAGATGATGGATGATTTTGATTTTATTATGTTTAGCTCGAAGGGTTAGTTGGAAAGAGATTTGCCGGGCTTGGATGGAAGATGATCTTCAGAGATGATAATCTCTATTGGCGGCCTTAGAGCCAGTTAAAAATGCTATTTTAAATAAGAATTCGCACAAGGCAGTTGAAAATATGCTTTTAACAAAATAACGGCACAATGCCCGCATTTATTGCTTCTTCTTTACAGAACGTGTATACAAATTACTTCTTCGACACAAGCCGTTTCGTTCCAAATCGTTCCAAGGTGATCGCAATCACCCCGGAGAGCTGCTCATTCAATGAGTTTCAACAAGTGACAACTCACACATTACAACTGAATGATAACAACTGAATTCGCTTCGAGGAGCTGGCTTCTTTTATAACCTAATTAGCTCTAATTAGCAATTAAGCTGATTGGTTAATTCTTCCCGCGTTTTAAGTGACGTAAGCATAATTTTTCGCGCGCTCCATTTCTTTAATAAAAGGGGCGTGTCCCTGCTGCTCGCCTGTCATTTCATCGAAGGATTCTGACGGGCAAACGTCTTTCTCAAGGCGAAAATGAATCTTTATTTTCAAAAGCATTGTCGCGACCCGGGATGGTTAGCCCACTGCTGCGAATTAAATATGTCGCGGGCCAGTGGTTTAAGGGCGCGAACACATTATTTGTTTATTTATAGCGGGCAATATCATAGTCCCGGAGGATATGGATGCCTCGAAGTTGTGGGTTCTCTGGTCTAGCACGCCGTTTGCCGGATGATGTGCGCTGCTGAGGAAAAAGTTTCGCTACTCTAGGCAAGGGTTGAATTAAAACGCATTTTAACTTTACATCATGGATTGTTTTATTTGGTATAAGGGGAATTGTACATTTTTAATTCACTCTGGTGGTCTTTACAAACTCACTGCTTTCCAACAACTCACTGACTGACTGACTGACTGGCTCTCTCCAAACTAACTCTGAACTCTGACTTCTGTCATCTCTGGGAGTTTTCAAGAAAAGATATCTTGATTGGCTAAGACCTTAATGAGAAGGCGTATTTTTAAATCATCAAGCCCTCCCATTTCCTGAAGGGCGTCTCTTCGAAAATTCACATGACTTTCTGGAAACTTTCCGTTAAAAGCATCCTTTTTTTGAAGGACCATTTTTTACACAAAATGTAAGAGCAAGTAGATTTATAATTCACTGTCAACTCAGATATATGACTTATTTCCTCTCATCATATTATTTTGACTAAGACCCAAGGGGTCAGCGAAAAGAGCGGAAAAGGGATATATAGAAGGGAGGAGGTGCTAAAAGCGTTCGGGTCCGGATCTGCTTGCAGTGACCTTAATTAAAAAAAGAGAATTCCTTTAAGAATTCAAACAAAATTTATAACAGCGGTTTCCGGTCCGCAACAGCATTTCATATTGAAAAGAGCGGAGAATGAAATCCCACAGTACTATATGTGTTTTTATGTATATTTTGGATCTATTAATAACTCCATACCGACAACAAAGTCCCTTTTCTCTGGTAACGTCATAACAAATGTATTATTTCAAATTACCTAGTTTTGATTATTTGGCGATCAAACCACAAAGTTAACGAATTTTGAATATCGCAATTTTACTTTTACTGATAGGAAGTAAATGATATTTGAATTGAATGTGATGTTTTTATAGGTATCTTGATCTTTATTTTAGTCCTATGACTAAACACCGTAAGAGTAATTTTGTGTATCCATTTTTTAGGGACAACACGCGAATAAAGAAAAAAGGTCGGGAAAGTAGCAGTGGAAGCGATGAAAATGACAACCATGATAAAACTACTCATGTAATGCCAAGATCATTGCATGATAACATTGGACAAGCGTCTAATTTTTTTTTAAATGTTCGTAATAGTCCAATTCAGGTTAATACGTAAAAAAAAATTGGAAAAGTTGCCCGGAAAATTGGAAAATTCAGGAAAAACTAAAAAAAATTCAGGTTAGCCAACATAGCTTCCCAAACAATAAAAGAGCTAAACTAGCAAAAAAACAAGTGTTGGCGGCCCTGTTTGTAGAATTTTTGAGTCTCATTCATTCTCAATAGTTCTAACCACATTATCGTTGAAGAAGAATTTAATACTGCAACAAAGATTTAAAAAAACTATCTATTTTTTTAAAGTACATTTAAAACCAAAAATTAAAAAAAAATCGTCATGATAACTAAATTTTTGAAAAAGTTATGGTTATTTCAAAAAAGCTATTCTTTTCAAAAATTCCTAACTTTTTTGGGTTGGGTGAAAAAATTTGAAAAAAATTCTAAAAACCGTCTTTAAATAGGGTAGAAAAAAATAAAAAGTTTCAGCCAAGCTTTTTGATTATATATAAGGATGAAAAATATTTAATTTAAAATAAAATATGTTATTTAAAAATCATTTTTCTTAAAAATACCCTTGGGAATCTCACCTCATCTTTTTTCTATTGTATTTAAGACCCTCAGCCATTTCAAAAGGACTAAGCCTTTTGGCTTTTGTATTCGAGCTCATTCATTCATTTCAATATTATTTATTTATTTCAAAGTTAATTATAGAGAATTATTAAAACTATACTAACTAAACTAACTGAAAGTGATTAATTAGCTTTGGAATTTCTTTAAAAATATATTTTAAAGATTAAAACCAAAAATTCAATTAGCCCGTAGAATTCTTTAAAGAAAACAAAATCATTTGAAAGCCCATTGTTATAATGTTTTGAAATCTAAGAAATTTCGGCCTATTGAAATTATTAAAAACCTATTTTGAGGCTAATTAAAGTAAATTTTCTATAATCTAATAATAAACTTTAAAAGTTTATTATTTTTAATTTTTTAATTGGATAATTCTCCCCAAATGACGATTTTCACCTTATTTGTTGAATTTTTACAAGACAAAAACTTTATTTTAATTTAAGTTGAAAGGTTCTTTTTGCCGAATAATTGAGTAGCAGAAGGGGACAATAAAATATTGTCTTCTGCTGGAAAAATAAATATTTTAAATTCAATTATTATAGATATACTTTGTCCTCTTCATCAATCTATTACAATTTATTAACAAGAGTTGATATATGAAAGTGTTCTTTAAACGTGTATAAAACATCAATAAAACAGCCAAGTGGGGGTCCAAGGGGCGAAGCCCCCTGGTTAGCAGAAGGCCGCCAAAGGCGGACCTTGAAGCTAGTAGGGAATATATTAATGTGAAAGTGGTTAGCAAAAGGCCCGCCAAAGGCAGGCCTTGAGGCTAGTAAATAATAATTATCATCTAGGCAAATAGGACATTAATTATGAAACTCTATAAGTCTGTACAAAGTGTTCAAATTTTAGGATAAAAAATATTTTGTCCTTTTCAGGACCATATAAAATAGCAAAACTCGAGTATAGCTTGCTTCGATATATAGTATTTTATTTCTCCTACACTGATTTCCTAAAAAACAAATCACTTAAATTTTTTCTGAAAAAAAAGTTAATTAATCACATGATTGGGAAAACAGAAAGTTTGAAACCAAAATATAAATTTGAATTCAGATGAGATGAGATATTTCTCCGCTATCAAAGATGACCTAAATAGAATGCATTGGTGTCACAGATTTTATTAGAATCTGAATTTGAATCAATTGATATTTTGACATTTGAAATTGATAAAGTCTCTTTGAGCATCTGTCTCGCTGGTATCGGGTTTAAAGTTTTTTGTCCCAGACAGAATAAATGAAGCATTTTATTTTAAAACTTTTTTAGTTAAAAAGTCGATTTCGTTGAGAGTTGTTTTTTCTTAAATGTATTAGCAATTCTATGGATTTAATATTAATATTTGTTAAAATAATATTAAAGCGTGTTTTAAATAGATTACGAACGGGCGTGGGTCATTCTAAATCAAATCTTCTTAAATGGATATACATTGAAGACGACCTCTGCGAATGTGGAGCTAACACAAACAATGCCACAACTCGCCTGCAATTATTTTAAATCTCGACGAACTCTTTATTTCGAGTGATGGAGCGGTGGAACTAGCCAGGTTCTGGAGTCACGTGTGATTCTTAGGCTGCCGGATACCAGGAAGAAGAAGGCGTTATAATAGGGGTGAAATAATGGTTTAATTTAAACCTTAACTTAGGTATTAAATAAATGAAGATTTCTTAAAAAGGTTTTGGTTCAAAACGGCATATCTATCAAAAATACACTTTCATGTGTATGTGGTTTTTCTTTATTTTTCTCATAACAACTTATAACAACACAAACAAATTTTATTTTTATTACATTCTTTTTTTTTTTTTTTTACGAATTTTGTAAAAATCCTTTATCTCAAAATGAAAGTAGGTATATAGTTTGCTTGATTTAAGAACATTAACGTGATTGGATAATTTCTAAACACTTCATTTTTTATCTAATTACTTTACCATACAGGGTATGGTCAAGTATTGTAATCGTGCATGAAAAAAGTGGTTTTTTCCTTCTTTTTTTCAAAATATCTAAAAAGCGGCTCAAACTATTTCGATGAAAAAAATTGAGCGAAACCATGACATTCGGTCTACAAAAAAACTCTAATAAGTGAACATCGAAAAAATTATATTTTTCGAGATAATAATTGTTTTGTCAAAATGTCTGTTCGTTAGTTAGTTAGTCTGTGCGTTACCAAATTTGTGGACGAGATAGCTCAAAACTAGTGAAAATATTGAAACCAAATTTCACACAAAATTAAGGGGGGTCGAGTGGGGTTAAAAATTAAAAATCTAGGTCGTTTGAACAAACTCAACCAAATTTTGTATACATAATCAGTGGATCCCCAGAAGTCTAAAAATGCAAAATCTAACCGACCAAAATGGGTAGGGGGACTGAGGGTCAAAAAATGAATATCTTGGCCATTTACGAAACTCAACCAAATTTTGTATACATAATCACTGGGTCTCCAGAAGTCTAAAAATGCAAAAACTAACCGCCCGAAATGGAGGGGGGGGCGGGTCAAAAAATGAAAATCTTGGCCATTTACCAAACTAAACCAAATTTTGTATACATAATCAGTGGGTCCCAAGAAGTCTAAAAATGCAAAAACTAACCGCCCGAAATGGGGCGGGGGGTCAAAAAATGAAAATCTTTGCCATTTACCAAACTCAACCAAATTTTGTATACATAATCAGTGGGTCCCAAGAAGTCTAAAAATGCAAAAACTAACCGCCCGAAATGGGAGCGGGGAGGGGGTCAAAAAATGAAAATCTTTGCCATTTACCAAACTCAACCAAATTTTGTATACATAATCAGTGGGTCCCAAGAAGTCTAAAAATGCAAAAACTAACCGCCCAAAATGTGGCGAGGGAGGGGGGGGTCAAAAAATGAAAATCTTTGCCATTTACCAAACTAAACCAAATTTTGTATACATAATCAGTGGGTCCCAAGAAGTCTAAAAAATGCAAAAACTAACCGCCCAAAATGGGGCGGGGGTCAAAAAATGAAAATCTTTGCCATTTACCAAACTCAACCAAATTTTGTATACATAATCAGTGGGTCCCAGGAGTCTAAAAATGCAAAAACTAACTCCCTCCTACATGATTATAAATAATTTTATTAAATATTAAATATAAGTGAGGGGCCAGGTTGTATGGTAAAGTCAAGTGGATGGCCACATCAGAACACGTCAGCTTATTTTTTCTTCGATTTAATTCCTGGCTGCTGATTTTTACTTTTTAAATCTATATAATAAAAATGAATTTCTTTTTCTTTGTAAGCGCAGATCTCTCAAATGCCTGGACCGATTTGGCTAATTTTTTTTTAAATGTTCGTAATAGTCCATTTCAGGTTAATACGTAAAAAAAATCGGAAAAGTTGCCCGGAAAATTGGAAAATTCACGAAAAACTAAAACAAAATCTGTATAGCCAACATAGCTTGCCAAACAATAAAAGAACTAAACTAGCAAACTAAACATTTGTTGGCGGCACTGTTTGTCAGATTTTTGAATGTCATTCATTCTTAATAGCATAGATAATAGAGTTCTAACCACATTATCGTTGAAGAAGAATTTAATAATGCAACAAAGATTTAAAAAAACTATCTATTTTTTTTAAAGTACATTTAAAAACAAAAATTAAAAAATAAACTGCAACGGATCGTTGCTAAACTTTATCCAATGTACTATCTTATTCTAAAATAAAGTACTTTAAAATATAATTTTACAAAAAACTATATATGACCTTTTTTGTGGTCCTCAAGGTACTTAATTACAATGAATTTTAAATCCCACAAATATTAATTTGACAATTTAATTGATGAACTCAAAAATTGTTATTTAATTAAATAAACTGCAACGGATCGTTGCTAAACTTTATCCAAATTCATTTGAAATATTAATATGTTTATTCCTTTATCATTAATCAGATATCACTTGCAATTTGCAGTTCATGTTGACCCATGCGCGGATCCAGGGGGGGGGGCGACCGCTCCATTTTTCATGTTTATTTAATTTAATTTTTTTTTTATAACATTAAATTTTAAAATTGAAGAAAATAAAGTTCTATGTGCCCCCCCCCCCGCTTGGACAATTCCACCGCGACATACTTCCGAGATCAAAAGTAGATCTTATATACCGGCGACCGCCCCCCCCCCCCCAAATCAGAGGTCTGGATCTGCGCCTGATGTTGACTTTATTTCAAAAATAATGATCGATTCTCATTTAACAGTCGAAAAATAACCATTCTAAATTCGATTTTTGACGTTTCGGTTTTTATTGGTAGCCAATGGTGCAGACATGGAGGAATCGACTTAAAATCAAAAATAGCAATCGATTCTTATCTAATACTAGAGGAATAACAATTCTACATTAGATTTTTGACCCTTCGATTATTATTAGTAACCATTGCTTAATTTTATCCATCCATTTGATATTCGTCATTCTTCTGTAGCACCACATTTCGAAAGCCTCCAATCTCTTTCTCTCCGCTTCTCCAATTGTCCAGGTTTCACACCCGTACATGGCCATGCTCCATACATATGTCTTCAATAGCAACTTCCTGTTTGCCAAGCTGATTGAGGAGGAGCATAGTAGTTTTTGTCTTGAACCAAACCCCATTTTTGCTTGGGCAATTCTTGATCCAATTTCGTTTTCGCTCCTCCCATCCCATGTTATCTTACTTCCTAGGTAGCGGAATTCCTTAACTCCTTCTAGGTTTTCTTTGGTTAATTTTGATGCATTCCTGTCTCGTTTGTTCTTTTTTTGTACATGGGCTTCAGGACCTTGGTTTTATTCTTGTTTATTTTCATTTTGATTTCTTCTATTAGGATTTGGTTAATTCCATTCAAGGCGTCCTCTAATTCTTTTTTATTGCTTCCTAGAAGGGCAATGTCATCGGCAAATCTTAACATAGCGATCTTTTGACCTTGGATTTCTATACCTGTATCAATTTTGTCTTTGAATTCTTTAATCGCTTCTTCTATGTATAAGTTGAAAATCATGGGTGACAGCACACATCCTTGTCTTACACCTTTTTTTATTTTGGCTTCTCTGTGTTCATCACCAATATTTATAATTGCCGTCTGGTTTTGATATAGATTGTAGATTAGTCTTCTCTCTGAATTTTATTCCCGCCTGTTTTAATATTTTAAACATAATTTCCCAATTGACATTATCGAATGCTTTTTCTAGGTCTATGAATCCGATGTAGACAGATTCTTCCCTGATAAAAGCCCTTTCTATTATTAGTCTAAGAGAGAGAATTGCTTCTCGGGTGCCTCTGTTTCTTCTAAAGCCGAACTGGTCTTCCCCCAGATTTTCTTCAACTCTTTGTTCTATTCTTCTCTGGATTATTTTGGTTAGGATTTTGGAGGCATGTGAGGTTAGGCTAATGGTCCTGAAATTTTCACATTTATCCGCGCCTGTCTTTTTGGGAAGTGTGACTATTTTGTTTTTTTGGAAATCTTTGGGATGATTCCCAATTTATAGATTTTGCTAATTAGTTCAAAGAGTTTGTCAAGTGCCTTTTCCCCAGAGTTCTTTAGGATTTCAGCTTGTATATTGTCTATTCCGGGTGCTCTATTATTTTTTAGTTCCTTCAAAGCTGTCTCGAATTCTGACCTGAGTATGGGGTCTCCTAATTCGTTTTCGTCCACAGATTCTTCTTCTTCTATTGGGTTCATTGTTTTTTCTTCTCCATAGAGTTCTTCTAGGTGTTCCTTCCATCTATTTGCCTGTTCGTTTTCGTTTAGAATAATGTGGCCTCCTTTATCTCTTATGTTCTTGCTTTTTGGCTTGTCTTCTTGAAAATTTCTTTTTATTGCCCTATAGGCTACATCAACTTTTCCCAATACTAGATTTTCGTTGACTTCTTTACATTTTTCTTGAATCATTTTTTCTTTTGCTTTTCTACATTCTCTTATAACTTTCCATCTTAATTTTTTATATGTTTCTTTCCCTTCTTCGTCTTTTCTGTTCTTAAATTTTCTTCGTTCGTCAATCAGTTGCAGTATTTCGTCTGTTACCCATGGCTTTTTAATTTCGTTTTTCTTTGATTTAAGGACTTCGTTGGCTGTTTCAGTCAGGCTTGATTTCATAGCATTCCATTCTTGTTCGATTTCTTCTTCTTTATTATTTGTGGGTGTTTTTTCTTCCAGTTTCTTATTCATTACGTTTTCGAAAAGTTTTTGGGTTTCCTTATTTTTTAATTTAGATATATCCCAGTTTTTTCGCGACCCTCCCTTTTTTATTAGTTTTTTAAATTTTAGTTGGCATTTCATCGCAATTAGATTGTGATCACTAAAAATATCAGCCCCAGGATAGCTTTTACAGTCCTTTACTTGATTTCTGAATCTTTGTTTGACTAATATGTAATCTATTTGAAATCTCCCCTTGTCTTTTGGCATTTTCCACGTGTAGATCCTTCTTGGATGGTGTTGGAAGAGTGTGTTTGCTACTACTAAACTGTGCTTACTGCAAAATTCAATTAATCTTTCGCCCCTTTCATTCCTATCTCCTAGACCGTGTTCGCCCACCACTTTTCCTTCTTTGCCTTTTCCTACTCTTGCATTCCAATCCCCCATAATTATTAAATTTTCATCCCCTTTAACGCGCTTCATCAGGTTTTCAATTTGTTCGTACATTTCTTCTATCACTTGGTCATCCTTATATGATGTAGTAGGCATGTATACCTGGATTATCACAGTATCTTTCGGTTTCGAATCCACTGTGATCATAACAATCCTTTTGCTTACCTGAAGATAATTCTTTACCCTTTGCCCTATTTTTTTATTCATAATAATGCCCACTCCTGCCTGCCCATTCTGCCCCCCGTATGAATGATTCTATGGCTGTTTTCAAACCAAAAATCTCCCTCTACTGGGTATCTCATTTCACTAATCCCAATAATGTCCAATTTGTGTCTATCCATTTCCCGCTTTAAATTCATTAGTTTATCTATTCCCTTTAGCGTCCTAACATTCCACGCTCCGACTCGTAGAAAGTCATTATTTATTTTTCCCTTTATGATGGTCTCTCCTCGGGTAGCCCCTTCCCGGAGATCCGAACGAGGGGCTAGTTTACCTCCGGAATTCTTTACTCGAAGAGAAATCGTCATGTTGCATATTCTTGGGATTTGTAATGTGGTGGTTTCCCGTTGCCTTCCACATGTTGAAGAGAAGAAAAATGAAAAAGGAAATCAACTCCTAGCCCTCGAAAACCTAATAGCGTCGGAGTCGGTAAAAAAAAAAAAAAAACAAGAGTTGGCCAAGGGAGGCCGTATAGGAGAGAGAAAAAGAGAAGCCTGACACAAGTAAGTGGAAGCAATGTCAGACTTAGCTCGGATAACCCCGTGGTCGCAATCCACGTACTCATCAGAAATGAGTTCCTGTGACATCTAAAATATGAAAACAATTACACAGGCAATACTTGTAAGCAACAAAGCAACAGAAATACGTATACTTATATACATATATATATATATATAGAACATATAATTAGAAAGTTTAAATTTTTGATTTACACTTTTAATTATTTTTTTGGATATGTTGATATATATTTATGTTATATGTTATTTTAAATATATTATTATATTTGTTTCAGGCGAATTTTAATAACCAATCAGTTCTCAGGCTTCTACAATCCCCAAATTCGCCCCTGTCTCGAATATCGGTGAGTAATTACTTTAAATCAGTATCCGACTGATACCTTTATGAAAATGTGTATCTCTATATCTGGACCCTTTTTTCTAAATTGCTTTTTTTGTTTGTTTGTGTGTGTGTGGTGTGTATGGGGGTGGTTAATTATTAATTAAGGCAACATTTTTTTTGAACTTTTAATTTTTATTTCTATAGATAAAATGTTATTTATTCAATTAGTTCAGGTTAAAAATATTATTTCTCAATCTTATTTATAGGCAATTAAAAAGCAATGGACGCCCCACCTACATTATTTATTATGGTTGTTTTATTATTTTATTATTTTATTTATTAATCTAATTGAGTGTAAGGGCGTAAATAATGGCTTATGAGCTTAATAACACGAAAAATACCAAAGTATTTTGGCTTTTGGTAAACTGATGCTATACATGACCACAAATGGGCAAAAAACCTTTTTAATTTTATGGGGATACGATGTAACAATTTAGAAAGACAAATTCAAATTGTGGTTTCACAAAATAAAATTAGAGGAAAAAGTGAAACTTTTTCAAGACACAATACACTATTTGCAGTTTCGCTGAATTTAAAAAAACTTGTATTCGAATGATTATTATTTTATACTATAAAATTTAAGATCTCAAAAAATATATTTTTTGATTAATTTTGCCCCTCCCCCATTTTGGGCTTCTAGTTTTTGCATTTTTAGACTTCTCGAGTTCCACTGATTATGTATACAAAATTTGGTAGAGTTTGGTACAAGAGCCTATATTTTTAATTTTTAACCCCCTTCCACCCCCCTTAATTTTGGGTCGATATGCACCAAAATATAATCAGCTCTTAATCTCAATGTACCAAAGCTACGTGTGAAATTTGGTTTCGATATTCACACTAGTTGTTGGGCTAGCTCCACAAAAATTTGATAACACACACACTAACGGACGGACGAGAGACTAATAGACATTTTGACAAAATAATTATTATCTCGAAAAATATAATTTTTTCGATGTTCACTTATTAGAGCTTTTTTGTAGAGCGAAATGCCATGGTTTCGCTCAATTTTTCTAATCAAAATAGTTCAGCCGTTTTTGAGATATTTCGAAAAAAAGAAGGAAAAAACCAATTTTTTCACCATACCCTGTATGGTAAAGTAAAAACATAGTTGAAAATGATTTTTTTTCACATTGCAGATATTTTCCAACACAAGCAAAATTTGAAAAATTTTAACGAAAATGAATTTAGGTCGAATCAAAGATTTTAATAGAAATGTTCATATTGCATGTAGGAGGAGGGCCCTGTCCCCTCAGGAGTTGAACCCAAGCACTAGTTTGATTTCCAGGCAACTAGTCAGACCATTGAGACAATCACCTTCAAACATGCAACATATATAACGAAAGCCAAAAATTCTTAATTCACTCGATTCGACTGGAATAGTAAAAATACTGTAATTTTTATTGGCGTTCGTTTATGGGGTATCCCACACCAAATCGGACGGTTTGAAAAATTTTAATATTTGATTTCCTTTATTTTTTGACATTTTTTACTACCCATTAAAAAACTCTTCCTGGTAAATTTTGAAATTTTTCTTATCACTGGTTTAAAAAATATCGAAGTTCGGTTTTTCGTTCATAGCTTTTTCAAAAATGGTCCTAATTCAAAATTGTTTTTTTTTTGAAATTTTTGTGTTTTGCATACTTTTTAGAAAAAAAATAGAAAAATATTATTTAAAGTTTAGGGAACGAAGAAAAGATTATTTTTATTACAGACAAAAGGATCAGCCGGGGCTCGAATTATTTAAAGTGTTTTTATATGCGATTTTTGAGTTTTAAAATTTTAATCTTGTTTTTGAAACTGTATGTATGTACCTACTGTTCGATTTTTTTGATAATTTTTTATTTTAAACTTATATTCGTTCTACAGTGGTCTTATTATAATTACTATTTTTTTCGATTTTCGACTTTGATTTTCTTTCAACAAACTAAAATACTAATTATTTATTTTAAATACCTGTTAACGATAAAAAATCAATTCATAATAACTAAAAAAAGAGAACTCAATAACAAAAGTGGTTTTAATAATGGTTAATTTAGCGAATAAAATTTTTTGAAATTTTCAAAAATCGAAAAAAAAGTAATTATCATAAGACCACTATCAACCCGGTCTTAAAATTCGTACAATGAATAGAAGTTTGAAATAAAATATTATCAAAAAAATTGAAGAGTACATACAGTTTAAAAAAACAAGATTAAAATTTTCAAAGTCAAAAATTGCATATAAAAAGACTTTAAATAATTTTTTGTATTTTTTTTCTAAAAACTATGTAAAAATAAAAATTTCAAAAAAAAAAAAAAAATTGAATTTGGATCATTTTTGAAGAAGTTAATAGCGAAAAACCAAAATTCGATATCTTTTAAACCGGTGATCAAATCAATTTCAAAATTTACCAGGAAGAGTTTTTTGATGGGTACTAAAAAATGTCAAAAAATGAAGGAAATCAAAAATTAAAATTTTTCAAACCGTCCGATTTGCCGTGGAATGCCTCATATGTTGCATGTTTGGTGGTGATTGTTTGACTAGTTGTCCGGAAAGCCAACTAGTGCTTGGGTTCAACTCCTGAGGGGACAGGACCCCCTACATGGAATATAAACATAATATCTATTAAAAACTTTGCTTCGTTCTAAACTCATTTTCGTTAATAAATTGATTAAATATAGCAAATTGATTTTTTAGAAAAATAAGCTGACGTGTTCTGATGTGGCCATACACTTGACTTTACCATACAACCTGGCCCCTAAAATTATTTATAATCATATAGGGGGGGGTTAGTTTTTGTATTTTTATACTTCTGGGGTCCCACTGATTATGTATACAAAATTTGTTTGAGTTTGGTAGATGGCCAAGATTTTCATTTTTTGACCCTACACCCCCCCCCCCCATTTTGGGAAGTTAGTTTTTGCATTTTTAGACTTCTAGGGGTCCACTGATTATGTATACAAAATTTGGTTGAGTTTGCTCAAACGGCCTAGATTTTTAATTTTTAATCCCCCCTCCACTCCCCTTAATTCTGGGTCGATATGCACCAAAATCTAATCAGCTCTTAATCTCAATGGACCAAAACTACGTGTGAAATTTGGTTTCGATATTCACACTAGTTTTTGAGCTAGCTCGTCCACAAAAATTTGGTAACGCACAGACTAACAGACAACCAGACATACTAACTAACAGACATTTTGACAAAACAATTATTATATCAAAAAATATAATTTTTTTCAATGTTCGCTTATTAGAGCTTTTTTTGTAGAGCGAAATACCATGGTTTCGCTCAATTTTTTTAATCAAAATAGTTTCAGCCGTTTTTGAGATATTTCGAAAAAAAGAAGTAAAAACACTTTTTACAATACTTGACCTAAAGTAAAAATCGATCTTTCTTTCTCAAATAGATACTCATTTCTTTCCGTTGAAAATTTTTGTTATGCGAGCCCGACTCACACTTGGCCGCATTATATTTTTTAGCTTTGTTTATTCTTGAATTTTTTGATTTATTATTTATTTATTTTATTAAAAAAAAATAAACTTTATTTGGTTACTTTCCTAAATATCTTTAAAACCAGATAACTGATTTTCCAAAATAATCAAATTAAGAAATCGCTCGGCCAATCTTATCTTGATACCCGATTGCTTAATGACGCGAATTATGAATTTCTTAACGAAATGAGCAAACAGCGTCCATATATTTCTAAAATAATGATATAGACTGTTAATGTGCATGGATAATGCATAAAAACGCTAAGGTAAAACACCTCCCATGTCTCCTTGGGCCTTTTACGATTATCTATTTCTCAATAATAAATATCTAACAAATTGAAAATTAAATCATCCCGAGAGTTTTTCGGATATTGATTAAGTTAATTGATATGGAACAATAACGATGGGTAAGGGAGAGGCAGTCGCAATTACGTCTTTTTCGAATCAGAAAAATTAAGAAATTGGCCTTGGACTGATTAAACAAATCAATTACGCGCATTCTAATTAATGGTCAAAGAAAATTATTAAAATGATTATACAAATAATAATTCTTGTAAATTGATTAGAGAAAAAAATAAGCTGACGTGTTCTGATGTGGCCATCCACTTGATTTTACCATACAACCTGGCCCCTCCTTATATTTAATATTTAATAAAATTATTTATATTCATGTAAGGGGGGTTAGTTTTTGCATTTTTAGACTTCTGGGGGTCCACTGATTATGTATACAAAATTTGGTTGTGTTTGCTCAAATGGCCTGGATTTTTAATTTTTAACCCCCCCCCCTCCACCCCACTTAATTTTGGGTCGATATGCACCAAAATCTAATCAGCTCTTATTTTTTGTAAATATATTATGTAAATGTTCCTATAATTATGTAAATACTCCTGTAATTAAATTCACCCTACTATGTAAATATTTCTTGTTAGTGGAGGCCCCCACCTGCGTGGCCCAATAAACGAAAAATCAATGGACCAAAACTACGTATGAAATTTGGTTTCGATATTCACACTAATTTTTGAGCTAGCTCGTCCACAAAAATTTGATAACGCTCAGACTAACGGACAACCAGACAACTGGACGGACGGGCAGACTAACAGATATTTTGACAAAACAATTATTATCTCAACAAACATAATTTTTTCGATGTTCACTTATTAGAGCTTTTTTGTAGAGCGAAATGACATGGTTTCGCTCAATTTTTCTAATCAAAATAGTTTCAGACGTTTTTTGAGATATTTCGAAAAAAAGAAGGAAAAAAAAACACTTTTTTCATGCACGATTACAATACTTGAGCATACCCTGTATGGTAAAGTAAAAATAGAGGAAAAAGTGAAATTTTTTTTAATACTAGACACGTTCTGCGAAAATTTTATAGCAGTTTATGTTACTTAAATTTTATAAAGAGAAACAAAGAGGTTGTCCTCTGCCTGATGTAAATAAACATAGATACACATATACTGTATATATGGTATATATATATTTTTTTGCAACGAATTAGAATCTAATTAAGAAAAGAAGGAAAAAAAATTCTTTTTCTATGCCTTTGTTAAAAATGAAGAAAGTTTTTGAACACTACTGTGGAGAGAAGAAGGAAACATTTTATTGTTTCATTCATTGACCCTTTGAAACCCTGAAGAAGGAGGAAAAATCCTCCGAAATGTCGGTTTGAAAGGAAAGGAGGAAGGATTCCAATAAATTTCACTTTATTTTATGTGTTAATTTTTTCTTTCCTCACTACCTCTGGGCTGCCTTCCATTACTTTCAATTAATATATATATATATATATATTTATTTAAAGATAAAAGTAAATAAATATTATATGAAATATTCATTTATATTTTGTTTATTGGGCCGCCGAGGAGCTGGCCGCCTCTTACAACGACAAAAGAGCATTAGACAAATTTATTTACAAATCTTTCACACTTTCAGCTTCAGAACAAATTAATTCATGAGTTAAGATTTCTAGGTCCCTTGTTTCACATTAAAACTAAAAAAATAAAAGAGATAAATTTGTTCAATACATAAGTATATTTCGGGCTGTAAACTGACAGTTAAAATTCTGTACTTTCCTGAAGATAGGTTTACAGCCCGAAATATATATATTGAAAAAATTTACCTCTTTTATTTTTTTAATTTTAATGTGAAACAAGTGACCTAGAAATTTTAACTCATAGTAAATGAATATTTCATATAATATTAATTTACTGTTATCTTTATTAAAGATGTTTTACCTTGCACCAACACCACAATCTCTATTAATTATTATTATTTATTTGTTCGAGACTATAGTTTCGAAGGCTTGACCTTTATCATCAGTCTTTTTTTAGTTATAAATATTATTTTTCATGAGGTCAGTATCGAGTGGATATTGAAAATTTTGTTCTTACTTAGCAGACAAGTTTAGTTAAACAATAAATTTAATCAAAATAATTAACAAGAAGGTTTGAGTTTCTCTTTTTGAAAATAAGATGGTTTTTTTCAAAAATGCGCCACTGGTTCCAGTTGTATTTTGATTTCGCTGCTTATGTCGCTCTCTTACGGTGCTGCGAGGGGTAAACCGCGATTGTAATTAGGTGTACACGTCTTTGGAATTATGTGGAATTATTTTGGAATTCATTAGATAATGCCCCTTTAGGTATCTATTGTTTTCTACTTGGAAATGAAAGTGGAAGTGGAAGTAGGTGTACACGATATTAGGTCCCGGTTCACCCTTCACGGTGCCGCCTGATCCGGCCGTCTCTCTGCATCATAGCACGCGAGAGTTTAACCGCGATTGGAATTAAGTGTACACCTCTTTGGAATTATGTGGAATTATTTTGGAATTCAATAGATAATTCTCCTTCATCTATTGTCTTCCACTTGGAAATGAAAGTGGAACTAGGTGTACACGATCTTAGGTCGCTGTTCACCCCAAGGTGGCCGTTTTTAGATGATTGTTTTACATGTCATCGTTTAGAAACCGCTTATCCAAAAATTATAAAAACATTCCACAAATGCACCCATACTCTCCTTTTGAACATTATAGAGAACGAATTTGCTATCTCAAGTATTTTTGAAGATATAATCATTCTTCTGTTGGCTGCTGGCCGCTGGGCGAGGTATTCCCCGAAGGGACTAGTAATCTGTATATCGCACTGTGTCCGGTCCAGTCCTAGCGCTGACCGCTAGATGGCGCTGCGACCCCATACATAGTAGTTTGTTCAAATAAACAATACTTTAATATTAGTAATAATACTTTAAGTAAACAACAGTCAAATTGTCAAATACACTGTACACTACATTAGTCAATCTATTTATAATGAAATAATAAATCAATGAATTAAATAGAATATGCGCCAACCCGAATCGAATTAATTCAGCTACCACCAAATCATGGCCTGCTCACATACTTTTTATTACACACTTTTCCAACACCTTACTTTCCCTCGCGGCTGGAACCAACAGTTGGGGTTAAGGGGCATTCCCCTTATCTTCCAACGACCAGCCCCATACCATATCATAGTTAGCGTCGATATTTCCTCACCGCTAAGGCTGGCGGCCGCTACCAAACGGCCACGGCCAGCAACACTAGTGACCCCGACGTGGTGGGGGCGCGACACAAAGCGCCACACAGCACTCAGCACACGAGCGCCCTAACAATACTGGTGACCCCAACGTGATCTGAACACGCAACCAGCTCTTGACTTACCAGCTAGGTGGATAGAGCCTTGCCCGGCTAGCTAAGTCGATAATCGGCAACCACCCAAAATAAAAAAAAAAAAAGGTGAAGGGGTGTGGTGTCCGGTTCAGTCCTAGCGCTCACCGCTAGATGGCACTGCGACCTCATACATAGTAGTTTGTTCAAATAAACAATACTTTAATATTAGTAATAATACTTTAAGTAAACAACAGTCAAATTGTCAAACACACTGTACACTACATTAGTCAATCTATTTATAATGAAATAATAAATCAATGAATTAATGAGAAACGAAGTCAGCGCGTGTAATGCCGTGAGCGATAATATTCGTTGAATGCTATATATGCGCCAACCCGAATCGAATTAATTCAGCTACCACCAAATCATGGTCTGCTCACATACTTTTTATTACACACTTTTCCAACACCTTCACTTTCCTCGCGGCTGGAGCCAACAGTTGGGGTTAAGGGGCATTCCTTATCTTCCAACGACCAGCCCCATACCATATCATAGTTAGCGTCGATATTTCCTCACCGCTAAGGCTGGCGGCCGCTACCAAACGGCCACGGCCAGCAATACACTGCTATATCTAAAGTCTTTTTTAAGTCAAAAACCCACTTTTTTCACAATTACCGAAAAAGTTATTCCTATGTTCCTATTTAAGGTAAAATATCAAAATAAAAACATCCTGAATAAGAGAATATACCAATTCAAATTTTAAGGAAATTTACATAGTAACCGTTTAAATTAACGTATTTGACTTACTACTGTTTTGTCCAATATTTAGTATTCAGAAATTTTAATTATTTTTATTTTTACAGTTTTATTGGTGCTTTTTTGATATTTCACACTGTACATGGATCGGAGTATAAATGTAATGTCCAATAATGGTAACAACTTAATTTTTGAACTTTTTGAGTTACAACATCGATTATATTAGTTACAAAACCCTCAGTGTGCACTTGTCAAGCTTAAATATATTTGTTTTTTCTATGGAAAATGAAAACTCAAAAGAATGAATATTAGTTTGTAAAAATGATTCAATGAATACTTTATAATGCAGCAAGCAGACAGCCTTTTCGATTTGCTCTCAACAATAATAAATTCAATATATATATATATATATATATACATATATATATATATATATATATATATATATATAAATTTACTACAAAAACCATCTGTCTGATTCTTTTGGGGAATCGAAACAGATGAATTTTGTTCAGATTTTCAATAATAAATTTTATTTAGAATGTTTATATGTAAACATTAGATGAACGCGAAAGTTAAAACTTTTATCCAGTCACTGCTCTATTTTGGTGGAATTGGGACCAGACTCGTTTTGATAGTGAACCAAGAGTTGAAAAAAGATACAGGACCCAGCCGGGTATGATCCGATATCTTCTGCGTTAAGCCCGCAAATGCCTTCTCCATTTGCGGGCTTAACGCAGAAGATATCGGATCATTCCTTCGACGTAACTTGGTTCGCTATCAGAACGAGTCTGGTCCCAAATACGTAGGAGCAGTGACCGGATAAAAGTTTTAACTTTCGCGTTCAACTAACGTTTACACGATATATATAATTTTAGAAACCTGCAGAAATAAATTGGACTCAATAGAAAATAAGATATCGAAGAGAATAATACCACAATATCGCCACCGTTACAAACATAGATACGAGTAGTAATAAAGCGACTGTGAATTGGCGACTGCTTATTCTTGCATGGCTATTTGATTGATAAGGCCCAGGCCCACCCTAGAAAATAATCCCATTTACGCGAATGTAATTGAACAGCTTAAAGGATTTATTTCTTGTCCAACTCTTGATTTAGCTTTGATAACTCGAGTGGGGGATACTTCGATAAATAATTAGTGTTGAGCCACATTCTCTTCTCTGGTGACTCAGAAGGTCGATTCAGCAAATGGTAATATAATTACTTGAAAATGGGATACTGGGAAGCTGGCCAATAATTATTAGGACTGGTTGATATTTTTTTCCTTCAATTTGTTTGAATGAATCTTTTATTATACTCGTAGCGAAATTTACAATTTATATCCAAACATCTCGATGAATTTACATATCTACGGACACGAGAGAATAAAAAATAAATAGAAACCATCTATCGGTTTTTATTAAATTTGTTTAACTTTTTGTTGTTTTAATGTAAATTTTGCTGTTTTTTGAAGTGAAAACTTATTTGGTGGGGGTATGCAAAAATTTTATGAAACGACATGAAAAAGAGAGCGAACATAGTGTTAGGAAGAGAGAGAATGAGATAAACAGATCGAATTCTTCTTTATTTGTATACATTTCAGATTTTTTCGAGGGTGTCAAAGTTAAATTTTTCACTTTATATATCAAAACCGATACCCTATTTCATATCTCTAAATACTCTTGTATTAGAAGCGATAAAAATATCATGGGAATTAATATTTTATTTCTCTATGAAAATCAAAAATTCAGACCACAGCGGGGACCCTTTATATTCATTTCAGGTTTTTTTGAGGGAGTCAAAGTTGAATTTTTTCGCTTTATATGAAAGCAAATAACATATTTCGTCTCTCTAAATCGGAGCTGTCCAACCTGTAGTCCGCGGGCCGCATGCGGCCCAGCACTGCAATGAGTGTGGTGCAACATTAAATCATAAACTTCCTTAAACATTGAGATTTATATGTAGAGATATATTTATTCCCTTTTTCGAAATATGAATGTATATTTGTACAATACGTGAAGCTTTTTTCAAGAATAAAATCAAAAGTATAAGCTCAACTATATAAGATAAAAAAATAAGTAATGAAGTGTTGAATATTTAAAAATTCTTCTTCTTCTCATATTTTCATTTTCTAAAATATTTATTATTTTAGTAATTTATATGCTACAACACTGACCAAGTCTAATAG
The DNA here is from genome assembly GCA_024734495.1 of Forficula auricularia. Classification (NCBI taxonomy): domain Eukaryota; kingdom Metazoa; phylum Arthropoda; class Insecta; order Dermaptera; family Forficulidae; genus Forficula; species Forficula auricularia. The sequence continues at coordinate 308,977 of JALMQS010000139.1, read as the reverse complement.
TTATCATTCTAGTACAAGGAGACAAGGAATTGGGTTTTCTAGAACTATCACAATTAATTGATATTTTCTTTCCTGAACTAAAACTTGTCAGGACTTGTCTTTTAGATCTTTGCAAGTTCTTGGATGTCAATAGATAATGGATAGTCAGAGATTATTATATCCGTGATCCTTTTAAAAAATAAATTATCATTCCTCATATCCTTCTTTAATTTCATTCGATTTAAACCAGGGCTGTACAACCCGTGTCCAAATATAAAGTTATAGAAATTCCTTAAAACACTGAGATTTAAATGTAGATAATGGAAAACACACAGAAATTTGATCTGATATTTTTTTCTTCTCTAAAATAAGAAATTTGAAAATCTGTGAAGTTATCGAAAAATAGAAGTGCTAATTTTAAATTTTGAATTTGGAACTAGAAAAAATAACCATGATTTTAGACTCTATTTTCATTAGAAATAAATTTTCTACTTGCAAACTTTTTTTTTTTTTTTTATATTTTATTTATTGTCCTCGGGAACATAGCTCATTTAGACAGACTTGCAAACTTCTGATTGAATATTCTAGAACAACAATTAGATACCGATCTGAAAGAAAAATTGTCTCTTTATTAGAATTTTATATTAATTATATAGCCTGGAAAAAATACAAACAAATACTAATAGATAATATCACTTTTTGTAAGTATATAGGTATGTATTTACATATACAAGAAGCTATTTTCAAGTATAAAATTTACGAAAAGTAAAATTAGAAGCTCACTATGAGCTAAAAAATAATAAAGTTCTTATTTCTACATTATTAACTATTTTTAGGTTGTTATCGTCCATCTTTGAAAATAATTAGGCTGGATATTGGGATCTTGGACTTGAGAAAATAATTAAAAGCTAAATTTCAAAAAGTAGCAACACGTTTCGTCGTATATCTTTCAACTTCTTCAGGCAATTTTTAGGATCAGCTTCCTCGCTGATAGATAAATACAGACCATTAGATTGGATTTTGCAATTATATGATTAACAATGCTTAAACAAACTTAATAATACAAGACAAATATAAAAGGTATTAACAAAATAAAAAAAATAAAAACCTTTTTTTTTATTTATTTTGTTAATACCTTTTATAGTATTTGTCTTGTATTATTAAGTTTGTTTAAGCCTTGTTAATCATGTAATTGCAAAATCCAGTCTAATGGTCTGTATTTATCTATCAACGAGGAAGCTGATTCTAAAAATTGCCTGAAGAACTCGAAAAATATACGACGAAACGTGTTGCTACTTTTTGAAATTTAGCTTTTAATTATTTTCTCAAGTCGAAGATCCCAATATCCAGCCTAATTATTATTAACTACATATATCTTTTGAATAACAAATATCAATAGAATTATAATATTTTATCCGCTGCCCGAGACAATTTTTTTTCTTCAAATGTGGCCCTTGTAAGCCAAAAAGGTTGACACAATTGCTCGAAATACTCTTATATTAGAATTAATAAAAATATCATAGGAATTAATATTTTATTTTTCTATGAAAATCAAAAATTCAAACCACAGGGGGGGGAGCCTTTGTATTCATTTCAGAGGTTTTTCGAGAAAGTCAAAGTTAAATTTTTCGCTTTATATCAAAATAAAAATAAAATCTGCTGAAGACCGCTACCAACAAAACAATTGGAAAAATTAATATTATTAGGAATGTCTTCAACGATTGAATTCCCCTATCCCACGAGTTGTGTAAATGAACTTAATGACTGATTAGAGTGAATGTGAATGTTATTGTACTCTTATCAATATTACTTATATAGAGTTTCTTAAGTAAAAAAATAAAAAATAAAAAATAGTGTATAAATATTTTATTAAATTATAAATTCCCCATTTTGGTCCAATATCTTTTGCTATCTTTCTGGCAGTAACATTATTCCACGTTCAAAAAAATTTTGATCTTTGCTGGCAAAAAGCAGATCCAGTTCAATTTTGACACCTTCATTTGAAGTAAAGATTTTGCTGTCTAAATTTTTGCAGGGACCGGAACAAGTAATAATCCGATGGTGCCAGATCTGGAAAATATGGTGGGTGTGGTAGTACATCCCATCTAAGTTGGAAAAACCTTTTGACGAGTTACAATACTTGTATGAGGTCTCGCGTTATCCTGGTGGAACACTATACCTTTTCTATTGAACAATTCTGGCCTTTTCTGTTTTAGTGAATAATTCAATTTGTCCAGTTGATGGCAGTACATTTCAGAAGTGATCGCGGTATTGGCTGGAAAAAGTTCAAAAAATACGATTCCTCTGAAATTCAACCAGAGAGCATCATAACCTTGTTTTGATGAATATCGGCTTTCGAAGTGGTTTAAGCCCATTCATCTTTATTACTTCATGATCTCTTCCGTTTCACATTATTGTAGACAACCCATTTCTCGTCCCCAGTGAAGATTCTCTTCAAAAATGGGTTATTTTCTTGACGCTTTAGAAGCGAATGTCTTGGGAAATGACTTTCCGAACTACCTAATAGAATAATTCAAGTATTGAAATGGCACCTCTGGAATGGTCTTTTTAAAGTTTTTTACTTAAAACTCAGCATATATGTTTTTATAATTTTATTTTTCTAGTCTTTCCATCAAAAATTATAAAAAATTATAAAAATTTTTAAAATTAAATTATAAATATTGAAGGAAAAAGTTTCGTTTAGAATAATACTGAAAAATAAAAAGTTAGGGTATTTCCCTTCCAACACGGAAATACATTTTTATAAATGCAAATTCCATTTGTTTTTTGAAACAATAGATCATTTATTTAATTATTTTTTTGATTTTTTTTTGTTTTGAAGATTCCGTCTATGCAATTTCAAATCAGTGTCTTAGCCGACTTCTGACGTCACGCTATTGTTTCTGGTTTCTATAACTTTTTTATTTTTAAATATTTTTAAATAAACTATCATAAAGAGAAACAATCAGGTTGCCATCTGCTTGATGCAAACAATTATAAACCTACATATATATATATAACGAATATGTTTATTTGAATCAAGTAGATGACAACCTCATTGATTTCTTTTTATAAATCAACAACTCTGCTACTCTCGGCAAAACATAATCTTTTTAATCAAGTTAACTATTCATTAATTTTAAAATGTTTATTAACTCAAATTAAACACCCTACAAATAATGTAACAGAGATTTCACCTAATCCTTTTAAATACATCTATATAATTTTTTCAAAATATTATATTTCAAATTTAAATATTTAAGAATTTTAATTGGACTATTTTTTAAATAATATTTTATTTACTCGTTTCCGGAAATAGACATTTTACCGTGAGCATGTTTCCACACAAATATAATCTCCTAAAAATGTTAACGGAACTCTAATCTATAATCTTGTTGTTGTTTAATTGATCCGTGTATGTCCATGAGTTTAGGTGACATCAAGGATTGTTGACTCATTAACTTTTGGTGTGCGTATTTCGGGCTGTCAACTCAAATTACGCTCATTCATGGATCTCGCTCATTGTGTACTCGAAATGGAATCTACATACTTTCCCTTTTTGGTGACCCTGAATCTGATAAACTCTCTCCAGTCAATTCCGAATTAATTCAAGCTAAAGAAAAATTAAATTAAATTTTTATTGTTATAGAAATTAAAATAGATAAAATATATCAAAAAGATGAAGCAAATAAATAAGATATATAAACAGACACGTTCCGATGTGGCCATCCACTTGACTTTACCATACGGCCCCTCTCTTATATTTAATATTCAATAAAATTATTTTTAATCATGTAGGGGGGGAGGTTAGTTTTTGCATTTTTAGTCTTCTGGGGATTCCCACGGATTATGTATACAAAATTTGGTTGAGTTTGTTCAAATGACCTAGATTTTTAATTTTTAACCCCCCTCCACCCTCCTTAAATTTTGGGTCGATTACTGCACCAAAATCCAATCAGCTCTTAATCTCCAAAACTACGTGTGAAATTTGTTTTTGATATTCAAAAAATTTGGTAACGCCCACAGACTAACGCACTAACACACCAACGAACTAAGAGACATTTTGACAAAACAATTATTATCTCGAAAAATAAATTTTTTAGATGTTCACTTTTTTTTTTGTGGAGGGAAATCCGTCATGGACACCTCTTCATGGGTAGTGTCGGACTCCTACCGACTAAAACCCCTCCATTCCCCGATTCACCCTACCCCGGAACCGCTATTTGCATTACTTCAGGGTAGGCAGGTAGTCCTCCTTATCACCCGGTATCCTTGGCGGTTAATATCTCTCGCAGAGGTCCGATATCGCTGTCCAGCTTCCATCGTCCCTCGTCATTAAAGTTATAGTTCACTTATTAAGGCTTTTTAGTAGACCGAAATGCCATGGTTCGCCAAATTTTTTAATCTAAATAGTTTCAGCCGGTTTTGAGATATTTCGCAAAAATGAATAAAAACAAACACTTTTTTCATGCACGATTACAATACTTGACCATACCCTGTATGGTAAAGTAAAAAACGAATAAAATAGATAATTTGAAAAAAATATTGATTGTTTTGTGTATAAATGAATAGTACAAATCTTGTATAAAAAATAATATGAAAAAACGTTTATTTGAAATCCAGTCGTTTCAGGAGAAATTCTCCCTTTATCAATGGAAATATTAAGAAATTTGAAAAAATTATTGCTTTAAGAAAGAAATATAAAGCAATTATAAACAAATAAATATGTTGAATAGTGATATATATTGCTTGGAGATCAATTTACCCGGAAAAAATAAAAAATATAAATATTTGCGAAAAGTTATTTTTCTCTAAAATGAATTATCCCATTATATCAAGAAAATATTAATTTTGTTTTACTGAGAGTAGCATAATTATTGATCCGTAAAGAGAAATCAAAGATGTTGTTCTCCTTGATGCAAATAGTCATATAAATGAATATATGTAATTTTTTTAGAGACTATAGTTTCGAAGGTTTGACCTTCGTTTTTTTATTTAGAAATATTTTATCTGTTATTTCTCGCAGTTCAAATCCAAGATTGGATGTATAGGCAAATTGACTTTGCGCTAATATGTAATAAACAGAGGTCAATTAAAAACGATATATATTGATATATAAATAATGAAACTGTTGCAGATTTTATTTTTGTGATTAATTTTATTAAGAGCTGAAATTTTATTAAAATCACATATAATTAATTTTAATTCATTTATTTAACACGAATAAATAATACAATAAAACTACGACGATTCGATCGACCTATTCTGCGATCGTTCTCAAGTATGAGCACTAGGGTATTTCTTATTTTGGGTATTTTTGAATTTTTAAGCTGACAGATGCTCATATGTTTCTAAATAAATAAACAAAATTATCTCGCAAGTTTCAAGTCTCTATTTCAATTTTAACCTGTGCCGCACAGCGATGCAACTTTCCCATCTAAATAACATGGAAGTTTTGGCATTGAACGATCAATTTTTTATTCCGGCCAAAGTAATGGTTTAAAAAATTTAAAACTCTGTATACTTTATCCTTATAATAGTAGCTATCCTTCAGAATTTTTAGAGATTTTTAGCTATTATAATTTTGGAGTTACAGCTAGTTAAAATACTGCTATATCTTAGTATTAGATATAGCTATAGACTCCAAAATTATAATAGCTAAAAATCTGTAAAAATTACTGAAGGATAGCTATTATTATAAGGATAAAGTCTACAGAGTTTCAAATTTTTGAACCATTACTTTGACCGGAATAACAAATTGATCGTTCAATGCCAAAAACCTCATGTTATTTAGATGGGAAACTTGCATCGCTAGTGACACAGTTTAAAATTGAGAGAGACTTGAAACTTGGGGGATATTTTTTTTATTTATTTCAAACCATATGAGTCTCTGTCAGAGTAAAAAATTCGAAAATATCAAAAATAAGGACCACCCTAATGTTGATCCACTCCGATTTTAGGTCATACTTGAGAACGATCGCAGAATAAGTCGAGTTTTATTTAATTATTTGTTCGTGTTCAATAAATGATTATAATTAATTATGTGTGATTTTAATAAAATTTCAACTGTTAATATTTATATGTAAATGTTTATTTGCATCAAGCAGAGAACAACTTCTTTGATTTCTCTTTATAAGGGATATAAATTGGGCTGGTGCAAAAGTTATTCTGAAAATATAATATTTTCCAAAATCTCATTTATTATCTAATTAATTCGTTAAAAATTCATTTCAAATTCATAATTCAGTTGGGGATTTATCCGATTTATCAGGTAAATTAAAGCGTAAAAGTTAAGTAAGTGTGAATCATCTATATACCTAGATCAGTTCATAAAGAGAAAAAGATGAATTCCATATTTAATCCCTTTTACGGGAATATGACTGGCTGGAAAGCCATTAATTATTTTTTTCTATTTCATGGCCAATTTAATCTCACTCCTAATCTCTCTGTCTCGCTCATTTTATACATACTTTGAGTTTAGACGAACCATAACAGAGGAACAATTTCAATTGAATTTGGAATTTTGCAAACAGCTTTTCTTTTCCATGTTAGTTCACTTATACAGTACAAAGAAGTTTGTAATTGTTCGCCTAATATATTCAAGTACTTGGCACATGTTAATTAATGGAGGAGGTTACATCAACCAAATGGATCCTGACAGTGAGGATTGCGACATAGCCGATACACTATGTACTCCCTACATGTAACCTCAATTGAAAAAAATGGAAATCAACGCATTTTTGAAATATTTTCGAATACATTGCAAATAACAGAATTATTTTCCAATATTGGCATTCTTTTTGCTAATATATATATATATATATTGATTCATAAAGAGAAATCAGTGAGGTTGTCCTCTGCTTGATGCAAATAAACATATATATATATTTTTAATGAAATTTATGTGAGAAGAAGTTACACCAAAAAGGTGCTTCCCTAAAGACCTTGGTTGGCCCCTCCATCTTGAAAAGAAGAAGAGGCGATTTTATGGGCTGGGTAGGAGTCCAAGGTATCTGTGGATGCGGGTCTTAAACAGCTGAAGTTTGTAAGTCACGGGGAAGACGGTGGCTGGAAGCGAGTTCCAGTCTCTGGAGATCATAGGGATAAAAGAGTTGACGAAATATATATATATATATATATATATATATATGTAGCTAATATAATTTATTTGTTAGAATATAGTTTCGAAGTTTTAACCTTCATCTTCAGTATTTTCAATTAGTTCAATCCTACTAATCCTGCCCCCAAACAGCCGAACGACCTCCAGTCAAAAATGAACATTTTCCAATTTAGGAGTCTCATTTACATGCATGAAAACCATAAACACCACCCGAAAAAAATAATATAAAGTAACCAAAGTTATTAATGCCGTAAATATCGCTAAAGAAAATCCCCCCCCCCCCCCCCATTAACCAACCCTCCCACAACAATTCATTTAGGAAAAAACCTCAAGAAAGGAGATAGTCCACCCATGGACAACAAACCAATCAATAATTTTAGGTAGCAATGTCTGTCAGAATCTCATCCTCGGATAAATTTAATTTAATTGTTTTTTTTTAATTAAAGTAAATATTCAGAAGTCGTTGTTCAATAATTTTTTTTTCAATTTCCTTGATTTTGTATTTTAAAAACCGACTAATAGTTCATTACAAATATTATTATATATTAAAATTAGATAATTTAATTAATTAGAGGTATTTTCTATTAAAGATGGACTGGTTGAACTCAATGCTGAATTGATGCAAAGGCAGCTCAAGGATAATAAAAACCAAAAATTCCGAATAAAAGAATTTATTAGAATGTCATTTTCATCTTCTTAAAAAATCAGACTATTCGGATTCTTCTTCTGGGTTTAAAAAGGTCAACCAAGAAACCTCCGTGAATATTAATATTATTTTTTATTGCAATTAAATTAAAAACATTGCGTAGAGCAAAAAAATCTATCTTTTTACCTGAATATAAAATTAAAAATAATATTAATATATCGTTTTCAAGTAAAGCAAAAAATTCCCTGTGAGCACACTTGGTTTAGAAGATGTTTTCTAGACATTATATCTTCCAGACATCTTAAAATAAGGGCTAGATAAGACATCTTTTAGAGCGAGTGTGCTATCTGGAGTCACCGTGTAACGCATGGTCCGGCAAGTACTTTTTATTATATTTCAAAAAATGCATTTAAAAATAATTATATTTGAAAAATTTCAACAAAAAAAATTGTTCTTATTACTAGTTAATTATAGCCATTAAATTTTTTATTGAGTTTTCCAAACCATTGTTTATATATTATATATACATACAACCAATAATCTGATCGGGTCAAAGTTTCTATGATTAGCAGAGAGATAAAAAAAATTATGAAATGACTTAATTTAATCAATATATATATATATATATATATATATATATATATATATATATATATATATATATATATATATATATAAGTCAGATCGCATATATTACTAAATAAATCATAAGAATTTGTGGTTTTTAATCGATGTCGAAACGACTTTATTATAAAAGTAGCAAGGCGTCTCAAGGGCAGCCCTCCAGTTATCTCCCTGATCATGGATTTATTTTTCTTTCAATTTAATCCAAATGAGCAGCGTGACCGAGAGAAAGAGAGGGTTGGTCAATTTGGCAATTGGCTTATTTAATCGAGAATATTAACTATAGCAAAAGCACGATTGCGAAAACTTTGACAATTCTTTAAATATAAAAATTCATATATAGTTGAGTGGACAAAATTATCGTCTAAGAGAATTGTAAAATACAGAACCTACATATTTCAAAAATCTATATATCGATTATGTACACATTTTTACTTTATCATACAGGGTATTGTAATCGTGCATGGAAAAAGTGGTTTTTTTGCTTCGTTTTTTCGAAATACTATATCTCAAAAACGGCTGAAACTATTTTGATTAAAAAAATTGGGCGAAACAACGGCATTTCGGTTTACAAAAAGCCCTAATACGTAAACATCGAAAAAATTATATTTTTCGAGATAACAACTGTTTTGTCAAAATGTCTGTTAGTACGTTAGACTGTGCGCGCGTCACCAATTTTTTGTGGACGCACTAGCTCAAAAACAAGTATGAATATTAAAACAAAATTTTACATGTAGTTTTGGTGTATTGAGATTAAAAGCTGATTAGATTTTGGTTGAAATCGAACCGAAAATTAAGGGGGGGGGCGAGGCGGGCAAGTAAAAATTAAAATTATAAGATTTTCAAACTAAAAAAACAAGAAAGATGAAATATACTATAAAATGAACCTATAATAAAAAAGAGAGTTATTACTTTCTTCGGGGCCAAAATTGGGAGGATTCAAAAAAATAAAACTATCAATATAAGTTGAAGACCTTTTAATCGATTTGTGTGAAATTTCGCAAATGCACCTTATGAAAATGACTCACTATGTGAAATTGGTAGTGACCGAAAGGGGGGGGGGGGGTTAAATATATTTTCAAACAAAAATCGAAGAAAGCTAATAAAATAATCTCATAATTAAAAGGAGATATGTGCCCATAATTATGAAAGTGGACTAAGTAAAAAAATTAAAAATTAGTTTTTCATATTTTATGTTCCATCCATTTAAAAAGTACAGTAATAAGATGTCGGTTTTGAAAAATTGCATAAAATTGAACCGTTAAGTGGATTTCTAGTTGTCTCTTTATTCAGAATTCGAATCTTGTATATTTTATAAAACTTTAAATATCTCGAAACTAACATTCAATGACTTAGAACACTTTCATAATTATGGGCAGATATAATTAATTGATAATGGACCCAAAATTAAGAGGGGAAGGGGGTTCTTTCGTAAATAATAAAATATATTATTTTAATTCAATATTGAATATAATAGAGGACCCAGGTGTATGGTAAAGTCATGTGGATGGCCACATCAGTTTATTTATTTTTTCATCCAATTATTATTTTTTCATACAATTAAAAAGTAATTTAAAAAAAAACTTGTCTTAGGAATTGAAAGGATTTTATAACTAAAGATGAGCTGAAGTTAGCTCGAAACATGTATTAAATAAAATATATAGGTACTATATATATATATATATATATATATATATATATATATATATTTCATAAGTAAGACAAGTTTTTTTAACTATATCGATTGGATAGAAGAATAAAAAAATGTGTAGATAAATATTTTAACAATCAAGAATATTTAAGTGTATAAAGGAAATATTTCGAGACAAGGTGTATCTGTAATGCGCGAAGATTATTCAGAAAGTGGGTTATATTAAGAAAATAAAGAAAAACGTTCAAATAAATATATCTCCGGAAACACTTCTTTTACCAGCTATCCACCATTTTGTTTGATTTTTATGAAATAATTAATATCTCTGGAACGGGTTAATCGGATCTTATCACCATAAAAACCTAGTTTGGGAAAAATATCAATTTGATCCAATAATCCGTTTACTCTTGACGTTTATTATAATTTGCCTTTTTTGAATTAAATTCATTTACAGATTTTAAATGCCAGCCATTTTGAAAAAAATGATTGGTTAAAATCGATATTTTTTATATACTAGGTCTTTAAATTAATGAGTTCCCCATGCAAAATTTCAGCTCAATCAATCACATCGTTCCAGAGATATAAATTATTTGATAAAAAACAAACAAAATAGCTGTTAAAATAGCTGGTAAAAGAAGCGTTTCCGGAGTTTGTGTATATAAACTTTTTTCTTTATTTTGAGTCATATAACCACCCTCTGAGTTATCACCGCGAATTACAGATACACCTTGTATGCATAGTTTTCGTGTATGTTTGTCTGCGGATCGGCAGGCGCTGATTCGACAGTAAAGTAACGCTTTTAAGTTTAATTCACTCTTCTGGGCTTGTACCTACTTTCCTATATTATAACTTCCAGAGGCCATAGGATTTATATCGAATTCAAAATAAAAGCTTAAAACAATATTATTTTATTTATAAGATTGGATTTGAGAATTCTTTCAAATTTAATTTTAATGAATTTTTTGAGGACGTTTTATTCTTTTGAAATGGTTACTAAGGATTGAAATTTTGTTTAAATCACATATAATTAATTATAACTATTTATTGAACAGAAACAAATATTACAATATAAGTACGACGCGACGTTTTGATCGGCTTATTCTGCGATCGTTTTCAAGTATGAGCACCCACTCCGATTTTAGGTTAACTGCAAATGGTTATTATTTTTTTCTTTTGGTTGGAACCCATCCTCCAATTTACTTCTCGTAAATATTAATCGTTTGAATTATTTTGTGGGTTTCTGTGGTGGGCTCCAAGTGTATTAAGATGATCTCAGGGATATACAATTTGAAGTGGACAGATTTAAAATATGTAAAAATCCAATATTTTTCTAAAATTCTCATTCTTGTGTTTTACTGTACAGTTTAGGATATAGAAGTATGCTCTGATCTGCTGGCGCTGGTGAGAATCTTGGAGAGCTGTGTCGTAGGACTAGCTATATGTTCGACAGATAGAGTTTCTTTTTTTCAGCAGGGCGACAGTAACTTAGTATCTTTTACTGTTTTTCAAAAGATCAGATCGACTATGATGTAACTAACCAGGTTCCCATCTTAATATTAAGGTGTTTAACCTATTCCAAACAAAATTTTGTATCCGTAAACCTAATAATGGATTCCAGTAGAGTTTTATACGCTGATTATCATGCAATTTCCCAATTTTTTGCAACAAGTCAGAGCTTTGAGATATTATTGGTCAAAACGACGAAAAAGGCCATTTTGACCTTATTTTCGAGTTATAAATAAAAAACTAAAACTACGTGATAATAAACATAGATAAAAATATTTGGTCTTAGTTTTTTAGTTATTATAACTCGAGTTCTAATTGAGCTAAAAACAAGTGGTAATTTGAAAATCAAAGAGGGAGCTCTTTTCTTCTAAAAAAAATTTGCTTCCAAATATTGCTGATTAATATCTAATGGGACTCGAAAATAGATCAAAATGACCTTTTTCGTCGTTTTGACCGATAATATCTCAAAAACAAGAGCTAATCGATCATTTTTAAGGTGATTTTTGAATTCAGCAGGTGGAAATACATAAGAATCAGCTCTTATTGAGCCCGAAACATTTTCATTGTTGGGAAGTGTTATCCCCCTTTCGGATCTCCGAGTGTATGCTCCCCAAGAAGAGATCATCAAAAAGATGATTATCTTATTTAATCGAGAAACATCCAAATTGAGAGAAGAGACCTCGTTTTATGTTTGTTCGTAACCCAAAAAATGATAAAGGCCTACTAAATATAAAATTCTTTTATCCGGATATGTCTGTTTTTAGGTTTGATCTGCCAAGGAATTCTGTATACCTCGTTGGTATTCTGCTGGAGTTTCATTTGTACTTGATGTAATGGATCTATGCAAATCATTTTTCACCATCCTATGAAAAAAAAAAACTAATGTCTTAATAGGAATTTCTCAATATTTATACTTTTTTTTATTATTGATTATATATTAATAAGAAAAAAACAACTTAGACTCGTTTTATTAATTATGATTCGTTAATGATTTTATTACACTTTTTTTTACTTTGTAGGTAAATAGGTTGAATTACTAATAGTGATTAACTTAGAGAATGCCTAAGGTAGTAGGTTTTCAGCCACGTTTTGGAGAAATTTATCATATTAATAATAATGATTAACTAAAAAAAAAGTTTTCGTCATTTCTTCCGATTAAAAAACTTGCCAATATATATAAATAATATTTATGGACTTGTATAATTTAAGTTTATAAATATTATTTTAAAAAATATTCCAATATATCAATCATATTGCATTTGCCATAATATATTCAGTAGTGGCCAACATTTCACTGTCTAGTTAATCTACTGCTTCGGAAATCTGGGTATTTTTTTCATTTAATAAGAATACATCTGTATAAGGTAATATAATCTTAGAAGAAAAAGAATGGCGAGCTTTTTTAAAGAAGACTAGAGCTTACTTAAAGCTGTGACGCCATTATTGACGCACTCGAGGCTCGGCCCCCCCGGCGGACAGCGTCTCGGGACAAAAAGTTTATCCCCCTTAAAAAATCACACTCCAGAGACATATCTACTAAATTTAATTTTTTTTATTTTAATTATTTTTTGTAGATGTTTAATTATGTTATGTTATTTTTAAATATAGTATTATTATTAAGAAATTTAAATGACTTGGTGCGTACTGGATATGTAAATTTTTTAAAGGAGGTTGAATGAAATTCATTTGCTTCTTTCCAGTAATTTTTTTATTGATTCAAATGGTTTATCCAAATATTTCGAGAGCACCTCTTCTTCAGGACCAATAACAGCAAGTTAGTGGGTTCATAGGGCATTAATTGTCTGCCATTTACAGATGTTAAAATTGTAAGATACTTACCCACCCACTTACCAATAATCCAACTCCATCAGCTTGCACAAATCAACGAAAATAGATTGATCATACACTGTATACATATATACATCGTTAAAACATTCAATGTTAACAAATATGGTTGTCATCTTGTACTGTGAAATTGTATATATGTATATAGTGTATGATCAAGCTTTTTACGTTGATTTGTGCAAGCTGATGGGGTCGGTTTATTGGTGAGTGGGTGGTTAAGTATCTCACAATTTAACATCTGTAATTAGCAGACAATTAATACCCTATGAACCCACTAACTCGCTGTTATTCTAGCCTTGCAGTTTCCACTGAGGAAGAGAGGCCGTAGTGCTCTCGAAATATTTGAATAAACCACTTGAATCAATAAAAAATTACTGAAAAGAACCAATTGAATTTCATCCACTTAAAAAATATATATTATTATTATATTTAATTTTTTTTTTTAGATTTTTTTATTCCGGATTTTGAACTTATGTATTTTTCTAGGCCAAAACGAAAAATATAAATACATAAGTCAAAAATCCTAATTATTCTAATTGAAAAGTTTTTATTTTGCCGAGAGTAGCAGAGTTGTTGGATCAAGAGAAACAAAGAGGTTGTCCTCTGCTTGATGCAAATAAACATACACACATATATATTAAATATATATATATATATATATTGATTTTTAAAGAGAAATCAATGAGGTTGTACTCTGCTTGATGTAATACCAAATTGTTTGTTATGTAGCTCTAGCTTGCTATAACTACAAAACGAATTTTTCTATATCCAATCTGGTAATTGAACCTATTAAAAATAAAAGATAAAATATTTAGTATTAAAAGAGTGATGATGAAAGTCAATCCTTCGAAACTGTAGTCTAAAACAAATAAATTATACATATACATACTTATATTTAGTATATATTTGTATATGTTTATTTGTATCATGCAGAGGGCAATCTCATTGATTTCTCTTTATTTAAAAGAGTAGCTTATAGACAAGGTCACCCTTCCAAGAACTAGCCGCCCATATGTTGCTTAATAATGATGATCAAATGCACTCAACATGCCTTGGCCGTTAGTCATTGATAATTATATACGTGAATAAAATAATTTGCTATTTCAATTTCATTGAAATTGAATGTTTAGAAATGCGTTCTCCAGATTGGCTCTGTTTTTTGCCCCCCTCCTTCCCGTTTGCAATCTGATCCGAGTATTCGGTAGCAAATCTGATCGACTTTTTTATTATGCTCATTTTTAAGCCGACCTGGATTTCAGCTCTGACCCAGATTGCCTCTCACATGACAATCTAAATGAAAAGAAACCTAGGGCGCAATGCTTTTGGCCAGGGATCCAGCACAGGCCTCCTCTTCGATTCTGCTTCTTTGGCCTTCTTCCGAAGACCTTGCTCTTCCAGCCCTATTTATTAATCGCCGTTAAAAAACCAACCGCTTGGCTTGTGAACATTCTGCAAACAGGATCAACGATTTATTATATAAGATTTTGCAATCCTTATTAAAAACACCCTATTAGTGGGAATTTAATTAAGTTCTTTACCTGCACCTCATTCGGACTTTCAATTATATAATAAATTAATGTTTTTTTTTTTAATTTCATTTTTATTTAACTTGTTAGTCAAGAACTTGAAATTTATTTATTTTTATTCAATTTAGTTATTTAATGATTTTAAAATCTATTCAAAAAATAGAAGTCCGTACTTGAGCTGTCAAACTGCCGATAGAAATAAATTTTAAATTTTCTAAGAAAATCATAAGAGGATGTTAACTTCTAGATTTGAGATGGAATGGATTATATTTAATTATAAGTCAGAAGTGTTGTTTTTACCCTCTTCCAGAATTATCAATCCGGGCCAATTGGCTATCCTGTGAGGTGAACCCTTCTGAAACGTACAAAATATTTTCAGTCATATTCATTTCTAAAATTTATCGGTCTAGGGATCTTAAATTTAAACACAAAGCCATTAGCCATATAGCTTAAATAAATGCCGTTGAATGTTTCGAATTTTGAATTTCTTCGAAATTCGAATTTGGAATTACTCACCCCAATTGAATATAAAAATTCAATTTGTCGATACAAAGTGATTTTACAATTTCTAAGAAAATCATAAGAGTATGTCATCACTTAGATAGAAGATAGAATGGATTATGTTTATGGCAATCGGGTTCGATTCCCGAGAGGGTAAAACAACCCTTCTGGGATATAATTTAACATAATCCATTCTGTCTCGGAATTAATAGATGACATCCTCTTGTAATTTATTAGCAAAATAGAAGCCTCTATTATCTTAGATGTTGCTACATTAGTCTGACCTGCGGGTTTGGCGTAGAATAGACCCGCAGTACTCCCTGCTTGTCGTAAGAGGCGACTAATAGGGAAAGGGTAGACGGGACTCTTCAGCCCTGATCGGCTACCCGTCTAGAGGAAAAAACTCTAAACATATTAGGAGTGAAGCCCCTTTAGGGCCAAATTTGGCCCTACGGCTGCTTCTCTATCCTAGCTGACCCCAGACGTGTTGGTCACCTTCCCTCTGGACTCCAAGCTCGAACTGGCTAGCCTTTACTTCCATAAATAGAGCCAAGGCAGAGGTGTTTGGGAGGTTTCCTCAAAATAGTGTATCTTTCTTTCTTAAATGGTACAATAGTATTTATATTTGTTTCTTTATATTAGAAGGTTTCGACACCCAAGAGTCGAACCTGAGTGCAAGCTTGCTTAAATAAAGATTGGTGAGTGTTTCGAATTTTGAATTTCTTCATACCTATATATAATTTGAGGAAAAAGTGAAACTTTTACAAGATCCGGTATGCTGTTTGCAGTTTTGATAAATTAATCATTTTAAATGATAAATACGATATATTAATATGATATTCATTTCGATTTAATATTTTCTTACCTAGAGTCAAAAGGCCGTTCCTAGAATAATAGAACTTAAGAGAGTAATTTTTAAAGAGCTAGGACTCAGGGAAGGTCCCAGATTTTCATTGGGAGGGGGGGGGGCGTTTTGTTTGATATAAGTATCTTACAAAATTAATAATTTTTTTTCTTTTGGAAACCATTTGTGGGGGGGGAATAAGATCCCCATGACCCCTCCCCCTGGGACCGCCCTTGTATGGACTTGTATTTGGCATCCTTGCTCCTTAGCTCTAAAGAAAGAGAGATCATAATTCTAATAAAATAATCGCTCCCCTGCACATTTATTAAATAATAAAAAAAGTGAGAACTTATTTACGCTATAGACGCCCATAATAAACTTAATAGAAATTGTTCATTTATTTCTATATTGGCTTAAAATCTCAATAAAAAAATATTAAAAAATAAAAAATAATGATGTCTTCTGCATTTTCGAATCAGAAGTTCGAAAGTTGAAAAGCCCAAAATCTAATCAGTTCTCCGCATTGTAAACATAAATATTTTAGACACACAAACAGAAAAAAATCATTGTTGAAAATGATTTTTCTTCACGTTGCAGTCATTTTTAAAGACAATGAGCAAAAAAAAAATTGAAAATGTGTACTTGAATTCAATACTACCGAGTAATATATTTATATTTATTTAGATCCGGAAGTGCTAGTACTAGGATGTTACGTTGAGCTCCCAAAACGTGACAATCATTTTACTAGATTAGAAAGGTTGATGGTCCTTGGGACAATTCCGTTTCAGCTTCTTGATAAATGATTCATTAACTCTCTGGTGGTTCCTGTTAGGTAATTCGAGACGTGGGCTTGACTTGGCCCTATTCGTCTTTTCAAGTAATATTCAACCATTATGTACTAATAAATATCTATTCAATAAAATAGTTCATTTTCTATCAAAGCTTAAGTGCGTTTAGGAGTGGCTGCTCTGGGTTCAAATTATTGCACAAACTGCTGGTGGCGAAGCAACAGCTGAATCACACTCCAAGTATGTTCCAACCAACTTTACGTAAGCCCCGGCCCAACTTCCATTTCATGTCTTGCTTTATTGTCACGATTCGTTTCAACAATTGTCCCTGAACATACTTAAAAAAAAAACAAGTTTGGATTTTGAAGATTTTCAGTATTTATAAACGACAAATTGGAGGAAAAAAAGGAAACTTTTTCATGACTCGGTACGCTGGCTGCAATTTCGGTGAATTAATCATTTCAAATTATAAATATCTAAATAATAATAATAATAATAATAATTTCTTTAATAGCTATTTTTCAGCTATACATATACAATCATAAATAGGTATGTATATATACATATATATATATATATATATATATATATATATATATATATATATATATATATATTTCATAAATATATACTCTATATATAATTAAGTAATGGAGAGGGTCTCAGCCAATGGGTAGCCTCTGTTGAATAAAAAAAAAACTCCCAATTATGGAAAACGTTTCGGCTTTAATTAAATAATATTGTAAGAGTTCGTGGCTGTGATGAAACTGTACTAGATGAAGGAGGAGGTATCAACCAAAGATGGAATCACTGGGTTCAATAAAACACCTTTAATGAGACGTTTCGGCCTGAATTTTATTTGGACATCTTCAGTCAATTAGGAGTTATACACAAAATGCGGTAGGTATACATATGTGATCGAACCAAGCCTTGTCAAAAATAAAAATTTCTTTTAGCTTCATGCGAATTTATAATCATTCTGAAACTTTTGGGTCCAGGCACGTTATAAATTCGCATGAAGCTAAAAGAAATTTTTATTTTTGACAAGGCTTGGTTCGATCACATATGTGTACCTACCGCATTTTGTGTATAACTCCTAATTGACTGAAGATGGCCAAATAAAATTCAGGCCGAAACGTCTCATTAAAGGTGTTTTATTGAACCCAGTGATTCCATCTTTGGCTGATACCTCCTCCTTCATCTAGTACAGTTTAATTAAATAATGCCATCATCAGTTCCTAAGAGCTGAAAAAAGCGATAGAGCACACATGTAAAAATACAATAAATTTTTTTTACAAAAAATCCAAAGATGTTAATTATAAAATTATATCTTACAGTATTAGCGACACAATTAATTTTATAAATAAATTGTACGCAGGCAGAGTTGTTATGGATTTTATCATAATATACAAAATTATATGAAATATAAAATGGTACATAAATCTTGGTGTGCTCTCACTAGATATTGAGAAAAAGGGAAAGAATTATATAAAAAAAATGTATATATTGTCATTTTAAATTAAAATTTGTTATTCTTAATGTTGATTAATTATTTGGAGAAATCCTTTTATTTGAGAGATGTTTGTGAGGGGTCAGTGATCCTAATTAGATCAATGTCCTCATAATGCTATTATTATTTGAATGAAATGAAAATTTGCTGTATTTGTACTTGAGACGTTGCGCATATCTAGTGAGAGCACACCAAGATTTATGTACCATTTTATATTTCATATAATTTTGTATAATTATGATAAAATCCATAACAACTCTGCCTGCGTACAATTTATTTATAAAACTAATTGTGTCGCTAATACTGTAAGATATAATTTTATAATTAACAACTTTGGATTTTTTTGTAAAAAAATTTTTGTTGTATTTTTACATGTGTGCTCTATCGCTTTTTTCAGCTCTTAGAAACTGATGATGGCATTATTTAATTAAAGCCGAAAC
Source organism: Forficula auricularia (assembly GCA_024734495.1). Lineage (NCBI taxonomy): Eukaryota > Metazoa > Arthropoda > Insecta > Dermaptera > Forficulidae > Forficula > Forficula auricularia. The sequence goes on along the minus strand of JALMQS010000139.1, from coordinate 289,997 downwards.
GTTTTCCATAATTGGGAGTTTTTTAATCAGCAGAGGCTACCCATTGGCTGAATCCCTCTCCATTACTTAATTATATACATATACAGTCATCAAAATTGTATATATATAATCATAAAAGTAATGTAACAATACAATACAATAATAATGTACAACAATAATACAATAAAAGACAAATATTATAACAATAATACACATACAATACTATACCATACAATACATATACTATAACAATAATATTATAATAATATACAATACAAAGATTATAATAATAATACAGCAAACAACACAAAGTATACCACAACTTAGCATTATCATTTTGGTGGGGATATCACAAGAAGATCATCTCTTCGAAATCACAAATTGTAACAATCGATTCTTGAATTCATGAATTCACGTGGCATTTTTTTTTTATTTTATTTTATTTATCTCAATTGGCACTTTACTGTATTCCGACAAACTCCTGTAGAATAAAGTTTTACATTTTTATTTGTCTTGCAAATATCTATTTTGAAATTTTCCCCACTTCTCAAATCATAACAACCCCTATATTTGTATATTTTAATTTTTCTAGTAAATATTGTGGTGCTAAATTGTTCCTTATTTTAAAGATCATAATTATTGAATTACAATAGATAGTCTAAATCATTTTGAGTTAATATTTTCTTACCTACAGTCAAAGGGCGCTAAAATAATAGAAATTAATAAATTAATCTGTACTAATCTGAAACAGGCCTGACTTGTGTCTGGCATCCTTGCAATGCCTTAGCTCTAAAGGAAGCGAGATCGTTCTATCCGTGTCCTTTTTAGTAATTTTCCTCGATTAAATTCCAATGAAAGCTCACCCAGACATTTATTAAATAACAAAAAAGTGAAAACTTAAATATGTTAGAGTAATGTTATAAATAATTAAAAATAACTTAAATTGTTCATTTACGCCTATATTATAAATTATAAAATTTCAATAAAATCATTCAAAAATTGATGTTTTCTGCATTTTTCAACCAGAAGTTCGAAAGCTCAAAATATAAGCACTCCTCCACATTGGAAATACAAGCACTGGGCTAGCCCAAGAACGAACTTTCTCTGACTTTTTGTTTTGAAGTTATTTTTTTTTTTTTTTTTATGATATTGATAAGAGAAGGAGTTACACCAAAAAGGTGCAACCCCTAAAGGCCTGGGTTGGCCCCTCCATCGTGAAAAGAAGAAGAAAGAATTTTATGGGTTGGGCTGGGGTCGAAGGTATCTGTGGATACGGGTCTTAAATAGCTGAAGGTTATAAGTCGCGGGAAAGATGGTGGCAGGGAGCGAGTTCCAGTCTCTGGAGGTCATAGGGATAAAGGAGTTGGCGAAAGCGCTTGTTCGACTTTAATCCAATTTCGACAGCGAAGGGGTGCTGAGCGTTAGAAAACCGCCTGTTTCTCGTAAAGAGGGCATTAGGGGGGATAAGTGATTTCAGCTCGACTGAACAGACACCGTGATAGTATCTGTAGTACAGGGAAAGGGCAGAAACGGTTCTTCGGTGAGCCATTATTGTGGTTATCTGAATACAAGCACACAGACAGAAAAAATTATGTTTGAAAATGATTTTTCTCCATTTTACAGACATTTTAAAACACCTTGAGGAATATAAAGTTTTTGTGCCGAGATAGCAGAATTTTTATATATTGAAGGAGACAATAAAAGAGTGTATCTTCGCTGAATTATAAATTTTATTTATTTATAACGAGACTATGCTCGAGGGCTTTGCCCTCTTCATCAGTCATATTACAATGGATTCACAGGAATTAATTTATGAATGAATCTTCATTCGAAACTAAATTCCCTCGAAACTATAGTCTCGTTATAAATAAATAAAATTTATAATTCCAGCAGAAGACACACTCTTTTGTTGTCTCTTTCAACACCTTGAGGAAAAAAATTGAATATTTGTGTGTGAATTCAATACTAGGCTCGTTTCGCTTTTTATTTATTATTCAATAACAGAAAATACTAACTAAAGACCTTTTACTACTAAAACTCGCTATTATCAATTTTATAATATCCACTGCTGAAAATCTGCTGTGCAAGCTCTCGAAATATGTGGAATTATAACCACGTAATTAAAATAGCATAATAAAAAATTTTAATTACTCTCTTCATCATTAATTCTAACGTTTGAGTGTTTTATAATTTTTATTTTATGAAAAATAAATTAAATGAAGCCTACGTAAAAATATAAATAATTTTTTATTTAAAATCTCAAATAAACACATCTTAAAATTGGCCATGTAACTATCTTTAATTTTCTCTCTCTATATATATATGTACATTATAAATTGAAAAGTTTTTATTTTACCGAGAGTAGCAGATATATATATTTGTGTATGTTTATTTGAATCAAGCATGATGACAACCTCTTTGTTTCTCTTTATGATACATTATAAAAATTGAAAAATATAATTAAATACAATTTCATTTTTATCATTAAAGGACGGAGTGAAAAAACAGACAATAAAGAAAATTGTTGCATAAGCAACCAGGCAGGCTCGAGGCAGGGCATCCTCATATGAGTATCGGGTGCTTATCACTTATTAGAAGATTAAAACAGGCAGGGGTGTATTTGGCGCCTTAAAAACGCGCCGACGCGATAAATCGACCACCCCTTGTCAGATCTGTTCCCCTGTTAAAGAAGCTGCATTTAGCAATCTCGAACCCGAGTTTAGCCATGAAACCAAACTCTAAGTTGCAAAGCAGTACGCTACTTTTCCTCAGGATGAGGTTAAAATTGGACACCAGGTTTGTTTGTTCCAAGAAAGAAAGGGATCGTGGTGAGGGTGGTTTTCTGGCGGGATATTATCGTGGTATAAAGAGCTGCAATTTGTAGATAATCTCAAAACCACGTTTATTCATGAAAGTAAGCCGTTTTTCCTTAGGATAATGGTATATAATCACATAGGAGAGGGCGTCGCGACTTTTTAGTTATCTCTGGTCAGATCTTTTTCACTGCTCAAAACTTACTACTAGTAAGTTTGAAGGATTTTATATAATCATGTAGCTTAAATAAAATTTATATATTATAAAACTTTTATAATCTGAAATAAAATGCCTATTCAATAGGGTCAATTCTAATTTATTTAAAATTTATTCCAACCCTTAATTGACTATATAATTATTTTTTTAATTGAAGTAAATTCTAATAATCCGATAAATTTTTTTATTTATATTTATACACTAAACAGTTCATCACCATCTTAAATATCGTTTTAGTATTTGGAGAGATGATATGTTTTATATTGACAATATCCAAAAACTAAAACGATATTTACTACTGAAGACCAGTGGTAACCGAAACTATTTAAATGGTAAATATAAATAAATAAAATAAATTGTGGAAGTTAAAACAATTCACATCTTAGTCAGATCGATTCCCACGAAAAAATAATTTAGTGTCTTTTTTTAAAAGGTGTACCTAAATATATTCGCTCGTGAACATCCATCCCTTAATTTGAATTTATTTACAACTTCAAAGGCCATATAATTGGGGATTTTAAGTTTTTTAAAATTGAACATTAAGTTTTTGTAAAACAAAGTCTAGAGTTGAAAATTAATAAATATTAATATTATTTATTTATATATAAAAACAATTAGGCCCGGTCCCCGTACCAAGGGATACATTTTGAAGTCCCGCCTACATGAAAATATGCCAATGGCTCGCAACTTTAGCACAAGTAGCAATCGATTTCATTTAAATGTTTGAAAGTGCGCCTGTGCGACAAATCTCCCACGCGTTTTGAATTTATTCCTCGGTTAGATAGGGAGTTACTGGATCTGGTCCCCGGATAAAGAAGCTGCATTTAACAATCTCGAACCCGAGTTTAGCCATGAACCCAACTCTATCTAGGCTGGAAAGAAGCTCGATGCTTTTTTTTCAAAATGAGATTAAATTGAACACCAGGGATGTTTGTTCCATGAAAGAAAGGCATCGTGACGAGAGTGGCTTCCAATAGAAAACACTTCTGGCGAGATTTAATACCCCGATACAAAGAGCTGCTATTTGTAATCTCGAACCCCAGTTTACCCATGAAACCAACCGAACACGAGGGCTGTCTGTCTGTTTGTTCCATGTAATCGTGACGTAGGTGGTTTCCCAAAGACACTACTCCTTGCGGGATCTAATATCCTGGTACAAAGAGCTGCTATTTGTAATCTCAAACCCGAGTTTAACCATGAAATCAACCAAACACCAGGGCTGTCTGTTTATTTGTTCCATGTAATCGTGACGTAGGCGGTTTCCCAAAGACACTACTCCTGGCGTGATCTAATATCCTGGTACAAAGAGCTGCAAATTTTAATCTCGAAACCGAGCTCATCTATGAAACCAACTCCAAGCTGGAAAACCTCACTGCTTTTTTCTCAGAATGAGAGTAAAATCGAACTCCAGGAACAGTAGAACCAGGGAGATAGGGAGTGCATGTAAGCTTAGAACTTAGGCGAGGAAATTGTCTCCTGAAGCGGGGGGAAGAAGAAGCTCGACCGCCATCTTGCATAGTTCAAAACATTGCCAAACATAACGTTATCAAATGAGAAATACATGTTTAACAAAGAGCTAATACTCTCATATAAGCACGTTTTTCTTTAATATAAAATACAGTATATGTTCCTATGACTATTTTGTGTATATTCATCTTATTTTAATGTGAAATAATTTTAATAATTAATAATTTTAATTAATTTCAATTTTCTCTAGATATCTGTAAAAATCAAAAAACTATAATTTAAAATAGTTCTTTTATTAGTTTTTTTTATTTAGGTGACCTTATAATTTTGAAAATCGAAGGTAAAATGATATATATTTTAGTATAGGACCATATGGAAAACTCAATGTTTTGAAAGATCCAAGATGGCGGATTGTGAGTCAGCGATGACGTAGGCAGGCGACACTTTTCTAGCCATATGCTCACTCCCTATCTCCCTGAGTAGAACTAGTAGGGACACTTCTGTCGGCACCTTTGATCTTGACGTTCCATATTTTTAAGTGTCCAGATACCAGTAACAAATCAAGCCAGAAGGGGCGCTGTAGCATTAACTCTTAAAAAGTCAAGTTAATATCTTTAAAATCTGAATTAAATTTTCTTTTTAATGAATATAAACCGTTTTAAAAACAACCGATTTTCACTATTTAATGATTGATAAATTAATAGTTAAATATTGTTACTTTTAGCATATAAATTTGTCAAAAGTAATCAAACAACATTTGACATTTTAGTTCGAAAACTAAATTTAGGTTTTTTTGATCCTTTTAGGTGGTTTATTCGCATATGATAATGTGACCAGACGTCCCGCTTTTAGCGGGACTATCCCCATTTTTAAACAATTGCCCCGTGCTAGGCGGCATTTTAAGAAAGTCTCAATTTTTGGAAAGAGTGCATTAAAAATAGAGGAATACGCGCCCGTCCTGAGCAGGAATTTATGCTGCTACAGAACGCTTTTTTTCTACAGTAAATAAAGTGTGGACATGTGATAAATCAGAATTAAGTGTTGAGACTTTGAAAGCCATATTATATGTGAAATATAATTTAACAAGTTGTTGCGATAAATTTCATGTCGTTTTAAACAACGACAACAATCTACTAAAAGAAAATTCACTCAAATTAGAAATATGTATGCGAAAGAATAAAGGGTTTTTAAAGTTTATAATATTATACATACTTATTATATATATATTTTTATTATATTTGTAAATTTTACATATGTTGAAATTTAAAAAATAAATTAACATACAATTTTTGCGTTCTATGATAATAAATTTTTGTTGCTCTAGACAAAATTAATTTTAAACAAGACCACCCCCCCCCCTCACTTATCCTTAATCCACCCCGTATAAGCAAGAGAGTAGTCATGGAGGAGATTCAATATTCTCCCCTTATCAAAATATAGTATGCTTGCTTTTTAATTTGAAATTATCTTAAAATAATTTCATTTTACTTTACTATTTCTCAGCCCAGCTTTGATACTGGGAAATAACTAGCATTTTTTTCTTCTTTTTTATGCGATAGTATGCGCCTCGCGCCAAGAAGATGCACCCCTATAAATGTTGACAGACCGTTGCATTTTGTACTTATTAATGTTTTTATCAGATTATTTTTTAATTTTTTTAGTGTTCATTGATTTATAAGATAATTTTAAAAATTATTCAATTAATAAATAGAATTATTTTTAAATATTAGTTCAAAATGCGACAAAGTCAGCCACGACCTCTCGGAGCGCGAACAGAACTAGGTCCGGGGGCATAAAAATCTGAAACTGTCAAAAGAGCAGAGTCCCAGGTCTGTTTGTTCCATCAATGAAAGGCACTGTGACGAGAGTGGTTTCCCAAAGCCACTAGTCCTGGCGGGATCTAATTTCCTGGTACAAAGAGCTGCAATCTGTAATCTCAAAACTGAGTTTATTCGTTAAATCAATTCCATGCTAGAAAACAGCTCGTTACTATTTCTCAGGATGAGAGTAAAATCGAACACCAGGGCTGTTTGTTCCATGAAAAAAAGGCATCATGACGAGGGTGGTTTCCCATAGACACCACTTCTGGCGGGATCTAGTACCCTGGTATAAAGAGCTACAATTTGTAATCTCGAAACCAAGCTTATCCATGAAACCAAACTCCAGGCAGGAAAATAAGTAGCTGTTTTTTCCTACTGATGAGAAAGAATTATTATAATTTTACACGAGTGTTTTTTAACGAAGGAGGAACCATTAAAAACTAAAACCATTTTTTTTGAATGATAATAAATATTGAAAATTATTTGTTTTGTTTTTTGCTATAAATAGAGTTCTAGAAAGAAACAAGCGGTAAATTGAAAATCTACTAAAAAACCAAACCAAATAATTAGATGTTAATATTGATTTTTAGCGTTATTAGCGAATTTACTTCTAAATTCATTGTAAATTGAAGAAGCAATATTACAAGTGTAATCTACCGCTTCCTTGTATCATTTTCGCCATAATATGCGCAATGCATTGGATGGGAACATTTAACAACCGTGTATAATCCCTGTTTCAACCGGTCCACGGTAGCTACGCGACTGCATTATGTTAAGGAGGTTCTTTCGCGACAATCCACTCTATAAATATGAACGGAACTAAAATTTTAGGGTATTTTTTTTAACGTGGCTGTCCACTCACACAACGAAATCTCTATATAGATACACACATACTAGCCGGATCGTTTCCAAGCCATTGTGCTTACATCACCTCCACTAAAAATAATCGCCCAAATAGGTTTGTTTTTTTGTTTTTTTATCAAAACTACGTGGTAGGTAATTTCAAATTTTTTTTTAAGTTACTCCGAATATATTATTCTAACAAATATTAGTTTTTCATCAAGATGGTGAAAGTCCTTCAATGAAAAAAAAATAAAATAATGATCATTTTCCAAACCCTTTCCCTATCTACCCTATGTTGAAAATGTCATTTTTAATTGCAATTATTTAATGTTTGGTGTGGTAAATCGTCTTCAAATTTTAACAGTGTGTGTATTAACTTTTAATAACTTATATTCCAAGTTTCAAAAACTTCTTGAAATTTTGCATTTGTGAAAGAACTACCTTAAATGTAAACTATTTTCGTAGGGCGAGTTGAGGTATACTTTTTAGATTTAAATGATTTATTTTATATATTAAGTAATATTTCTGTTATACAATTTACCAATACTTATATTTTCTATTAATTAGGTTCTCAGCAGTATGGGTTACCACATTACATAAAGTTTTTCCTCATAATTTTTTCCATATTTGAATCTATCTAGGTAGGTAGGATAGTGGACGAGCATTGAATCAACTTAAAATTTGTATATTATCTTGTTTAAAATTTTCTGAAATGTGAAGATAAATTATTCAATTCATTTTCATTATTCAAGTAAGATATTTTTGCCTGTGTATCTAACATTCTGTCTGGATTCAATTTCTATGGTACGAGAAACTCAAGTGACTAAAAGCCCGTAGAAAGTTTATTCTGGTGCTAAAATGTGTGTATTTCCAAAATGGGGAAATTGAAAAAAGTATAGATTTGGATTTTTGTAGCCTCAGATCATCCAGTTGAAACATTTAGAAAATCAAAGTAAATTTAAAGGACCTATCAAATGGTTGTAACTAACGATCTGAATTTATATTTATAAAAATAAACTCTCGGCCAAGATTATGTTCTCTAGCTAAAAACCAAAATTTCCGGACAGCATACAGAGGTTTGAAAAAAGATTGCACTTTATTCTTCAATGTATTTGTATAATAATTTTTAAGAAAAAATAAAAACCGACTTCAAAAAAATTAAATGCAACAAATAAAAATACACTAAAAGGTATAAAATAATTATTATCTTATTTAGTTACAACTAAACGACGAAATATTAACATGAAATTACTTTTTGAAGTCGGTGCCAAACAAACTATACCTATAAGCGAGCATACCCTCCAAACGTACTAAGTGACTGCGATTCATAAAAGGTATATGTTTGGCACCAACTTCAAAAAGTAATTTCATGTTAATATTTCGTCGTTTAGTTGTAACTAAATAAGATAATAATTATTTTATACCTTTTAGTGTATTTTATTTGTTGCATTTAATTTTTTGAAGTCGGTTTTTATTTTTTTCTTAAAAATTATTTTATTTTTCTTTTTAGTGATGTTATTAATAGTGATCATATCATCAGAACTTGATCAAATTAATATGGCACCATCCCCAAGACACCCCCTATCGGATAAAAAAAGAACCATCGAAATCGGTTTATAAACAAAGAGGTTAGGTCTAAACAAACCTAATAAAAAAGGTCTAATACCTATGAAAAAAACGAAAAATGGCACCAATCGGAAGCTAGACTGGACGCAATGCAAAAAAAATTTTCAAAATCGGTTGAGAATTGGCGGAGATATGAGGTAACATAGGCACAAAAAAAAAAAAAAAAAAATTCAGTCGAATAGAGAACCTCCTCCTTTTTTGAAGTCGGTTAAAAAAGAAAGGCCGGGTAAATAATACAAAGAAAATCAATAGACGATTACAAGCCCGGGCGGCGCGTCGGGAAGATTAGATTAAGTGGTTTTTAGGACAACAAATCTGTCAGGTTGTCATATTCGGATAACTATAAGTGCCTGGAGCACCGAGTGATGCTCGGTAACTTTTTGCCTCTAATAACCTCTAAAGTTTTAAATTGCAATGCTCTGCGACTTACCGAAGACGAGATATGAACGATTAAAATATTTATCTTGTGACATGAATAATTTACACCCCTTCCTTTATTTCAATCGGATTAAAGTTTATTCACGATTAATAACTCATGAGACTTGATAAGTACACCAATTTTTAGAGAAATCGTTAGAGCCGTTTTGATAAACCAATGTTATATATATATATATATATATATATATATATATATATATATATATATATATATATATATATATATATATATATATATATATATATATATATATATACAATATATATATATATATACATACAAGAATTTGCTCGTTTAATACTAGAATACCTGACAATCCCAAACACACAGCGTATCCTCTTGATCTATTCCTGACAACTGACCCATCGACATTCACATTCTCTATATCCGCCCCTCTGAATAAATCCGACCACTCTCTGATAAAAATTAATGTTCCTTTCAACTTCTCTAAGCCTAAGAGCCAACAAATTAAAAAAAAATATGGCTATTTAATAGAGCCAACTTAATAGAGCGTAGCTTCTTGCGACAATTCCCGTGGAATGACGCATTAAAAAACAAAAAAGCTTCTGAATGTGCTTCTGTATTTGAAGAAGTAATTCAGGATGGGCATTGAACAGTGTGTGTTCCCTATGTAAATAGGAAAATTATTCAAACCCTGGTTCACTGCCATGCCGAAGCTGTTCGTGAAAATAAAGTATTCAACGACAACGCTTTCCAAGCAAACGGACATCAAACGAATTGCCTTTTCAAAATCTCGTAACCAGTGTAACAAAATTATTAATGAAACCAAGAAGTCTCTAGACGAAAAATGGGCTGACCGATTATCAGCATGCCCAGCTAAGTAAAAATCGATTCTGGCATCTCACGAGAAATTAACTACCAACTCCTCCAAATCTTCGTTTCCCCCCTTAATCTTTCCAGCGGCTCAATAGCCACCGACGCCCTCTCTAAAGCTGAAGCATTCAGCTTCATTCTTCGCGACCAATGCCACCTCTAGACGACAAGGGACTTGACCCCCCGCCCTATACCCCTAGCACCAATATTATGTCGGATATTAAAATCAGAATACCAAAAAATATTAAAAGTAATAAAAAACCTAAATGTTAATTCAGCCGCTGGCCCAGACAACATTCCCACCAGTATAATCAAAAATTGCGCGCCTGAACTTGCTCCTATTCTCTCAAAAATTTTCAAACTTTCATATACCACTGGCTCATTTCCGGAGAGCTGGAAAACAGCAAGAATTCAACCAATTAAAAAAAAGGAGATCCTTCAAATGTAGCCAATTATCGTCCGATCGCCATAACTTCGGTTCTTTCTAAAATCATGGAAAAAATCATTAATGAGCAAGTTCTTCACCATTTAGAATCTAATAAACTAATCCATGATAGTCAATACGGCTTTAGACAATTTCGGTCCACCCGGCGATATTTTAGCATATATAACTCATATTTGGAATAAAGCACTAGAGACTGGTAAAGAGACTTTCGTAATAGGCTTAGACATTTCAAAGGCCTTCGATCATGTCTGGCACAAAAATCTTCTTGCCAAATTACCTGCATTTGGCCTTCCCCCGAGCCTCTGCAAGTTGCTTGAGAGCTTTCTCTCAAACCGCTCTATTAAAGTCGAGGTTGACGGAATATCATCCTCGTCCTTTAATACTAATGCTGGAGTTCCTCAGGGCTCAGTCATCTCTCCCACACTCTTTATTATCTATATTAATGACCTATTAAATCTGCCCCTCCAATCCAATACATTAGTTACGCTGACGATAGCACCCTCCACAACGCTCAATCCTTACTAGACAATCGCGCAAAACATAGCCTCCTCAATAAATTCAGATTTAAGCATGCTTAAAAAATGGGGATCTCACAATTTGGTAAACTTTAATGCTGGCAAAACACAGTGCTGCCTAATTTCTAGGCGCGCAGATAGGAACCTTCCGGACATTTCCTTTGATTCGAGCTCATTGGAATTCCGTAATAAAATATCAATGTTAGGTGTCACCTTAGGTTCTGACCTCTCTTGGAATGACCATATTATCTCAGTAGCAAAAGCTGCAGCATGTAAGCTTGGCTTTCTTTTCCGAACCAAACGATTTTTCACCCCATTCAACTCCTTATATTATACAAGGCTCAAATTCGCCCCTGTCTTGAATATTGCTCGCATTTGTGGAGAGGAGCCTCCAAGTATTCTCTTAATACCTTAGATGCAATCCAGAGGCGAGCTATCAGACTGATAGGCGATCCTACATTAACTGACACTCTCGACTCCCTAGCCCATCGTAGATCTGTCTCCGCCCTATCCCTTTTTATAGATATTACCATGGCTTTTGTTCTGACGAAATAAAATCGATAATCCCACCAAAGGCCTCATTTGCCCGAAATACACGATTTTCTAAAATTCAACACCCCCTACGCGCTTAAACTAGATACTAATCGAACAAACGCATTCGCCAATTCATTTATCCCTATGACATCTAGAGACTGGAATTCTCTTCCCCGACCGTCTTTCCAGCTACTTATAACCTTCAAACTTTCAAGACCAGCATCCACAGATACCTTCGACCTCTACCCAATCCCTAAATCTCCCCTTATCTTCACGTTACAAGGGTCCACCACGGACTTCAGAGGTTGTACCTTCTTGGTGCAACTTCTTCTTGTATCAATATCATTATAAAAAAAAAAAAATATAATAAGATAATAAGATTTGTTAGGTTTTTCATAATTAAAGGAATTCTTCACAGGTGTGTCAATGAAAATGTATTATTAAATTTTTTCAATTTCGTTTTATTAATTAATTGTTTTTTAATTGTAAAACTCACAGCTCATAAAAAATATTATTATCTATTAAAATTAGGAAATTTTATTAATTACAGGTATTTTCTATTGAAGACGGAGAGGTAAACCAAGAATGCTCCATTTATGTTGAAATCAGAAAATTAATAGAAAAATTGTTTTTTGTTTTTTTTTTACCTTTTTCGACTAGATCGTAGAAGACTAAATAGATATTTGATTATTTCCATAACAAATAGGACAGTTTTGATTTACTTGATTTCGTGACATTTTTTGTACTTGACAAAGGCACTTAGGTGAATTTTCCAACTTTTTTGACAAACCTATCAAGAGAACGCTTTTTACTTTACCATACAGGGTATGGTAAAGTATTGTAATCTTGCATGAAAAAAAGTTTTTTTTTTCCTTCTTTTTTCGAAATATTTCAAAAACGGTTGAAACTATTTTGATTAAAAAAAATTGAGTGAAACCATGACATTTCGGTCTAGAAAAAGCCCTAATAAGTGAACATTGAAAAAATTATATTTTTCGAGATAATAATTGTTTTTTCAAAATGTCTGTTAGTTAGACTGGTTGTCTGTTAGTCTGTCTGGTTGTCTGTTAGTTAGTCTGTGCGTTGCCAAATTTTGTGAACGAGATAGCTCAAAAACTAGTGTGGATATCGAAATCAAATTTCACACGTAGTTTTAGTCCATTGAGATTAAGAGCTGATTAGATTTTGGTGCATATCGACACAAAATTAAGGGGCGTGGAGGGGAGAGGGATTAAAAACTAAAAATCTAGGCCATTTGAGCAAACCTAACTAAATTTTGTATACATAATCAGTGGGACACCAGAAGTTTAAAAATGCAAAAACTAACCGCCCAAAATGGAGAGGGAGGGGGGTGTTGGGTCAAAAAATGAAAATCTGGCCCTTATACTAAACTCAACCAAATTTTGTATACATAATCAGTGGGACTCCAGAAATCTAAAAATCCACAAATTAACCGCCTAAAATGGGGGTAATAATTTACACCCCCTTCCTTTATTTCAATTGGATTAAAGTTTATTCACGATTAACTCATGAGTCATGAGGGGGTCAAAAAAGTGAAAATATAGGCTCTTGTACCAAACTCAACCAAATTTTGCATACATAATCAGTGGGCCCCCAGGAGTCTAAAAATGGAAAAACTAATCCCCTCCCCTACACATGATTATAAATAATTTTATTAAATATTAAATAGAAGTGAAGGGCCAGTTTGTATGGTAAAGTTAAGTGGATGGCCACATCAGTATACGTCAGCTTATTTGTCCAAAACTTATTGAAAAATAGACTGATTAGATCATTTTTTTCAAAAATTTTGTTTTTGGTGTACCTACCTACTTTTCAGAAAAAAATTTGGGAAAAATTATTAAAAGTGTTGTTTCAAAATTTGAATAATTTTTGTGGAACTGAGTATATTTTTTTATTCTTTTGAAAAAAAATTTTCTCCAACTTCTATCTATTTAACAATTTCTAACACAGATTAGAACGTGGCATCTTGACAATTTCAATTTTTAAAATTCTTTAGAATAGAATTATAAGAGAAAAAATTCCAAATTGTTTTCTGAAAAGTACACAAAAAACTAAAATTTTGAAAAAAAATGATTTAATTAGAGCCTCTTTATACCTACTTATACATATCATATACAAAAATTAATAAATTCTCTTGAAGATGAACAGGAAGCAAGGAGGTTGTATCAGCAAGTGATCTGTAAAAGAAATAGATAAAATTATTAGAATATATAATTAAAATTAAATAAATTAATATTTTAATAATTATAATTATAATTCGTCATATAAAATATATTAATTCTAATCTTATTTTTTTCAGATGGGTAACTTAATTCGACCATACCACAAATAAACATAAGGAAAGCAGTAAAATTATACTTGCAATATTTTATTTAAAATGATTTCAAATAAATTATTATTAAATGTATTGAAAGTACTTAATTTTAATAAAAAACAAACTGAAACGTTATTTGAAAATTTATTTTAAATAGTCACATTTTTTACTAACTTTAGATCAAAAGTATTTTTATGTTATTTCAAGTTATTTTTCCTAATATACAAGGAACAATTTTTACTTTACCATACAGGATATGGTCAAGTATTTTGTAATCGTGCATGAAAAAAGTGTTTTTTTTTTGTTTCTTTTTTTCAAAATATCTCAAAAACGGCTGAAATTATTTTGATTAAAAAAATTGGGCGAAACCATGGCATTTCGGTCTTCAAAAAAGCCCTAATAACTGAACATCGAAAAATTATATTTTTCGAGATAATAATTGTTTTGTCAAAATGTCTGTTAGTCTGTGCGTTACCAAATTTTTGTGGACGAGCTAGCTCAAAAACTAGTGTGAATACCAAAACCAAATTTCACACGTAGTTTTGGTACATTGAGATTAAGAGCTGATTAGATTTTGGTGCATATCGACCCAAAATTAAGGGGGTGGAGTGGAGTTAAAAATTAAAAATCTAGGCCATTTGAGCAAACTCTTTGGCAGCTTTATCCTTTCGAACTATCAATTATTAATTGTCGAAGTTATAAAAAAATAAACTGCATCGTTGCTAAACTTTATCCAAATTCATTTGAAATATTAATATGTTTATTCCTTTATTAGATCAGAATCAATCGCTATTTTTTAATTTTAAGTCGATTCCTCTATGTCTCCCGAAATGGTTACCAATAAAAACCGAAACGTCAAAAATCCAATGTAGAATTATTATTCCTCAAGAAATAGATGAGAATCAATCGCTTTCTTTGATTTTAACTCGAGTCCTCCATGTCTTCAGCAATGGTAACCAATAAAAACCGAAACGTCCAAAATCTAATATAGAATGGTTATTCCTCAAGCACTAGATGAGAATCAATCGCTATTTTTGATTTTTAAATCAAATTTTAACAACATATGTATTAAAGTATTTTTGGCTAGCTCTTCTAGATTAATAAAATTAGTTATCAAATAAAATAACTATAATTATTGAATAAAAGATAGTTACATCAATGGGAGGATTGGGCTTGCATGCCTTTTGAAAGTTTGGTTAAATCTGGCTCTTAACTTGTTGTTTTGAAAATAAAATAAAATAATTATTAATATTTGCTCATGGAACTGGAGAGCCGCATCTTGACATCGAAAGAGCCGCATACGGCTCGCGAGCCACAGGTTGTCGACCCCTGGTCTAGTGTATCCAAAACCTTTGACTTGAAATCAAAAAAACAAGATTTCAACTTATTAATAATTTTAGACCACCCGTTTCCTCAGCCCCGGGAGTTGATCAATTAATAACCTCCATTACTAATCAACTCTTCTCCATCTAACAACCCCTAATATAATAAAAACCAGATATTTTTTTATTAAATTAGTTTATTTTATTTTATAGCGGAATAAAAAATAAATTGTTTTATATATTTATATATTAGGGAGAAAAATTAATTGAAAAGTTTTTGTTTTACCGAGAGTAGCAGAGTTGTTGAATCATAAAGAGAAATTAATAAAAATAAATATAAATTACTTTTATTAAAATCAATAGGTAGGTATTTAATCTTTTTGAGATCATATTTCATATGGATATTTTATAAAATTTTGTTCACAATTGAATTTTTTTTTAAGAAAGGACTAATTTCATTAGGAAAAAATGATGTTTTTTTTTAATTATTTATTAACATCTTAACCAATTATTATAACAAAATGTCAAAAGATTCAATTATATTAATAATATAACAATATAATTATTATTTTTCAACGAGAAAAATAGATAATAGAGAGATATAGCAGTAGTGCTTAGATAGCGAGGCATCTAGGCAGGCAGGGCATCACATGAGTGGAAGGAATTTGGATGATTCTTGATATTCTGCTATTATCACTTATTAGGAGTCCAAAATCTACCAGGTATGTTGCTTGCCTCCTTGAAAGTGCGCCGACTCGGTGAATTTGCCACCCTTTAATCGAATCTGTTCCCCGATTAGTTAGGGAGCTCCCTCACCCGGGTAGTAGAATCGATCAGTAGGATTGGTTGTTTTGCCGCGAAAACCTCCCTCTGTTTGATCTGATTTCCCGTTTAAGAAGCTGCATTTTGCAATCTCCAGCCCAAGTTTATCCATGAAACCAGACGCTGGCTTGGAAAGCAACTATGAAGCTGATTTTTTCCTGACGAGGTTAAAATTGAACACCAGGCTGCGCCCGGGCTGTTTTACAGAAGAAAACGGCGAAGCGAGGGTGAATTGTTACTCCTGATCAGTTCTATTTGTCGAGTAGAAAGATTTGCATTTTGTAATCTGGAAACTGAGTTTAGCCAAGAAAACAACCTTAAGTTGGAAAGTAGCTACTTTTTCTTTAGAAGATGAGATTAAAATCGAACACGAGGGCTGTTTAAGCACCGAAGCGGGACGGGGGTGAATTTCCACGAACTCCACTCCTGGCCGGATCTATTCGCCGGGTAGAAAGGTCTGCTTTTGTAATTTAGAAAGTGAGTTTAGACAAGAAAGCAAGCTACTTTTTTCTCCTGATAAAATAAAATCGAACAAGATGGTTCTTTAACGGAAGAAAATCGCCCTTCCCAGGATGGAGCACCATTCGTCGTCGACGGCAGCTTGTGCCCTCTCGTTCTATGTTTAATAAATAAAAAATCAATACCCATAATAAAATATGATGGCGTAATTTTTTGCATACAACAAGACTTCCAACCTGGGAGGGGGGCTACCCAGGGTGCAAGGGGTGCAGAGCACCCGGGCACCGAAGAACTGAGTCTCAGCGGTAGGAATGGTCACTCACTGAGCTAATTAAGTACAAAGTATGTAGGTATGCCAACCTACGTTTATTCTCCAGAACGATTTCCAAACAAATTTTTTTATGATATTCAACTATGAGGTTGTAGATGTAGGTGAACCGTTCACAGACCCAGAACCCCTTTTTAAAATAGATTTCTGCTATTACTGACACAGCTTTAACAAAACTTGGCGAACGCTTTAAACTTTTAAATACAACATCATTTTACAAAACTTAAAAATAATTGGAAAAAATATAGATTCTGAAGAAAAAAAGAGAGCACTGGTCTAATTTACAGAATGAATTGAACAGTGGTGGCTCAAATTCGGATAAAAGTACTTCTTCAACGAAATCGAACTTTTACCACAAGTTCTTCAACGATCACACGAGCACCCTCTAGATATTTTAAATAATTTATTTTCAAAAAATTTAATTTCAATATTTCCAAATTTATCTACCGCGTCTAGAATTTATTCAACATTACCAGTCACAGTGGCACAAAGTGAAAGATGTTTTTCTAAATTAAAATTGATTGAGTCGACATTGTCGCAAAGTAGACTAAACTTTATCTTTGATTAGGGATGAACACGGAATCCACCTTGAAATCAGTGACTTTGTTAGAAAATTTTCCAATGCAAAACGAAAAGTAGATTTTTTTGTTAATAAAGAGGAATCAATTCAAATAAATTGTATATTTACATATTTATATTATAAATATAATATAATATATAATATATTATTATATTATATTATATTATAAATATATAAATAATTCCTATGCCATATTTATATAGGTACATATATGTATAATTGTGTATGTTTATTGCATCAAGCAGAGGATAACCTTTTATGAATCAGCAACTCTGCTACTTCTCGGCAAAACAAAATCTTTTCTTGAGAGTGTCATCTATTAGAACCGATGGAATGGATTATTTTTAATTATATGTCAGAAGGGCTGTTTCGCACTTCACAGGGTACCCAAATGAGCCGGATTGCTGTTACTAGCACTCGGGTTCGATTCCCGAGGGGGTGAAAAACAGCATTTTTGACATATAATTAAAAATAATCCATTCCATCGGATCTAATAGATGACACTCTGTCATGATTTTCTAAGAAAATTTAAATCTATTACTATCGGCAACTTGAAATCTCCCATATTCAAGATATTTGCAATTGCTCCGTTCTAACTGCCAAGTATCAGCTTTCTCGTTTAGCCCGGCGAGCTTCGTGTCGTGTAAATACACATTTGCAAGTAAACCCTTATTTGGAAAATTGTTTTGCATACTCCACTGATAATGAAAGCCTGGTATCTATTCAATTCTTCGCAATAGAATTAAAAAAAAACTTTGGTACCAGAACGAACTTTATTAGACCTTCTTTGTCAAAGTATTCGTAAGTTTCTGAATCCAGACACAGAAAGATAAAAAGATCTAATTGAAAAGTTTTTATTTTGCCGAGAGTTACAGAGTTGTTGAATCATGAAGAGAAACAAAGAGGTTGTCCACTGCTTGATGCAAATAAACATACACAAATATATATCAAATATATATATTATTTATTTGTTTGAGACTATAGTTTCAAAGCCTTGGCCTTCATCATCATATCTTTTATTAATTATGAATATTATTTTTCATGGGGTCAGTATCACGTGGATGTTGAAAATTTTTCTTCTTACTTAGCAGACAAGCTTAGTTAAAACATTAAACCTGATTAAGGCCAAGACTTCGAAACTATAGTCTCAAACAATGAATAATATATGTATATATCTATATATATAAAATTCTTTGCCGATACACTCACTCACTCACTCATCATCAAAACAGCCAGAACCACTGGACATAGAAACATGAAATTTGGAGAAGATATTACATCTATGACATGGGGGCTCATTAAGAAAGGATTTGTCGAAATTCGGCCCTTAAGGGGATCAAAGGGGGCAAAGTGTGTTTTCAGTGATTGTGCGATATCTCTTAAGGACGATAAAATATCTACTTGCTTTTTACTTATAAAAATATTAAATTAAAATATCTAAAAAGGGATTTCAGGATTTTTTGAAATTCGACCCCTAAAGGGGTCAAAAGGGGCAAAATATCTTTGCAATGTGTTTACACTAATTATGCGTTTTTAATTAAGAACGATAAGATATCTACTTGATTTTTGCTTAATAAAATTCTAAATACATATATCTAAAAAGAAATTTCAGGATTTTTTGAAATTCGACTCCCAACTATCCAAAATGTGAGTGGGGGCAAAAATAAAAACTCTCTCCTATCTTGATCTAATTTTGTATAGTTTTTCTTTATTACTTTAAGAAACTATTCCTGTAAAAATTCATCTATCAAAATTGACTGTATGGGGGCGAGGGGGGGGGGGGGGGGGGCAAATAGAAATTTTTAGCTTTTTAGTACATTTACTCTTTAGAAAACTGAGAGTTATTTATTTGCAAATATCTAAAAAATAATTTCAAGATTTTTTGTAATCCGACCCCCCCCCCCTCAACTATCTAAAATGTGAGTGGGGGCAAAAATTACAACTCTCTCCTGATCTTGATCAAATTTTGTAGAAGTTATTCTTTATTACTTTAAGAAACTATTCCTGTAAAAATCAACTATCAAAATTGACCGTATGGGGCCGAAAGGGGAGGGCAAAATATAGACATTTTTAGCTTTTTTGTACATTTACTCTTTAGAAAACTGAGAGTTATTTATTTGCAAATATCTAAATATCTAAATATTTGCAAATATCTAAAAAAATAATTTCAACCTCCCAAAATGTGAGTGGGGGCAAAAAATTAATACTCTCTCCGATATAGATCAAATTTTGTAATGTTAGTTTTTAAGACTATATAAAATGTATGCTGTAAAAATCAATAGCCAAAATGAGTGCGTGGGGGCGAAAGAGGGAATGAATTTTGGAGACCTAATAATCACATGTCGAGACGCCGCCCGCCAGGGCCACCTGACTGGAGGGCCGAGCTGTAGACGGCGTGCCGAAGGCACGCCTGGAGCAGCTCGTATATATAATATATATATATATATATATATATATTTTTTATATATATTTGTGTATGTTTATTTGTGGTGGCATCTCCGAAAATCCCTCATGTCAAAATCCCGACATGTGTGCGCCAGCCTCCTTACAAAACCAATGCACAGTAATTTTTTTTTTTTTTTTTTATTTTGCAAAAGCTGTCTGGGTCCCGAGTGCTTTTTTTAGTACTATTAGTGCCACCCGAGTGTTTTCGGTTTTTTAATGTGTGGTTGATTAGCAAAAAAAATGGGGGCCCAAAACACAACATACCCGGACTAAACCTCGTGAAGTTCAGTTCGGTTAGGATATATTTAGTTCAGGCCAACCGAACCGTCTAAAAACTAGCCCGAAATGGAGGTATATGAACCGAACCGAGCCGAACTGAATTTATCCTAACCGAACCGAACTGGTGACGACTTTCACATATTCGAATTTATATTTAGGAGTGGAATAGGGATAAATGTCTATTAACAGAAACAATTTTTACTGATTCCTCAGTTAAATCTGATTTTTGACATTGTTAATTAAATTAAATATAAAAACACTATCTACCTTAATTTATAAATCTATTAATTTAAAAGGAGTAATTTTTTCTTTGCGTAAATATATGAGTAATATTTACTAGTTAAAATGTTGACTACAAATATTTGTTTTTCTAGCTCCAATATTGAAAAAATTAAACAATATTTATGCTTTGACTAATGCCTCGTCGTCAATAAAAAAATTAGATAAAAATTGAAAGGTGGGTTTCACATAAAAATGTGAAATCTACCTTGCAATTTTACCTAATTTTTGTTATTATTAAAAAATGTTTCACCTTGAACCAACATCTATCTCCTTAAAAGCTAGTTATTTTCTAGTCAATTAATACATGTCGGGTTTTGGGCTGTCTGGATTTTGGCTGTCTGGATTTTGGGGTGTCGGGATTTTGACATTCTGGATTTTGGAGTAAACCGTTTATTTGCATTAAGCAGAGGACAACCTCTTTGTTTCTCTTTATAAAAAATCTCACGTTTTAGACATATACTGAAAAGAAGATTAAATAATTTTGAGTTTCTTCAACTCTGAGAGCTGGATTCGCCAAGTATTTACGGGAGATTGTATTTTTACCAGTTTTAGTTACATAGGTAAATTTATTTTCTCATTTAAACCGATCCCTATCTCCTCTGTGTTAAGAACAACTCACTTTACGCGTTTTTCGTGTTACGCGATTATTTATCGGAACCAATTAATCGCAAAATGGGAGATACCTGTTTTGATTTACTAGAAGGCAAAGTGCTTGAAAGAAAGGAAAAGGGCGGCCTAGAAATAGAAAGGGTATCTCGGGGATCTGGTCCCTTCCATGTTTCAAGAAATGTTCGAATTATGTAAATGGGAAAAGATCTGCAGAGAAAAGCGACGTTGTTAGAGGTCGAGAGGCAAGGCGCGGCCCTCCAGGCCAATTAATTACTCCATTTTTAGGTTCTGGAATTTGTCACAACTAGAGTGAGTAAATTGTTAAGGATTATTACTTGGTATCTCTTATTTAATTAATTTTCTAAATTGATATTTAATTAAGGATTTTTTAATAATTATATAATAAGCTGATCTAATAAGTTTTTTTTATTGTATAATGGAAGGGATTTCGGTATTGTACTCGTTAAACAAGACAACCTATCTATTTAATAGTATATTTATGTTCTTAGTGGATAATTTATATGTCTTCTATGCTTGAAACTATCAGAGTTTCGAACCCACGCATAAGAAAGAATTATCTCTGCAGGGTACTCCTAAATTCGAAAAGATATTGCGCCACACGTGGCCTGCCTGATACATAACCAACTCCACCCTACGATTCATAATCCAATTTATATTAGACCATATTCAGTGGCGTCGCAAAGTTGGAGGCACGCTAGAAAAATTACCGTTTAAATTTCAAAATTTTCCTGCATAGGCGTTTCCCAAGAGACGGGGACGGGGGAGTAAGGGGCTGCGCCCCTCCATTGCCAAATACACAAGATTTAGGTTTATAATATACTAATGTATTATAAACGTAGACAGTTTCTTGTTTTTGTAAGAAATAAATCAAAGAGTGTGTCTTCTGTTTAATGAAAATTACATATTATACAAGTTACAATATTAAGTTATTAAGGGTTGAAATTTTCTTAAAATCACACATAATTCATTATAATTATTAATTGAACAAAAAGAACAAATAATACAATATAACTACGACGTTTCGATCGGATTATTCTGCGATCGTTCTCAAGTATGATCACCCACTCCGATTTTGGTTTATCCTAAAATCGTAGTGGGTACTTGAGAACGGTCGCAGAATAAGCCGATCGAAACGTCCTAGTTATATTGTATTATTTGTTGTTTGTGTTCAATAAATAGTTATAATTAATTATGTGTGGTTTAAATAAAATACCAATGCTTAATAAATTTAATCACAAAAAATACAAGCTTTAACAGCTATATATATATATATATATATATATATATAAATTACATTATTTTTTATCCCAACAAAAATTTGTTTCACTTTCATTAAAATTTTATTTCTATCTATACTTAAATATCGAACATAAATAATTTTTCCAGATATTAAATCAACTTGTTATTTTAAATAGAACTATACTTGAAAGATATCAATGAAAAAACGGCCGTAGCCAGAAATTTTTTTCAGGAGTTTTGTTAATTTTCGGGGTGGGGGGGAGCTACACACCGAGAGGTTTATTTAACATTTTATTGATATCCTCCATTTGGATATTTACCGCAACATTTTGGGACGGGGGGTTAACACCCTACCCACAAGGGCAATGATTGAAAAGATTTTATTTTGCCGAGAGTAGCAGAGTTATTGATTCATAAAGAGAAATCAATGAGGCTGCCCTCTGCTTGATACAAATAAACATATATATATATAGTATATATATAGCCGTTTATTTTGAAAGTGGCATAAGTCCAATTTTGAAAATAAAAATTTTTAAGAAAAAAATAAAACCAACTTCAAAAATTAAATGCAACAAATAAAATACACTAAAAGGTATAAAATAATTATTATCTTATTTAGTTACAACTAAACGACGAAATATTAACATGAAATTACTTTTGAAGTTGGTGCCAAACAAACTATACCTATAAGCGAGCGTACCAACCAAACGTACTAAGTAAGATCCGTCGAGTGCGATTCATAAAAGGTATATGTTTGGCACCGACTTCAAAAAAGTAATTTGATGTTAATATTTCGTAGTTTAGTTGTAACTAAATAAGATAATAATTATTTTATACCTTTTAGTGTATTTTATTTGTTGCATTTAATTTTTTGAAAGCGGTTTTTATTTTTTCTTAAAAATTTTTATTTTTCTTTTTTAGTGATGTTATTAATAGTGATCATATCATCAGAACTTGACCAATTTAATATGTCACCATCCCTAAGATACCCCCTTTCCAATAAAAAAAGAATCATCGAAATTGTTTCATAAACAAAGAAGTTAGTCCTGAACAAACCTAATAAAAGAGGTCTAAAACCTATAAAAAAAAATGGGACCAATCGGAAGGTAGACTGGACCCAATGCAAAATTTTTTTTCAAAATCGGTTCACAATTGGCGGAAATATGAGGTAACATAGGCACAAAAAAAAAAAAATCAGTGGATTAGAGAACCTCCTCCTTTTTTGAAGTCGGTTAAAAATGTATTAATTCCAGTTTTACTTGGGCATAGATGTCTTCTTTTCATCTTTATAATAGCACAGTCAATGGAGTACAATATACCTTCATGAATTTATCAAAATAAATATAATCATAAAAAATTTTTAAGAAAAAATATAAAACCGACTTCAAAAAATTAAATGCAACAAATATAAAAATACACTAAAAGGTATAAAATAATTATTATCTTATTTAGTTAGAACTAAACGACGAAATATTAACACGAAATTACTTTTTAAAGTCGGTGCCAAACACAACTATACCTATAAGCGAGCGTACCCGCCAAACGTACTAAGTAAGATCCGTCGAGTGCGATTCATAAAAGGTATATGTTTGGCACCAACTTCAAAATTACTGTAATTTCGTGTTAATATTTCGTCGTTTAGTTGTAACTAAATAAGATAATAATTATTTTATACCTTTTAGTGTATTTTTATATTTGTTGCATTTAATTTTTTGAAGTCGGTTTTTATTTTTTTCTTAAAAATTTTTATTTTTCTCTTTTTAGTGATGTTATTAATAGTGATTATATCATCAGAACTTGACCAAATTAATATGACACCATCCCTAAGACACCCCTTTCGGATAAAAAAAGAACCATCGAAATCGGTTCATAAACAAAGAGGTTAGGTCTAAACAAACCTAAACAAACCTAATAAAAAGGTCTAATACCTATGAAAAAATCGAAAAAAAAATGGGACCAATCGGAAGCTAGACTGGACCCAATGCAAAAAAAATTTTCAAAATCGGTTGACAATTGGCGGAGATATGAGGTAACATAGGCACAAAAAAAAAAAAAAAAAAAAAAAAAAATTCAATCGAATAGAGAACCTCCTCCTTTTTTGAAGTCGGTTAAAAATACATATAAATATCTCGAAATAACAAAAAATGGACTTCTTTCAAAATAAACGGCTCATATATAATTTCATATATTGTATATAATCATACATTATTTTCTTCAGACTATAGTTTGGAAGATTTGACCTTCATCATCAGCTTTTATTTAGAAATTTTCTATCTGTTATTTCTCATGGGTTGAATTACCCGATTAGATATTCAAAAACTCGTTTTGTTGTTATAGCAAGCTAGCTTAGAACAATCATCAAGAGATATCACTAAGGTTGTCATTATACGAGTAAATCATCCTTATAAAAACTAAGTTAATAAATTTTGATGTATTTTTTTTAATTTGGCAATATTACTAGAATGCGGAATCGGATTAGGCGAGAGATTAAAGATACTAGCCTTCTAAGTAGGAGTCCCGGGTTCGAGTCCGAGTCCCTGTATTGATATTTGACCGGCTATAATCTGATTCCTAGTCACCAATCCGTCTGGCAAGCGTGGTGACTTAATGCCAACCCCCTTCCATTTGATGGAAGAGGCCTATATTCAGCAGTGGATTGTCGCTATCGACAGGCTGATGATGACTAGAATGCTTACTATATGAATATACATAATATTGATAATGGTTAATATTTATGGTTAATATTTAATATACATAATACATGTATTGATGTTTTGTTGACCTAGCCACCGAGGACTTGTGCCTCTAAGCAGGTCAAATAATAAAGATTTATTTATTTATTTACCATATAAAAATAAAGTGATATGGCCATCCACATGACTTTATAATCATTTAGTGGGGAGGGTCAAAAAATCTGGGCCCTTGGACCAAACTCAACCCAATTTTGTATACAGTGGGCCCCCAGAAGTCTATCAGTACAAAAACTAACAGCCATACCCGGTTCAAATAGCCGACCGGATGGAGAAACATTCAAATTAAGAACTATAATTAACTAGTTTGTTGATATACAATTATTATGTGTCGTAATTAATTAGAATTCGATCGTCTTACCTTGGATGAATGGCTGGCTCTTGTCTACACTGGTCGATTTTCGCCACACAAATGAATAAAATGCCGTTTTTCATTCCGATTATCTTGAATGCATTTCTCTAGGTGGACTCGATTTTCTAAAACAGAAAATATAAAAGAATATTTTTATTTAGAAAAAGGAAAATTATCAGTGAAAGATAAATAAATTTTTTTTAACAAATTATTTATTATTGCATAGTATTGAACTAAAAAAATCAATTTTAATTAATAGAATAATTAATACACAGTTTAAGCTTTTTTTGCAATTCATATTTATTCTTTTAGCTTTTGGGGTTATTATTACTATATTTTTACATGTTTCATCTCAAGAACGAAATGGACCATTCAAATTACTTCAACCCACGTGAACCTCCATCTTCTAATAAATACAGGGAATTCTAATTGAGTGTTTAAGATTTTAAGGGTAATTATGGTATATGGTTTATTGTAAAACAAAATACGATTTGATCATATCTTCAAAAAATTCATTTCTGAGAGAATAAGATGTTATAAAAATAATTCAAAAATAGAATAATTCCCCCCTCACTTATATTTAATATTAAAAAAGTACAATTATTTACGAAAGAACTCCCCCTCTTAATTTTGGGCCCATTAGGAATTAATAATATTCTCCTTTAACTAATTATGAGACTATTCTATTGAAAATATCAACTTTCTTAGATTTTCGTTTGAAAATTTTATTATTTTAAATTATTTTTGAACCCCCTCCCCCTCTTTTTTGTTCACTATCAATTTCACATTGTGAGTCATTTTCAAAAGGTTGTATAGGGTGCATATGCGATTTTCGTACAAATCGATTAAAGGGTCTAGAACTTTTATTGAGAGTTCTATTTTTTATTACGCCTTCCCCAATTCCGGTCCCCTTAAAAAAAATAACTAACTCTTTATTATTATAAGTTCATTTTTAAGTATATTTCATTTTTCTTGGTTTTTATTAGTTTGAAAATTATATAATTTTTTTTTTTTTTTTTATAGTATGTACGTACTAACAGAAATTTTGACAAAACAATTATTATCTCGAAAAATATAATTTTTTCGATGTTCACTTATTAGGGCTTTTTTGTAGACCAAAACGCGATGGTTTCGCCAAATTTTGTAATCAAAATAGTTTCAGCTGTTTTTGAGATATTTCAAAAAAAACTTTTTTCATTCACTATTACAATAATTGACCATACCCTGTATGGTAAAGCAAAAAATGCTAATAGGGTATCACAATTTCGCCTACCCTTTGGCATGATATAAAATACGAACTTTGTCTAATCGAAAAATATCATAAAAAGTAAAATAATCACATTAGTAGGTTAAAAATATATCAATTAAACTAAGTAGAAAGGTAAAAATCAATAAATATTATGAAAAAGTTATACTATAAATATAAAATCTCTATTTATGTATTTATATATAATTGAAAAAATAAATGATTATGAAATCGATTTCGTGTTCCCAATTGGTCGAGGGTTTCAAAGATTCTTTTTCCTGAAGGACCGTCAGCCATATAAAATACTAATATACTTTTACTAAACTATAAAAACTTAATTATAAATTCAAAGTATAGAGATTGAATAAGAAGTTGGAAGAACTTACGAAATATTAGATATTATTATTTGTTTCAGACTTAAATAAACAGCCTGAGGGTCAAATCCGACACGCAGTTCCGCTAAAATAATAAAATATGAAAAATCAAGAAAAATTTTTAGTGTACTAGCAGTAGACATTCTAGAGCTGTTACTTTTACTCCGATCAGGTATATTTAAAGCAAGAAAATTTTCAATTTTTCCCTCTATATTGTCTAAATTTATTTCACGATTTTCTCTTGACAGTATATCTTTATAGACAAATATAATTCTTTTATAAAAAATTAATCTAGAAACGTCTATTTAAAAATCCAGAAGATTCAGGAGAAATTCTCTCTTTATCAATGGAAATTTGTAGAAATTTGAAAAATAAATTGCTTTAAGAAAGAAATATAAAGAGCAAGTTTAAACAAATAAAAATTTCGAGATCAAATTAACTTGAATAAAAATAAAAAATATAAATATTTACGAAAAATTATTTTTCGCTAAAATTTCTTTATAAATATTAGAAATAATAAATTAGAAAAATTTTTCTCTTCGGAGAGAGGCGGACTGGTAGAAATTTTAATTGATAAGTGATGGTAAGGCAGCCCAAGGATAGTGAAAAAAATTCCCTGGAATAAAGTCGATTTAATGGATATTCCTTTTAAACCCTGGAGGGAAAATCCTCCGAAAGGTTGGTTGTTGAGTGATGAAAAAAATGAATACCCAATAAATCTACTTTATTCGAGGGAATTTTTTCAAAAATAATTATTTGTTTAAATTTGCTTTATATTCATTTCTTAAAGCAACTATTTTTTCAAATTTCTTAAAAATTCCATTGATAAAGGGAGAATCTTCTGGATTTTTAAATAAACGTTAATAGATTAATTTTTTTAAATAAGATTTTTATTTATACGCAAAACAATATTTCTTCAATATATCTTTATATAAAAGTTTAAATTGCCCATAGAAGCAGATTTTCTATTTTTAAAGAAATAACGAGAGATATTTATAATTAAAAATAAAAGACTGATGAAGAAGACCAATCCTTCGAAACTATAGTTTCAAACAAACAAATAATATAGGCTCATGGACAAAATTAACGGAACAAAAAAACCCTATAATTCGATTTAAAGCGATGACTCTTATCTTTTAGTATCTTGATTAATTTGTTAAAATATTATTTTTAATCTTACTTTTTATTCATTCTAATAACTCACTTAAATATTGATTTTTAATCAAATTTCACATTTTATTTAAATTTTATAAAATTTTCTTTTTTAGGTGCACGTTCCGCTAATTTTGTCCATGAATGTATATACAATATATATGTATATTATATATATATTTGATATATATTTATTTGCATCAAGCAGAGGACAACCTCTTTGTTTCTCTTTATGATTCAACAACTCCACTACTCTCGGCAAAATAAAAACTTTTCAATAAAAAGAATATTAATCACGGGTTAATTTATTTGTTAAATAATAAAATATTTTACAAATTCAAAAATATCGTACTTTTATTTGTCCAAGCATTGAGGGGCCCGGCCCGCTGGTTTGATTTTGCCCCAAGGCCCGTAACAGCTCTCCACGGGCCTGCAGATGGGTGCACCTTTTTTTTTTTTTTTTTTTTTTAATGCAATCGAATGCAAGAAGGGGTGCACCAGTAAAGATGTAGCCCCTATGGATCTCGAAAGACCCTTGCATTACCGAAGAGAAGGAAAGTTGATTAAGTGAGAGGGTGTAGACGTAGGTGTCTATGCACCCTGGTTTTGAATGTTTGAAGATCATAGGTGCTGGGAAAGATAGAGGCTGGGAGAGAGTTCCAGTTCCTTGAAGTCATGGGGATATATGTATTCGCGAATGAAGTGGTCCGGCACTTTTCCAATTTGACCGCGAAAGAGTGTTGGGAGTCGGCAAAACGTGTGCTGCGTGCAAAGCATGCTTTGGGGGAATTATTGATTTTATCTCATCAGAGCACCTGCCGTGATAGTATCTATAGAAAAGGGAAAGGGCAGAGACATCTCTTCGATGAGCCAGCGAGTCGAGGGAGTCGGTGAGGGTAGAATCGTCAATTAGCCTGACGGCTCGTTTCTGAATTGCATCAAGGGTAGCAAGAGAATATTTGAGGCTCCTCTCCACAGATGAGAGCCGTATTCGAGACAGGGGCGGATTTGGGCCTTGTAGATGGTGAGAAGTTGTGGGGGTTTGTAAAATCGCTTGGACCTGAATAAGAAGCCAATCTTCCCTTTGCCGCAGATTTCGCTCTCCTTACAAGATAACTGAATGACCCGGCTATTTAGGGCACCCGGGATCAATTTTCTTTTGATATGTAATGAAAATTATTCATGACAACTGGAATTTAGTAAATATCATTATCTCGTGATTTCCTTTAATATAGTCTTTATAACCTCTCTGTACAATAGAAATAGTGAAACAACTTGAATTTGATTATTCTTTTGGATTTTTCACTTTTTCCCTTGTATACTTCTTATTATGTCAAAAACTCAAGAAGAATGCCAAATAGTAGAAAAGCGCTGCTGTAATCGATTTTTGACATTTTTTATAGATTCTACGAGCGCCTTATAAAAACAACTTTTTGCCTTTCGGAAGTTGTTCTTTTGCTTGAACTGTGTTACAAGTGTGTATGTGGCAATCAGCCAAAAGGTTAACAACCCTTCCATATTTTCGAGGAAAATAACATTCTATTCTTGTCAATACTTTTTTATTGATTTCTTCTTCTAATAATACTAATATGGTCCCTATTTTTTACAGGTATACGGCCCAAGAAGATAGATAATTAGTGGTGAAGGTGTGTTTTCAAATTTGGCAAATAATTCGAGAGAGAGCTTTCAGAATGGTGAATTTCCTGAAAATGACCATGCAACCTGAATCTTTGGCGGGAACCGAATCTCTGATAATCCAAAGGAGACATTGGGACTTCCTACCTTCACTGTTATTTTTAAAATATATTAAAAATTCTTAATAGATGTGATTTTTATTTAAATTTCTCATTAATATGATATTTTGACATAAATTGATTGTCAAAATAAGGAAAAAATTGCTGTATTTTTCCTATTATAGAACAAGTCCCACTTTTTACAAAAAAAAAAAACGAAGCATCGTTCATTTGTAGAGTGACTTGCTTAATATAAAACGAAACAAATTTAATGCAGGAGCATCTATTTCATCTTATAGCATCATAAAACATCTTATAACATCTTAATCGTCATTCTCAATTTTGAAGAAAATAGCTTAAACATCTTATAACATATTAAAACCTCTTAAAACATTTTATAACATATTAAAACATCTTAAAACATTTTATCACATCTTAAAACATTTTATAACATCTTAAAACATTTTATAACATCTTATAACATCTTAAAACATCTTTTACATCTTGTAAAAATTTATTTTAAAGTACGCTTCCTGCACTCTCACCTAGATTTTTTCCCGGAAAATCTTGAGACAGTGAGCGATGAGCTCGGGGAACACTTTCATCACGATATTTCAGATATGGAAGAGAGGTATCAGGAAAAATGGAATCCTAGTATGATAGCCGATTATTCTTGGATCATCAACAGGGATGTTTCAGGGGCGAAATATAGCATCATTTCTTACTTTTAGGTGACTGAGAGAATGTTTGAATATTGTGTAGTTAAGAATTTAGAAAGTATTAAAATGTTTGATATTATAAATGCCTGTCTCTCGGAAATGAAAAACCGATTTTATATTTGAATTAAGGAGAAAAAGTACTATCGAATCGATACTTTTTCTTTCTGAGACAAAAAAAGAAATTCTTATTTGTTCCTGAGAGTTATTGTTTTTGGCTTTAGAATTAGGAGTCGAAACCAAATGGATAACGCAAGGAAATTGTTACTTCACCATGGACCGTCTATCTTGTAAGATTTTTCTATTAAATATTAAAAAATACTATTGTTCTCCTAATATTAATATGTATGATTAATAGGTCCATCTAATGGATTGGCGGTTGTCTAAACATAAGGAGTAATTTCTTACGGTTTTGTTTATGTTGTTGAATGGATTGTAATGGATCCTTGGCTAATAGAACAGTGCAGCGGCCTTAAGCCAAGATTCGATCCCGAGTAAACTCGATCTGAAGTCAAGCGCTTAGCCCAGGTCCGTCGTGCATCAGATAACGTTGAGAACGCGTTGTGGCATTTCATAATAACCATAACGCGTTGTGGTCAAATATCAAGAGAGCCACGACTCAAATTTCGTGTTGTGGCCGTTTTGAGTTAGCCATAACGCGTTGTGGCCGTTTTTTTCGCTCAGTGAGCGTTTTCGGTCTTTGAGCCTAACATATATATTTATAAATGGGCTTCTAGCGCGTATATCTATTAAAATCCATTCAACAACATAAACAAAACCGTAAGAAATTACTCCTTACGTTTAGACAACCGCCAATCCATTAGATGGACCTATTAATCGTATATATTAATATTAGGAGAACAATAGTATTTTGTATTATTTAATAGAAAAATAATAGTAGCTATCCATCAGAATTATTACAGATTTTTAGCTATTATAATTTTGGAGTTACAGCTAGATAAAATACTGCTATATCTTAGGGTTAGTAAGTTATAAACTCCAAAATTATAATAGCTAAAATCCATAAAAATTCTGAGGGATAGCTACTATTATAAGGATAAAGTTTACAGAGTTTCAAATTTTTTGAAAAAATGTGAAATGTTTTGATATTCACTCTAGTTTTTGATCTAGAGCAGGACTGTCCAATCGGTGACCCGCGGGCCGCATGCGGCTCAGCACTACAATGAGTTGTGGCCCAACATAAAATAATAAACTTCCTTAAGACATTGAGATTTATATGTAGAGATATATTTATTCCCTTTTTCGAAATATGAATGTACATTTGTACAATAGGTGAAGTTTTTTCAAGAATAAAATTAACTAAAAGCAAAATTATTAGCTCAACTATATAAGATAAAGAAAATAATGATGTTTCGAATATTTAAAAATTCTTCTTCTTCTCATATTTTCATTTTCTAAAATATTTATTATTTCAGTAATTTACTAGCTTCGGCGGCCCTCTTGCTAGCCATGGGGCTCGCCCCCTGGACCCCCACCCCAATGTACAGACAAAACCTTAATTTTATATATATAATTTCATTTAAATTGGTAACCATGACGACTGTTTTTGTTGGGTGACGGACATAGATTCATAGATACATACAGAGACAGGCACAAATGGGCTTTATTAGTATAGAATATACCGGTCCCCAGTCCCTTTAACGTTGCCTTAACGTTTCTACGTAGATAATAGCTTTATTCGTTTTGGATGCCTTGGGCGCCCTTATGTCAGCCTCAAGTCACTAACCCATATTCGTTTAGGAATACCAACCGACTTGGTGTGCCCCAGCCCTATTCGTTTTGGGATAGTTGTGGCACTGCTGGGCCTTCTTGTGGCGTGCACCAAGTACACATGCTCATCGAGCATGGTCACTTGGGGCACTCTTGGTTAATCTTCGCACCATTTTGAATTTCAAAACACCGATTTTTTATATACTCTGTTTTAAACTTGAATTTATTATTGTTATTTAATTTAGAATAATGAATGACCAGGAAAGTTATTATTTTATTAAATTATTTATATAAATTATTCTTTTAAGTCGTTTATTTGTTATTATTACATTGAATATTAGTTTCTTCTGCTGGAAAAATAAATTTTTAATATTTTTGGTTAAAAAAAATAAATAATTAAAAATTATTTTATTAAAAATAAAACAGAAGACTCTCATTTTATTTTTAACCTAAAATAAAAACAATTCTGTTACCATCGACAGTGAAATCTTTTATTCAACTAATACATTTTTAATAAGTAGGTTATAATGAAAGAAAATAAATAAAATTAAATACATTTTTAACTTATTTATAAAGAGACTACAGTTTAAAGGGCAAAATTTATTTTTCTAGAAGACACATTTTTTTTTTGACTTTTCGACCTTTCTAGCCATTAGCGAATTTACGATACTAATTATTTTTTATTAAATAAGTTTCTACCCCCCCCCCCCCCCCACGGGTGACAACATTTTTTATTGTCTCCTTTAATAATAATATAAAAAAATTTCCGATCATTTGAAGTTCATCATCTGAGCTTGATGAAGATTCACAATCAGAATCACTTTCGAGAAGTAATTTTATAATGGAAAATTCTTTTTCCATAAAAGTATCCATTATTTATTTGTAACTAGGTACCTATATTATTTATTTAAAATAATTATTAAATAAATAAATTATATAAATAAATATATAACCTATTATATATGTATACCTACCACTCTTAATTATTACACTAGAATAAAAATAATATTTTTTTTTAAATTTCGTTATTCGAATATAGCCATGTGTCAAAAATACATTCGTTTTAGAGTCAACCAAACTAGGGCACACCTGAAGTGCCCCGGCTGAAAAAAGTGACACCAGATGGTGCACTTGACTCAACTTAAGGCACACACGCAATTTCCAAAACGAATAAAGCTATAAATAGAAATATAGAATTACGAAAGTATAATATTTCCGCAGTGCAAAAACATTTATATATAATCATTCTCTAATTATTAAAATAAGAATCAGTTGTAAGATTCTTATTAATAAATGATGGAGCTAGCTAATGGAGGCATATTAATGCCTGAGGGGACATGGTTCATTTCGCTTTTTCAAAATAAAGATATGCCTCGGAGCAAACCAACCAGTTAGTTGTAACTATATCACCTAGTTGAAGATTCTTCACACATGATTTTTCCTCTTCTTGTGTGTTAATTTCACTTTCATTCACGAAACAAGCCTATATTTATTTCATTTTTCGTTTTCATCGAAATATTTATTTTTCTTTTGGAAAAAACGATTCCAAAAATCCCTCATGTTACACATATCATTTAATGAGGATGATTAGTTTGTATAAGTGTATAATTTAGCGAGTAACCAACCAACCGCTTATGTATGACAAAGTGGGCCAGCAATGTTACGTGAGAACAGAATTGTATTCGACACGTAAACAAACAGCTGAGAGGCCCAAAAGCTCTGATGAAACGGTTTGGGAATAGGACAGCATCCTCCCAATAAACAGGGATTGAAACGGGACTGATTAATACGCAAGGGGCTGGAAGTCTTTTTGCAGGAAATATGACTGGGAAGAAAATCAAGGTTTAATAATAGATTCACTTATATAAAAATAAAATAAATGAAATAAATTATATACAAAAAATTGCCCAATAAAGATCTATATATACTTGCGCGACGACGATATTAAAAGATATAGCAATACTGTGGACTGAATGAACTTGTTGAATCCATAATAAATGGCTGGCTCATGGCGGGTGGCTTGCGACCCAGGCTCTTGATAAAACAGACCAAAAAAATTATATATGAAAGAGAAAACAATATTATTTTGTCTATTTCATCTATTGTAAGATTCACAGTACCTATCTAATAAAAGAAAATAGCATTTCAATTAAGAATTTCCAAGTTTAAATGAAATGTTAAGAATTCACTTTCTTCTCTCGGGCAGCGATTCACTGATTAACATCAAAAGGTTTTATTTTTTTTCTCATCACAAAAGCAATTAAATGTATTAAAATTTCAAATCTATGGAATATTTCCTTTTATCTTTTATATCAAATAATTATTATTCGGAAATTTTAATTTTTAAGGGTAGTTTATTTGACGTCTAATTTGAAAAAACGCTCGGTACTACTTTGAAATAATTTTTAAAAATATGAAATTAACAAATATTATAAAACTATCAATTATTTTTTTTAATTAATTTTGAAAGAAATCGGTTAAGTAGTTTTTGAGAAAATGGTAAAAAACCCCGAAAACCGTCTATGAAAGGCCGTTTTAGAAGCTTTTAAAAAATTCACCTCCATGTCACAAGTCAATGTTTTATTTAATATGAATTTTTTAACTTTTTTCGAAGGCTATTTTTAAGGACGACAAACATCGATTTGTAAACGGTATCGGGGTTTTTGACCATTTTCGCAAAAAATACTAAGCCGATTTCTTTCAAAATTGAAACTATTTATTGATAATTGATTGTTTTATAATATTTATTAATTTCAAATTTTTAAAAATTATTTCAATGGAGTAATGAGCGTTTTTTCAAAATAGACTTCAAATAAACTACCCTTAAAAATGAAAATTTCCGAATAATAATTATTTGATATAAAAGATGAAAGAAAATATTCCAAATGTATGAAATTTCAATACATTTAATTGCATTTTTGATGAAGAAAAAAATAAAACTTTCTAGTTGATTCACTCCCAGAGAGAAGAAATTTAATCTTTTCATAATATTTCTTTTAAACTGCGAAATTCTTAATCGAAATTCTATTTTCTTTTATTAGAATTAATAGTACTAGATGAAGGAGGAGGTATCAGCCAAAGATGGAATCACTGGGTTCAATAAAACACCTTTAATAAGACGTTTCGGCCTGAATTTTATTTGGCCATCTTCAGTCAATTAGGCTAAAAAATTTTTTTACAAATGGATGTTAATTGATATATTTTTTATAAAAAATTATAAGTTGACCAAGTTGGTTGTTTAGACTTACAGTTATACACAAAATGCGGTACACATATGTGATCGAACCAAGCCTTGTCAAAAATAAAAATTCTTTTAGCTTCATGTGAATTTATAACGTGCCTGGACCCAAAAGTTTCAGAATGAAAGTAATGAGTTTATATAAATTTTTTCTATATATTACATTATAATTAGATATTTGACCCTTATGTGAGGTCATCATATATCCCATCATTATTTATTTACAAACAAAAATCCAAATTAGAATCTAATTACTTTTAAATCACATGCATTTTTTCATTCAATCAAATTATACAAATTCTTATAAAAAAAAAAAAAAAAAAAAATTCCAAAAAAGTTTCTATACATTAAGATCAAGAAAACAACTTTTGGCTCATATCACTCAGGATAGATGTGTAAATATTGGATAGAAACATGCAATCTCTTTTAAAATTGATAGCCTTATCACCTGCTATTTTTATATATAGCATTTCGGCTATGGTTCTTTTATAGTAGTTATCAATCTTGACCAATATTCGCGCATTATCGTAATCAAAAGAATGACTATGTTCAGCTGCATGGGTGGAGAGTGCTGTGTTTCTCTTTTTATATCGAACATTTAATTTATGTTCATATACCCTAATTTTTAGTGAACGTGAACTTTGCCCTATATAGGTGCTAGAATTTGGTGGACAATCTAGACAGTTAATTTGATAGACAATATTATTACATAATTCTCTAGGGGTTGGATCTTTATTATTAAATAAAAATTGAATATTGTCTATATTTTTGTGGGTCATGTTCACGTTGTAAATTTTAAAAAAATTTCTTATTTTTTCAGATATGCCGTGAATATAAGCAACAGAATAGTATGGTCCGACCTTGTTAATTGAATTACTATTATTATTATTTGTTAAAATATTAACATTGTCATTTAAATTATTTTGTTTAGTTGAGAATTCTCTGATTGTCCTATTAATAATGTGCATAGGGTAGTTATTTGATACAGCCATGTCTATGTAGTTCACAATATTTTTCTGCCTAAACTCATCATCACACAAAACAAAAATTCTCCTCAAAAAATAGTTCAGACTATTGATCTTATATAGGAAAGGTATGTTGGAGAGGTAGTTGGATATCCTTCCACTATTTGAAGCCTTTTTATATATATCAAATGATAGTGAGCCATCGCTTTTCTTTATTATTTCCAAATCCAAAAACGAAATCCTATCGTCCCTCTCTACCTCAAAAGTAAATTTGATATTTGGATGGAATTCATTAAAACCTTTAAGGATTGTTTAAATAGAGCCTTCAGGCACACAAGCGATAGAATCATCGACATATTGCAAATAAAACACCAAACCCAGAGGTTCCACGCATTGATGGTAAAACTTTCTTATTACAATTTCTGCAGGAATTGACTTAAGGAACCCCATAAGGAGTCCTCTTAACTGTAAATAAATTTTGCCACGGAAACTGAAATAGTTCCTAAATAGGCAAATATTCAAAGCTTCTTTGAATTTAGCCAAAGGTATCAACGTAAATTCACAAATTTCACCCCAATACTCCTCAACGCAGAGCATAAAAAAGTCTAAAGGGATGGATGTAAACAAACTCTCAACATCAAAAGAAATCAGGACTTGTCCCCGGGGTATGATAATATCTTTTAGTCTATTTTTCGTTGTAATGGAATTTAACACTTTATAATTATCGTTTGCCGTGAGGCATTGCAAAATACTGGCTATATACTTTGATAACTCAGAATTAGCATAATTTACCGTGGAGACTATCGGTCTATATGGATGGTCAGGGTAGGCGCCCTTATGTATCTTGATGACAGAGTATATTTTAGCTAAGGTGGTATTTTTGGATTCAATTTATTGTAGGTCTTTCTATCAATTAAATCATCATTTAGGCAACCTGTCAAAAATTCTTTAATTTCACCTTCTAATCTGCTTATTGGTATATGTTTAATTTTCTCATATGTATCTTTATCCGATAAGAAAGATATCATATTCTGATTATATGACTCAGTTGTAGTAATAGCCGAGACTTTTGATTTCTTCGATTGGGTAAACGTTATTTGAGGGTTGGATTTTTTATATCTGATAGTCTTAGCTATATCGAAAATTATAGACCTGTTACCATTTTTACATGCATCATTTATATTATTGTTATTATTTTTATTTCTAAAGTTGGTGAAAATGTTCGCTACCTTAGATTTTAGTAGGGTTTTTTGACAATCATCGAATTCTCCAAATCGGACTACATACTCGCAATCTATTAGGCTTTTTATAATATTACCATTCAGTTTACTTATATTGATGGGTCCTGGTGAGAATTTGGGTTCAAAATTCAAAGTATTCAACACATAGTCTGGTATATTTTCATTAGTCAGATTGACAACTCTATTTGTAACCGGTTGACTATTATTAATAAGTTTATCAAGTTTTTTTGTAATATTAGAATGAAATTTAATATATAGCTTATTGTTTTTTCTATTTATTCAGCTTTTGTATAATGAAAATTCATTTGAATCAATTATGGTTTCTATCGTGTGTGATATTCTTGCTATATTAGATTCTAAGTGATGTAAGTGTGAATATGTATGCTCAATTTCTAAATTAAGCAATGTCGACTTGAACCGGTTTAGACAATTATATGCCTTGTTAGAGTTAGTTTTCAGTGTAAGATTAAATACATTCTTTACACTAAAATTAATGAAATTAGGATTAACACTATGATCTTTGCACTTATTTAAGAAATATAGTCTATTTTTGAACTTCTGTTTCTTAGTTATTAATCTTGTTACTTCCCTGATTTTTTATAAAAAAATATATCAATTAACATCCAATTGTAAAGAATTTTTTTAGTCTAATTGACTGAAGAAGGCCAAATAAAATTCAGGTCGAAACGTCTTATTAAAGGTGTTTTATTGAACCCAGTGATTCCATATTTGGCTGATACCTCCTCCTTCATCTAGTACAGTTTCATCACAGCCACGAACTCTAACAGAATTAATAGTACTGTGAACCTTCAGATAGTTGAAATTGATAAAATAACATTTAGGGAAAGTGGTGTTGGTTTATAGTGAAACATATTAAACACAGGAGATTTTTAACGGGTTATAACTAGTATAATAATAATAGTGGAGTTTCACAAGTAAAAATTTTACTTGTGAAACACCACTATATCCCGTTAAAAAACTTCTGTGTTAATAAAATAATATCACTTTCTTTTTGATTTATAATTATTTTAGTTGGTTTTAGAGACGTTGGTTGGGACGTCTCTTTGACATCAGGAATCCATTATTTATTTTGGATTCATCAAATCCATTCACTTCACACTATTGAAATAGCTTTTAACATGTTAAAATTTAATATATTTAAATGAACGATTATATAATATAATAAATAAATAAAATAATTTAAATAAACGATTATACCTCAACAGCAATGAGTCTGGCCTCCACAAGAAGCGTCAGACACGGGTGCAAAGAAGCTAAATAATTAAAAGCGTTAAGACAAGTTTATCTAAAATAGATTTAAAAGCATTAATTTATTTAATTAATTTATGTAACGATTTTGATTGTTTTATTTGAACATATTCAGGTGAAAATTTTCAAGGGTGCAATATCGTATTCTTACACAGGCGGTCCAACATCGACAACTGTCTTTACAAGCTCACTTATTAATATATTTCTTTAATATAAAATTACAGATTTTTATGTTGGGCCACTAAATACCTGAAAACTAACCCCTTCTTCAGTTGCTAAAAAATTCCATTGAACCAGGAGAATCAGTTCACGAGAGACTCTCCCAGAGTCAACTTGTAATGTAATTACAATTTTAAAACTGTTCATATGCACAGGACCGCATTATCGAATAAGCAATGTAGTCAACTACCTAAGGGCCCCGCGTCGTTTATGGGCTCCTAACCCGAAATTTGGTGTTGTTATATGATTTAAATACTACTTAGAGACTTACCTATATAAGGGGGATGGGACCCAAGACTTTGGCATTGTCTAGGGTCTAGGGGCTTCTACATAGCTCAATGTGGCCCTGCTATACAATAGGAAACTTATTTTGCTATCATGTGTCAATAAAATGTTATTAAATATTTTTTTAATAAAAGATAAACATATTTTTATTTATTGTTAGGTCAATAGTCTATTTTTTTCTTATTTTTCTTCTATGGGTCTCGCAGATAACCAATAGTTTACTATAGTCATGGGTGTAGTTAGAGGAGTCAAGAGGGAGTGCCCCTACAAAACTCATTGCCCCCCTTAGAAAAACCAACTAACTACATATTTAGTAGAATTGGCAAATTTTAGAAGTACCGAAATAATTTAGTGTGAAAGACATAAGTGATGCTTCCCAATAATGGAGTTTCGATTTGTCTAGGAGGGTACTATACCCCTTTTCTATCATATATTTTCCAATAATTATAATTTTATAAATTTTACTTAGGGAAAGTGGTGTAGGTTTTAGTTGAAACATGATATTAAATAATAAAGTAAAGGATGTCTAGTTTTAACTTGTAAACTCCTGATGATGGACTAATAATCTGAAATATATTGAGCTTGTATAAACCTCTTTGAGTTTTATTTCATTCACTGTGAAACTACACACCCTTTACTTCATTAACTAATTTTATAAATAATTTATTTCTTGTTTAATTATTTTCTTATCAATATATATACTTAATATTGTTTATTTTCATTAGATATATTTTTTTACTTTTTTTCATTAAAAAAAAATAAAAATAAAAATAATCAATATTCTTTTTTTATCAATTATAATTTTATTGATTGATAGCGTTTTTCTTTAGGAGACGGACTGGTAAAAATATGCAAATGGATGTTGATGAAGGCAGTCCACGGTGGACTGCCTTCATCAACATCCAATTGCATAATTTTATTAATTTTTTTTAGAATCTTAAATTTTATCTATCCAATGGGTTACACCCACAACCCTCTTTCCCAATAGCCATCCATTATAAACCATTCAAAAATAAGTGATAGGAAGTTAATAGTAAATAATTAGTTATGATGGCTGTAGATAACAATTGTTTTAATTCTCTGACTACGTGTCCACAGCATTTTTATTTTTCTTTAAAAAAAAAAATTAACTTTTTTCATTTACATCTGCTTAGATATTACCGTAATTTTCATGTGTCGTATGTAATACAAAAGTAAAAGAGACTGAAACTGTAAGGTTTTTTTAATTAGTATTAGCAACCAATTTTTTTTTTTTTTTAATGAAAATGATGAGAGAAGGAGTTACACCAAAAAGGGGCAACCCCTAAAGGCCTGGGTTGGCACCTCCATCGTGATAAGAAGAAGAAAGAATTTTATGGGCTGGGCGGGGGTCGGAGGTATCTGTGGATACGGGTCTTAAATAGCTGAAGGTTATAAGTCGCGGGAAAGATGGTGGCAGGGAGCGAGTTCCAGTCTCTGGAGGTCATTGGGATAAAAGAGTTGGCGAAAGCGATTGTTCGACTTTTATCCAATTTGACAGCGAAGGGGTGCTGAGCGTTCGAAAACCGCGTGTTTCTCGTAAAAAGGGCATTAGGGGGGATAATTGATTTCAGCTCGACTGAACAGACACCGTGATAGTATCTGTAATACAGGGAAAGGGCAGAAACGGTTCTTCGGTGAGCCAGGGAGTCGAGTGAGTTGGTTAGAGCCGGGTCTCCTATTCCTAATTTATTAACATATGTTACTCTAACATACAAACAATCATTTTATACGAATATATTTAATGACGACTAATTTCATTATAATCTTAATTATATATAAATATGAAGAATTGAATTAGGTAACTATAGTCTAGACTTGCACCACCCTGTCATGGTAAATATACAGAAAAAGATTAAGAAATATTTTTGTTATTAAGTCGATGTTTGAATAAAAACTTGAGACGTCTAGATTGCTGTCCACATTTGTTTATCACCTTGTCAATGAATTCAGTGTTCTCCTCTACTATTTTCCTGTGATCACTGAGCAGTGAGCATGAATAGGCCGCTTAGCCTCGCGTCTCCCATCGTTGACCGATTCCAAGATTTGATTGCCTCGCATACCGGGGTGGCTTGAGCAATCAAATCTGCGTACTCAACTAGGGATTTAAATTAATTATAGGTAGTAGAAAAAAAAAAAAAAAAACTGAGTAAATATAAAAATGTATTCTTTATGTCAAGTTAAGAAACATTGTGAATGCAATCCACCCACTTGTTATCTCAAATTGTTAGAAATGAAAAAAAAAAATATATTCTTGGATTGATTCGGCAACTCGAGTAAGAAAAGTCTTTAAAAAAAACTGAATACAACGAAACGATGATTCGTGAGATGATTCTCGAATCTATTGCTGCTTAAAGAATATTTTCATTTCACCTACTCCTGAAATCGACAGAATTTTTGTAGCTAAAAAGTCGATGAAAAAAACATGTCGGGAAAGTAAGTAGTACACTCCTGTTCGCTTCTGGTTCACGGATACAAATTTTAAAAATTTTAAGAAAATAAATTCCAACGTTTCATTTCGGGACTCCACCCTATATATATTGGCATCATTGTTAGGCATAGGCCAAGTGTGTACCCGTGGGTCCTGGGCCCGAAATGAAACACACACTTATTTCATAATAAGGGGCCCGCTTTACATTTTGGGTCCCGGGCCCGAAATTACATTTCCACCCACACAGCGGCTTATTGACTTTTTCAAACCTTCGATCTGAATATTCTCTAAAGTCTGTTCGTTTTTCGCTAAAAATTAAAAATTTTTAAAAGTAATAACAAAATTAATAAAACCTAATAATAAAAAAAAATCATCAGAATGGTTAATAAGCATCCGAAAATTTGAGAATCCTTTTTTTTCAAGTATCAAACCGTTATTCAATCAGATGAATTATTCCTCGTCCATATAAAAGAATCAATTTGGAAAAAAATCGCTAAGCAAATTGGAACATTTCTTGGAAACGATCTTGTTTCAACGTCCATTCCTCAATCTATCTTGCAAATTTATCGTTTGTTATGCATTATCTAGTATATAAATATGCAGTATACTATAACGTGCTAATTTTTTCCTCGGAGAATTAAGATTGAAAATTGGAAATAAAATTGAAAGAATTTTCAAGACTCAGTACGCGCAATGCACAAAACATTTTTTGAATGAATTTATTGACATTTTACTGTTTTGTTATTATAATAGATAATAGAATAAACAAATTAATATATAAATATATATATATATATATATATATATATATATATATATTAATTTCATTTTATTATGTTAATTACAGATTTTATTATAAATTAAAATTAAAAAATATAATAATTATTATATAAAATAATACAAAAAAAAATAATTAATATGTTACCTTATTAGGAAAAGCATATTAATTTTCAAAAAATAAACTCATTTTAAATAGTATATTTTATAAAGAGTTAAAAGTATATACTTTCGTTTGAATATCTAGAAAAAAATTACTTATTAATTTAGAATTCCGCGGAGTCAACTCGAGAGCAAATCCACTCAACGGAATTTTTAACAAATTATAAGTAAATTTGTTTTTCTAGTATATTTATACAAATATAGAAAATTATCAAATCAATTAAATTTATCTTAAGAAATTCAAGGAGAAATTCAAAGATGTTTTTATAAAGCGAAATTTAGAGAATACTTAGCTAGACTACCGTTTTATAAGAACCATTGAGGTCCAGCTGATTCTCCATCCTGAACCAAGAGAGCGAAAAAAGATATGGTCCATCTGGATGTTACCCGGTATCAATTAGCGTATAGCCCGCATGATACAGCACCCCGGACCACCCAGAGGGACATGGCATCTCAAGTTCTTATATATTACTCTCTCGATTCAGACGCCTTTTACAAGTCTATTCTTACATAGAGAGATGATACAAATTAATTTAGAATTCCGCGGAGTCAACTCGCGAGCAAATCCACTGCTGGACCTCAATGGTTCTTATAAAACGGTAGTCTAGCTAAGTATTCTCTAAATTTCGCTTTATAAAAACATCTTTGAATTTCTCCTTGAATTTCTTAAGATTAATTTAATTGATTTAAAAAATTACTTTTTGAACCCTTTCTTAAAAGAGAGATTGATACAAAGGGCGACCCTTAGCAACTTAATTGAGAATTTCCAGGGAAAATAAAATTTTAATTTTAAAACAAATAAACTCATTTTAAATAGTACATTTAGAGTTAAAAGTGTATGACTTTCGTTTGAATATCTCAAAAAAAAAATTACTTTTTGAACCCTCTCTTAAAAGGGAGATTAATACAAAGGGGGGACCCTTATAAACTTAATTGAACATTTCTAAGGAAAATAAAATATTAATTTTCAAAAAACTAATCTTATTTTAAATAGTATATTTTATAAAGAGTTAAAGTGTATACTTTCGTTTGAATATCTCGAAAAAAAATTACTTTTGAACCCTCTCTTAAAAGGGTCAGTGATGCAAATGGGGGATCATTATCAACTTAATTGAGAATTTCCAGGGAAAATAAAATATTCATTTTCAAAAAACTAAATTCATTTTAATTAGTATATTTTATAAAGAGTAAAAAGTGTATAGTTTGAATATCTCCAAAAAGTGTATAGTTTGAATATCTCCAAAACACTTATCAACATAATTGAGAATTTTAATTTTAATAATATATTAATTTTCAAAAAACTATACTCCTTTTAAATAGTATATTTATAAATGGACATATGTTAAAAAACTTGTTTTCATGCAAGATATATTATTTCAATTGAAAATGTACTAAGTATGGATACAGATGATGTACATGTAGACATCGATGATCATATTGAAGATGACACTTTTATTGATGATTTTGATTGTTACTACACAATATTATTATGTATAATTAGTCAATTGCGTATACATAGGTACTATATGTATAAATAGGAGTCCCGTTTTACCTTTTAATTGGAATCCTAAAAAGTTATTGTGATACCATTTAAATCGCTACAATATTCTACCACCACTATTAACCTCATCTACGGTATTGTTTCATACAGTATCTCATTATCTAAATAACTTAATTATTTCTGATTTTTTTCTCATTATGTCTCACAACTTTTTGGTTCAGAATTGTTTTTCAAACATTAATAAAAACGCGTTCCAAAAAAAAATATGCTTTTTAAACGAAATTAAAAATGCGACATTCGATTGTTTTTTCCTTTTAACAGGTTCAATCAATTTAAAAAATTATATTAATTTGTCTATTTAACCGACACCTAGCTCCAATTACAACAGTTACAAATGGTGCTGAATTGAAAAAGACCCGGTATATATAAAGCATTGACGGCTTCTATTCTTATATTTATTTTTATTACTTTACCATACAGGGTATGGTCAAGTATTGTAATCGTGGATGAAAAAAGTGTTTTTTTCCTTCTTTTTCAAAATATCTCACAAACGGCTGAAACTAT
Source organism: Forficula auricularia (assembly GCA_024734495.1). Classification (NCBI taxonomy): domain Eukaryota; kingdom Metazoa; phylum Arthropoda; class Insecta; order Dermaptera; family Forficulidae; genus Forficula; species Forficula auricularia. Next base: position 245,020 of record JALMQS010000139.1, on the reverse strand, counting down.
TTTGATTAAAAAAATTGAGCGAAACCATGGCATTTTGCTCTGAACAGAGGTTCCCAACCCTGTGCCCGCGGGCGCCAAGGCGCCCGCGGAACATTCGTATGTGCGCCGCCAAAAAAATTAACAGGCTAAAAGCGAGGTGCGTAATTTATTGTATTCATAAGCGATGATCTATTAATAAACTATTATTATTGAGGAGATAGTTATAGTTCTTGTTATAATATATTTATGCATATAATGCAGAACAGACTTGCGCTATAACATTGATATTATATTGTAGTTCAATTATTATTTTTTTTATTATTTATTTTAGTCCTAAAATGAGTGGACCAAGTAAAAGACAACGAACCTATAATTTTAACACTGACTGGGAGGAATCATATTGTTTCGTTAATTTGAAAAATAAATGCGTTTGTTTGTTGTGTGGTAGTAGCATTGCAGTGCCGAAAAAACATAACGTTGAACGACACTTTCAGACAAATCATGGCACTTTTAATGTGAATTATCCTCTTAAATCTGAAGTAAGAAAGAAAAAATTTGTAATCTAAAATCAAGTCTAACAGCACAACAGACTGTTTTCACTAGACATGTGGAAAATTCTAAAAAGGCCACTATTGCTTCTTTCAAAATATCTCACATGCTCGCAAAAAAGAAGAAACCTTTCATTGATGGTGAGTTGTTTAAGGAACTATTTTTGACTGGTGCCGATTGTTTGTTTGATGGATTTTCTAACAAACGTGAGATTGTCTCAGCAATACAAGACTTACAGTTGTCAAATAACACAGTCACAAGAAGAATACATGCAATTTCAACAGACATACAAACTCAGTTAAAAACTGACTTGGAAATATGTGACTGTTTCTCGCTACAATTTGACGAGTCAACAGATATATCAGACACCGCACAGTTAGCAGTTATGGTGAGAATGGTGTTTAGTAACTTCACAGTAAAAGAGGATATGTTACAAATATTGCCTATGAAAGGACAGACAAGGGGTGAGGATATTTATAATACATTGAAAACATACGCCAAGTCAATAAATATGCCTTTGCACAAGCTGTCTGCAATAACCACTGATGGGGCGCCAGCAATGATGGGTAAAAACAAAGGATTTATTGCCCTCTGCATGAAGGATGATTCATTTTCAAACTTCATGTCCTACCATTGTATTATCCACCAGGAAGCTCTGTGTTGTAAAATTTTGCCATTTGAACACGTCATGAAAATAGTTACAAAAATAATCAATTCTATTCGAGCAGCTCCTTTGCAACACCGACTTTTCAAGGCCCTGTTAGAAGATACTGAAGATAAAGAACATGATCTTATTCTGCATACTGAAGTACGTTGGCTCAGTAAAGGAAAGGTTCTTACAAGATTTGTGAGTTTAATTGAAGAAATAAAAACATTTATAAACGATAGAAAGGAAAATTATGATGAACTAGCTGACTCTGGCTGGCTGATTGATTTGGGATTTCTCACAGACATCATGGAAAAATTGAATTCTTTAAATTTGGAGTTGCAGGGTAAAGACAAAAGCATAGCTGAAATGATAAGCTCTGTAAAGTCATTTAAAGCTAAATTGGATTTGTTGATATCACATCTGCAGATCAATTCTCTCGTGCATTTCCCACATATGAAGAAAATGCTAGGTGACAATGAATTAAATGGGACATTATTTATTATAAGCATCTTCAAGAGTTAAAAAAACAGTTTGAAGAGAGATTTTTGCAGTTTAAACATATTGAGTCAATAGTTTCCTTCTGTATCACTCCTTTTACTTGCCAAATAAATGTTATGGAAATAGCCGCATGTATTGCAGATTTTGTTCAAGGTAAGACAGAAGAACTAGAGTTAGAAATTTTGGACCTTAAGAATGAAATTTTGATAAAATCCTTAATGTCAGAGGACTTTTGGAATACAGTGGATAGAGAAAAGTTCCCATTGTTGAAAAAAGCGGCATATAAAATTGAATCATTTTTCGGTTCGATATATTTATGCGAATCATTGTTTTAACTTAATAAAATCAAGATATAGATCTCGACTCACCGATGAGCATCTTTATGATTGTCTGCTAACAGGATTATATGTCATACGCTCCTAATTATGAAGCTCTGGCCAATGAAATGAAATGCCAAAGATCACATTGACTTTATTATATTTTTTAATTAAATGTTTTCTTTGGATTTGTGTGTTTTGTTTACTTTCTTTACGTTTTGTAAATACATTTCTCCGTGTGTATGCAATTTGAAAAAAATGCCAAATAATTTTATTATTTTGAAACATTTTTGTTTATTATTTATTAATACATTATGACTATAAGAAAATAAGAAAATAAATTATGGGAAAATGACAGTTATGGAAGGAGTTTGTCGATTTAAAATAGGTGGTGCCCGCCACCCTACCGATATTTTAGCATGTGCTCTAGAGTAAAAAAAGGTTGGGAACCCCTGCTCTAGAAAAAAGCTCAAATAATTGAACATCGAAAAAATTATATTTATCGACATAATAATTATTTTGTCAAAATGTCTGTTAGTTAGTTAGTCTGTCTGGCTGTCTGTCTGGTTGTCTGGTTGTTAGTCTGTGCGTTACCAAATTTTGTGGACGAGCTAGCTCAAAAACTAATTTCACACGTAGTTTTGGTCCATTGAGATTAAGAGCTGATTAGATTTTGTTGATCGTTATTTTTGATTTTAAACCGAAATGTCAAAAATCCAATATAGAATGGTTATTCCTCAAGTACTAGATGAGAATCAATCGCTATTTTTGATTTTATGTCGATTCCTCTATGTCTTCAGCAATGGTTACCAATAAAAACCGAAACGTCAAAAATTCAATATAGAATAGTTATTCCTCAAGTACTAGATGAGAATCAATCGCTATTTTTGATTTTAAATCGATTCCTCTATCTCTTCAGCAATGGTTACCAATAAAAACCGAAACGTCAAAAATCCAATATAGAATGGTTATTCCTCAAGTACTAGATGAGAATCAATAGCTGTTTTTGATTTTAAATCGATTCCTCTATGTCTTCAGCAATGGTTACCAATACAAACCGAAACGTCACAATTCCAATATAGAATGGTTATTCCTTAAGTACTAGATTAGAATCAATCGCTATTTTTGATTTTAAGTCGATTCCTCTATGTCTTCAGCAATGGTTACCAATAAAAACCGAAACGTCAAAAATCCAATATAGAATGGTTATTCCTCAAGTACTAGATGAGAATCAATCGCTATTTTTGGTTTTAAGTCGATTCCTCTATAAAGGTAACGGATAAGAAAAGAACGCAGTTGCTATGGTTACTTATAAACTTTCCTCCCAAATTTTTAGCATTTCACAGAGAAAAGCCTATCCACTCTTACTTAGTTAGGTTAAATGAGTCCTATATTAAACAGATAAAATGAATAAATTTTAAAGAATTTAAAAATCTTACTTTAGAGTAAAGTACTTTAAAATATAATTTTACTAAAAACTTTATTTAACCTTTTTTGTAGTCCCCAAGGTACTTAATTAGGATATTAAATTTAATCAAAATTGGTTAAGTCGTTTTAAAGATATTTAGAAAAAACTAAAAAAGTACTGAAATAAATAATGTTGTATAATAGTAATGTTTGTGTGCCGATATGTACCAAAAACTAATCAGAGCTTCATTTTGTTAAACTAATAGTAGGTTTTCAATTTCAATTCAATCAGTGCAACGGTGTGGAAAAAATCGTGGACGAAATAAACGATAACATACATACATCCATCCGCACGCACTTCCAAAAAAATGGCACTCGACGAGATTCCAGGTAATTTTTGGCAAAACCGTCACCTGCTAAAATTCAATCTCATTGAATACTTCAATTTGTAACCTTAATTAAGTCCATGGGTTCCGTAGTCTTTACCTGAGGACCCTTTGAAGTCGCGCTTGCCGCGCGACCGATTACAATACTTTCTCCCATGCTTCGCATGGGAGAAAGTAAAAATGTTTATAACATAGCATTCCTTTTATAAAATCCCAACAGAGTTCTTCATTTTTGTTAAGGAAGAATGGTGTAGGTTCTTGGTGAAACATATTTAAATAAAGTAATGCAAATTAAAAAAAAAAAAAAAAAAATTTAATTTAAAAAATTCTAGATAGATTTCACAAAAATAAAAAAAAATGCTTGTTAGCGTGGCTCTATAATATTTCGGGCCCATCTTCAGGAGTTCGAAGAGAACAAGTTCTTCATTTTTAATTATTTAATGAATTATAAAACAAAATGTCAATATTTTAATTTAAAAGCTCATATATACTTTTATCTTGGCAATTTCTTAAGAAATAAATGTGAAGCTCATACAACTCAAACTCGGCTCGTAAAAAAGTCTTAAAATAAATCCTGTGGAACAAATAAATACTTCTAAAAGAAAAGGATATAAAAACGACTTTTATTGAATCATATTCTTCTTTAAAAGGGAATAAATTGCAGGTATATCCAGAAAATAAATAAACTAATCCACAATATAAAGTGTTCAATTTAATTATAAAATAGTAAAAATGTAGTAACTAATATTCAATTACCTACTATTAGACATTTCTAATAAAAATAGAAGAAAATTGAAAACTATTGATTTTAACATTGAAGCCTGGGATAATAAAAACGCATGCAACAGCTGTCCTGGTCGCCCTGAACAGTCTAGGATTCATGATAGATACTGTAGATAGATGGTCAGATGGCTAGAATGCATGAATACTTTGACGCTCTCCTAGATCGTCCTTTCAAAGTGAATTAAATTAAAAAAAAAAAAAAATCAGATAAATTTTTCTTAATAAAATCTTTACACGGATGTTTCACATATTACAATACAAAAATATTTTTATTTTCAACAAACCAAAAAATTTGACCTTCTTTAAAATAATCTCATATGATTAGAATTTTAAAATAGTTATTATTGTTTTCGAGGAAAGTAAACACATGTAAATTTGAAGTTTTCATCTTATTAAGTTTACAATATAGAATGCTCTGACAATGAGACAGGAGAACAAATAGAAATCATTGTATTTTTTTTTATTTTGTTTATTGGGCCTCCGAGGAGCGGGCCGCCTCTTCCAAAGACAAAAGAGCATTAGACAAATTTATTTATACATTTTTCGCACTTTCAGCTTCAGAACAAATTAATTCAGATTCAGAGCGGGTGGCTGAGAGAGCCAGGATTTATCCTGGCTCACATTTCACATTTCTTTTTTTTTTTTTTTATTCACAAAAAATAATCATACGCCACCCGCTCTATATGTTCTTCTGCCGAAAGTGTAAAAATTAAGGAGAGATCCTCTCATCGCCCTATATGTCAAATCGTTTATTGTTTTTTTGTGATATACCCAGGGCGATGGGGGACTCCACCGCTTTATGCCACCACACATCCTTCCACCAGAGTGTGATGGCCTCGACCCTGACCGAGCCCGCCTCGACGCCAAATCGCTCCGCAATATTATCCACCCGCGTTACAAGTACTCCAACTCGACACACATTCCCTTTTTGATCAAATCGTCGGCCAGACATCGTACCACAGCGGCATGCCTCTTAACCCGTCCATCCTAACTAATAGGGTTTTGTTTTACTTTTGAACAGATAAAAATTTTCAATTGCAGTTACTACTTCTTAAACTGTTCTCATGTAGGTATATATAATTTTATATATTCAGTAAAAATCAATCATTTCATGCAATGGGATTATGAACTTTTACAAAATTTTAATTACTTTTGTATGAATTTACACCCTCTGAGCATCGAAGCATCAGAAAAACAAAACTTCAGGTAAAATTACGTTCTATATTTAATATTTGAACATGCATCGATTGACTTTAACAGCTAAAGTTCAACAAAAACTTAGTCAAACCCCCAGAAAGTTTGAGGTAATCAACAAGTTGGATTTTTATATTGTCCCAATTCCCAAAAACCCGAAATATAAACAGTCATGCTACAATGTGGCCACTTCCTGGATAAATTATAGACAAATTGTTGAAATAGATTTCCCAATTGGCTAAATTGAAATATTATTTTTCAAATGTTTCTTTCCTTTGTACTGACATCAAGCTGTCTATAAATTATCATTTATCATCTTTTGAAGAATTTCATAGGAATCTACTTAGATTAGCTATTTTCATGAGAATACAAAAGGATTCAATATTTTAATTTCGTAGTCTTCTTCAAGTATTTTCGAAGTTAATTTGATATTTCTTAACAGAAACAGTGATTCCTCATACCAAAAAGCAGTATATGTTTTACCGAGGGGTGAACCGCGACCTAATATGGTGTACACCTACTTCCACTTCCATTTTTATTTCCAACTATTTCAAAAAATTCCAGTACTTCCAAATATTTCCAAGTAATTCCAAATATTTCGTATACGTAATCAGTGGGCTACCAGAAGTCTAAAAATGCAAAAACAAGCCCCACCCTATATGATTATAAATAATTTTATTAAATATTAAATATAAGAGAGGGGCCACGGTGCATGGTAAAGTCAAGTGGAACGCCATATCAGAACGTGCCATCTTTTTTCCATCTCTGAGTTAGAAGCTATCAAAGTGTCAGGACCTAGGCAGGCGATCGCAATACTTCACATTATAGTATATAAATGTGAAAGTAATAAGAATCATAAAATATTTAAATTTGTAGTCACATGCCATTATTTAGGGCAGTGTTGCGATTATGTATACAAAATTTGGTTGAGTTTGGTAAATGACCAAGACTTTCATTTTTTGACCCTACACCCCCCCCCCCCATTTTGGCCGGTTAGTTTTTGCATTTCTAGACTTCTGGGGGTCCACTGATTATGTATACAAAATTTGGTTGAGTTTGCTCAAACGGCCTAGATTTTTAATTTTAACCCCCTCCACCCTCCTTAATTTTGGGTTGATATGCACCAAAATCTAATCAGCTCTTAATCTCAATGGACCAAAACTACGTGTGAAATTTGGTTTCGATATTCACACTAGCTTTTGAGCTAGATCGTCCACAAAAATTTGGTAACGCACAGACAACCAGACAACCATACAGACTAACAGACATTTTGACAAAACAATTATTATCTCGAAAAATATAATTTTTTCGGTGTTCACTTATTAGAGATTTTTTGTAGAACGAAATTCCATGGTTTCACTCATTTTTTTTAAATAAAAACAGTTTCAGCCGTTTTTGAGATATTTTGAAAAAAAGAAGGAAAAAAAACACTTTTTTCATGCACGATTACAATACTTGACCATACCCTGTTCCTATATCTATTAATTTTTCAAAGATTGTACCAATTCTGTTTTTTCGTAGGAAAAAGAAAAATAAATGGAAAAATTTCTAGCCATATGGGAGTTTAACCCTTGATTCATCATCAATCAAGTGAAACACAAAACTGGTGGCACCTCCTGTACCACCAGATTTATATTTCACTCATATCACAAATGACTTCAAAAGCAGTTAAAATGTCTCCAGAATTAAAGTGGGGCAATGCGTAAATAAAGAGGTGATATGTTTATGAGAATCAAACTCAACCACTCAAACACGATTTTCAAATTCCCTATTATTTCCCAGTTTTCTCCGGTCAAAAAACGTCATTTTCCCAGTCGGTGGGAGCCAGGCCCGTCGAAAGGGCGCAGGGAGGGAGACACCACAATCATTTCTATACTTTTGATGTGTAGGTAAATGCTAAAGTCTCACGGATGTCTAATGGAAATTAATTAATAAATAAAAAGATAAGATTTAGCAACTAAATAAACATTTTTGAATTGAAATTAATTATTTTGTTTAATTTACAAATTTTCTATCATGAAAAAGGGCGATAACATTTCTTTTGCACACAAGCCTCATACCCACACGACGGACCAGCGTGACCTAAAAGGTCTTACTTTTTTATCAAACAGCCACTTCTCTGTCTCTATTAACTATTCATTCCCAAGATATTTTTATCGATTCTAATACAAGAGAATTTAGACAGGCGAAATACGTTATTTGTTTTGATAAAAAGCGAAAAAATCTAACTTTGACACTCTCGAAAAATTTTGAAGCTTATACAAAGTGTCCCCCCTGTGGTCTGAATTTTTTATTTTCATAGAAAAATAAACTATGAATTCCAAAGATATTTTTGTCGTTTCTAATACAAGAGAATTTAGAGAGACCAAATATGGTATTTGTTTTGATATAAAGAGAAAAATTTAAATATAAATCTCATGTTGAATTGATTTAATGGAGGTTCTAATTATTGTCTCTGGTCATTACAACAAATACATCTTTGTATTTATGTAAAATAAGGGTGTTTCTGGATTTGTCTCTATTATTTATTTATTTAGCGTATAGCATACACACAAGATGAGTAATTACAATTCAAAATAAAAAAAATTCCCATTTTCCCAGTTATATATATCGAAACTCCCGGCTTTTTTCCGTTTTTTTTCCCGGTTGTAAGAATTCGCGTTTTATTCCCGGTTTTCCCGATTTTCCCGATGAATGGCCACCTTTAGAAATTAAATATTAACATTTTCTTTAATTATTTATGTATGTAGGTGTTGATAAAAGTAAAAAAATAAAAATTAATAATAATTATCCTTCTCATCAATTAGCTGGGAACGTATGCAGGGTCTGTATGGAAGTGAAACCTGGACTATTGAAGGAAGAGAGGAGAATACTGGTGACCATAGGCGAAAGAACCGGGGGGGGGGGGGGGGTTGGAGTCTTAAGCCCCTCCTGACCTTTGAACTGGGGGCTTCTACTTTTATACCTACATTATTTTGAATAGCCGTTGTACTTTCCTTGAATTGGTTTTCATCTCAATGATCTTTAGTGAAATGAATACCTACTATATTTTTGTCTTTCGAATTCTGCTTAAATAGGATTTTTCCTCTCGCTGAATAATTAAATTCACTTAAGAGTGATTAAGATCTTAATGCTATATCTGGCATTACCTTTTTTATAATGAATGAATTATAGTGAAATCTATGAGGGGAAAATAATCTTAGCCTAGAGATAGAAATAAAAAATAAAAAAAAATAGAGAAATTGGTGTTTTTGCTTATTTTCGTCGTATCATAAGCAACTAAACTGTTATGATGAAAATATTATAGAAATATCACACGAGAGAAGTGAAACATCGAAATTTCATTTAGTTCACTTAATACTATTATAAATTAATTCATAATATTCTCAGTGAAAAATAACATAAAAAATGTTTAAGAATATAAATAATAAAATAATTCATCAATCGATTCACTTACCTCACCGGTTTTCTTGGAATATTTTCTCCCATTGAAATGTTCAGAAGAATTATCAAATGAACAAAGAAAAAAATATATATAAAATGATTCGTTAATTTTCAGCCATTGCTCTAATAGAAGTAGATGTTACTTTCTTGAAAAAAATCACGAGATTATCTTCATAGACATAAGTTGATTTTGAAGGAATTTAATCTGTTACTAATGGCAATATGATAAAGCGTCATGGATTGAATTCTAAAAAAAGAGCCACTCTTCCCATGTTAATTAAATTAGAAAACTTATAAATTCTTGAGCGGCCTCTTAATATTAAAATTGTGTGATTTTTTCTACATATCGTCGCTTTAGAGTGTGAACCTGCTAAATCCATTTTTTATCATATATGACATACCTATTAATATCGTTCGGAAAGAAAAAGAAATGTAGCATCGTTCAAGTAGTAGAAAAAAATGTGGAAAATAGTTCCTTTCCATAACAACAATATTAAATTTTGTTTGTTTTTTCTCTGCCCTGTAAAATTTCTTTATTGTGAGTTAGCAGGTTTACACTCTAAGGCGATGATATACTACAAGAATTTCTAATATAAAGAATATAATTCCGTAATTAAATATATTTCATGTTTGTTCTTTTTTAATTTCTTGAAGTACCTATTGTTTTAATAAAAAAATTCCCAACTAAATATTTTGCTTTGTGTTTTGACCCCCCCCCCCCCCTCCTCCTCCCCTCCCATGAAATAGTGTAATAATGAATATATAGTATATATTGCATTTATACAAGAAAAACTTAGGTAGAAAAAGAAATTCTCATACAATTATATATAAATACAAGCTGCGTCAGGCGTGCCTCCGGCACGCCATCTGCACCTTGGCCCTCCGGGCAGGTGGCCCTGGCGGGCAGCGTCTCGAGACGGCCAAAAGTTTGTTTGCAATATAATTTTGTTCAACTGTATTTTAATTAAATATACTCGTATTTTATTAATTAAAAATCAGCTTCAAGAAATAATCTAACTCATTGCGAAAGCAAAATAAAAATTCTGAGTGTGTCAAGCTTACGCACGACGGAAGTGAAACTTCTAGTATTCCTCTCTCTCTTTTCATTTCATTCTCTTTTTTCTCTCTTACGTTAGTTTGAAGATTATAGGTTAAATAATTCAACGACGAAGCATAGATTTACTCTTTCTAATATTTTCTTATACATGAATGAATTTTGATTTATGTACAGTTCCAAAAATTCTTTTTAATGTTACATACAGCATTTTCATTTGTTTGAATGTTCAATAATAATTTTAGTGTTGAATGTGCTGTTTTTCCTCCGTCTAATAAAGTGGCAGCAATTCCAGATGATGTCATTTGTGCCAATATGAGCGAAATTAAAAATGTTTCCCTGTTCCACCTGGTGCATCCAAAAAAAAGAAACCATCTTCTTGAGCAGCGACTGCATGCATAATTTTATCATAAAGTAATTTTTGTTCTGGTAACAATTTTGGTTCATTTGCTTGAACATATGCATTTAAACCATCAACATTGTACGATTGTTCACGTTGCATATCGCGATTAAATAAATCACTTACTGGCCGATTAGCTGATGGCATCCCTAATTTAATTAGTGGTTGATTCGAAATGATCATGCATAAATCTTCCAACTTAATCAAAGATTCATTATATATTTCTGGCGAGAAATTTATATCTGGATCTCCTCGAATTCTACGTAGAGCATGTAATACATCTTCACTCATTGAAGCCTTATATTTTCCCCATAATTTAGGCGGGTTAGTTGGAAAACACGTTGTCAATAAAATGGCAAACAAACATCGTATTTGATGTGGCGATGAACCGAGAGCAGCATCGGCAAGAGTTGTATCCCAATGCAATCTTCTTCTAACAATCGTAATGCTAGGCATGCACCATGATTCGTTGTATGTAATGCACTGAGATACTGGGAAATGTATTTATAATAAGAAACATTGATTAAGATTTGGAATGTTTCTTTCCGACAGGCTCAGGTTAGCCAACTAATAACAATAAAATAATCACATTTAAAAATATAAATTTTTCTTTTTACTTAAGAGAGAATGGTGTATTTCTGTGAAACAGTTTAATTCTAAAGTTTAGGGAAAACAAAATATATCTATAATATAATCATAATACTTCTTCAAGGCCTTTGAGAACAATGAATTAACCCACACCCATTGTCTGCCTGGGTACAAAAGAAAAGATAAACCTTTTTTAAAACCCCAATTGGCATTCTACCTGAGAATAATTAATTTAATTATGTAAAATCGTGTGAAATCAAATCAAACCGATTTGGCCCAAAATTTAGATAAACCATCTGGAGCACTAAACAAACATATGGTGTGATTATGGTTTCGATACGTTCAGTGGTTTAGGCATGGGTCGATCACGCACATACATACTAAGGATTATATATATATATAAAAAATTAAATTAACAAATTATGTCTGTATTCAAAATAGATTTTATTATCTTAAAAAAAAAAGTTTCTGAAATTTTGACCTGACTACCTGTATACCTCTTTCTTTTGTTAAGAGGGGTTTCATTGTTTAAGACCTGACCTTTCAGGGCAGGGATAATGTATTGTTTGCTTGGCCCTTTTAGAGAGCCCCTATTTCTATAGATCTTATCTGTCAATCAATTAAATATAAAAATAAAAAATAAAATCAAACCGATTTGGCTCAAAATTTAGGTAAACCATCCCCAGCACTAAGCAAACATATGGTGTGAATATGGTTTCGATACGTTCAGTGGTTTAGGCGTGGGTCGATCGCGTTCATACACTCAAAGGATTTTATATATATAGATAGATAAATAAAAAAAAAAGTTTCTGAAATTTTGACCTGACTACCTGTATTCCCCTTTCTTTTGTTAAGAGGGGTTTCATTGTTTAAGACCTGACCTTTCAGGGCAGGGATAATGTATTGTTTGCTTGGCCATTTTAGAAGCTCTATTTCTATAGATATTATCTGTCAATCAATTAAATAAAAAAATAAAAAATAAAATCAAACCGATTTGGCTCAAAATTTAGATAAACCATCGCGAGCACTAAGCAAATATATGGTGTGAATATGGTTTCGATACGTTCAGTGGTTTAGGCGTGGGTCGATCGCGTACATACACACTAAGGATTTTATATATATAGATATTCATTTATTTGCATCAAATAGTGGACACTCTCTTAATGATTTAATTTTAAAAATTAACAACTCTGCTACTCTTTGCAAGAATCTTTGCAAGAATCTTTTCAAATCTATAAAATTCTGTGAGTATTTTCAAACTTTTTGCCAAGATTATATTCGACTCTGAGAAGGAGTGTTTCAACCCCTTGCCCTTCCTACTTTATCTTTACCACTGGTTATACAAGAGAATCTTAACAATGTAGCAAGGTTCTAAATAATTAAATATTGATCAAGGTGCAAGAACTAACGGGAATTTATAGCAAAAGAACCCACATTGCTTTATGAGTCATTTAATGTCGCCTACACATACTTACACATATATATTTGGTGTTTAGAATGTTTGTGATTGAAACCGCATTCTTAATAATTTTGCAAGGGAATGTAAAATATTTATCCATGCCATTTGGAGAATATTTCTCGAAAGATAATCATTAGTTTAGAGCAGTGCTTCTCGAACTTTTTCGAAAGTGGAAGCCTTTTCCATTTGGAAGGTAACTGTGAAACCCGACAATCTCAAGTTTTTTTTTTACTTTGAATTATAGTTAGTATATGGAGTGAATTAATGAAAACCTACTTTTTAATGTCTTGTCACACACAATACTATCTTTATTAAACAGTAATTAAATCAAAACTTCGGTAAGCAAAAGAAAAAGGCCGAGCTTTTATGAAGTTTTTGTCTTAAAAACGTCATCCCGGAACCCTTGGCGAGTTTTCATGGAACCCTAGGGTTCCGCGGAACACACTTTGAGAAACACTGGTTTAGAGTTTAACGAAAATCACTATTTCGATTAATATTTAAAAATGATTGTTTGGGTTTTTTATACATAAAATAATTTTAATAAATTTGTAAAAGCTTTAGTAGTTGAATTGTTTATAGCAGAGGTTCCCAAACTGTGCGCCGCGGCGCACTCGGGGAGCTCCAGCTTCTTCACAGGTGCGCCGCGAAGCTTCATAATTAAATTGAAGCAAGACATTTTGTCTATCTAGACAAAAAACAAAGGATAAGCTAAAAATTTATTTATTATTCTTAACGACTAGACATACATAAACCAAAAAAATTTAAATTTAACACCCTCGAAAAAAATCTCAAATATATACCAAGGCCCCCCTCCCTGTGGTGTGAATTTTTGATTTTCATGGAAAAATAAACTATTAATTCTTAAGATATTTTTATCTATTCTAATACAAGAGTAGTTAGAGAGACGAAATACGGTATTTGTTTTGATATATGTACTTTTACTTTAATGAGGGGCTCTCTCTTAAACTTTTACAGTTTTAATAAAAAAGAAGGTATAGAGCGGGTCATATCCAATGTTAATTGTATATATAAAAAAAATAATAATAAATGAAGTGACCTAGGATTTATCCGAAGTCACTCAATGACCCGCTCTATGAAACCTTAGCTTGTACATATCTTTTATTTTTTGTTTTTATTCATATTTTTATTCATGTTTTTTGTTTTTATTTATGTTTTTCTAATTTTATTCATCTTTTTGTTCATATTTTTTTTATTATTATTTTTTGTTTTGTTTCTGTTCATCTTTTTCATTTTTGTTTTTATTAGTTTTTATTTATTTGACATAGATATGTATAAAATTTTAACAATGCGACTACTGTAAATAAAGAGGGAGAAGAGAGAAAATGCAAATATTGCCACCAATTGTATATACCTAATTTGTAAATTTCTTATCTGTTGTAAGAGGAGGCCCTCTCCTGCGCGGCCAGATAAATAATATAAATAGGGCGCCATGGAAAAATGTTAATTGAAAAAACGCGCCCCGACTCGGAAAAAATTTGGGAACCCCTCTGGTTTATAGGAACTTTTTGATAAAAACCAAATTATCATTTAATGATATAGATTTACTAGCGAGAAACTTCAAGGTAAAAAATATTTCTCCGACATTTTCCAGAGCAAAAAAGAACAAAACTTTTACACATATTGACTGAGTCAAAAAGCGTGGGGCGCTTTGTCGAAATTAATTAAAAGTACTTCTCAAAGAAACGTAACTAAAAAGCCTCCCACGATTTTTGACTTAGTTATTGGACATAAGGAAGTGACAAGTTTATTGATAGCAATTAAAGTATGGAAAAAAAAATATTTTTTTGCGTTTAATGTGCAATGAAGATAAAATATTGTCAAGTGTAAAATGCATATACCTATCGCAAAATTAAAAGTTTATTACATTATTATTAAAATCGAACTTGGCCTTTTTTTACAGTAGTGTTTTTGCTGGAATAATTTATTTAATTGGAGCCTATTTATTATATTTCCCTAGGGCCCAGCGTCTTCTCACATCTCCCCTGTTGTCAACAGTAGTTTAAATAAAGTTAATATTTACATTACAATATTTCATTAAATTTTGATCTGTACAGTAGAAGATGATTAAAATGTCAGATTTTGTGTTTGCTATTAAACAGCAATTCCTTGCTAAATAGGAGTTGATACGAATATTAAATATTTCGCCGAATCACAATTTACTAATATAATCGAGGTGCATAGAATTCAATCATAATTTCATTTATTTAATTAATGATTTCAAATTAATTACCTTTTAAACTCTAATAAATTCTCACTCTCTCGGTATCAACTTTTAATACTAACTATATAAATAGTATATTGAAATTCCAACTCTCTCTAATTCTATTTTCAGAGGTTTTTTCTTTAATATGCGAATTTGTAAAGCTTCCATTTCCAAAATAAAATTTAAATATGTAATATTCATTAGGGTAGAAATTTGGAATAAATTGTTCAATCTTTCTTTCTTAATTATTTAATATTTTAAATTATGTATAGTTTCTAAAGTATAGTATCTTTCAAAGACTTTCCTCAATAAGGGATGATTTTTTTATGAATAATTTTCTTCTATTATAAATTCTAATTCACTAAAACTACCCCACATGTATTATCCAAATTTTGTTACTTGTCGCTCTTATTATTTATTATTATTTCCTGGATATAGGCAAAACCAAAAATGGATTTAATGATAATTTATTAGATTTAAAATACAAATCATAACCTTAGTAATATTAAAAAAATAATTTTTCCTCAAGATTTCTTTCTTTTATTAAAAAGAGGAATAAAGGATGACATTGATTTTCATCTCCAAGCACAAACGTTTATTCCAGCTATCTGAAAATTCTCACTTTTGTGCTTTAAGGTGAAAAATCTCTTTCCAAGTAAAATAAAAAAGTATAAAAGGCGAGATAAATTCTTTTGTGATGTATTGCAGTGTAACGAAATGGAAGGTAAACTACCGTTAAATCCACTTAGGTACTTTTATTAGAAGAATTAAATAAGAAAATAACAAGGGGGTGTTATCTATTATAAGTCCGAAATGGAATGGATTATTTTTAATCATATGTCAGAAGGATTGTTTTTCATCCCCTCGGGGAAAATAATCTAAATGATCTAATGATTTAAAACATGACACCCTCTTTATGATTTTTCTTAGAAAATTTAAATCTATTTCTATCGGCAACCTGAACTTTCATATACAGAAGAATTAAACTTTTAAAAATTTCTTAATAAATTGTAAATATCATGTGATTGTATTTACTAGGCTAAAATATTTGCAACAATTTTAGCTTAGCATTTGATTTTAGTTGAAGTTACTTTTAAGAAAAAAAGATATTGTTATATTGTATAATATATTGGGAAAATTGTTCGTAATCAATCTCGAGTGCACTCGAATAATTAAGAAAAAAACTAATAAGAGATAAAATGAAACAAATGATAGAGGAAAAAGCAATATGTATAACGTGAATAATCGCTATCAGAGAAATAAGAATTAAGACTGACAAACCTCTGTAAAGATTTGTTTTGATTTTAGTAGACTAGACATAATATATTGGGCAGCTTCTTTTTCAAAACACGGTAATGCCAGTATACAGCAGGTGTTCCCAGCCTTTTTATAGTACCGTACCTGTAACGTTGTAAACAATTTGATGACGTACCGGTAGACCAAAAATTTTGAAATGGGGAATAAAATGCAATGGAGAACATTTGTAATAAAGACAAGTAACTTGGGATATATTTTTATTGCTAAACATATACATAAAATATAATAATCACTTTAAAAAATATATAATTAGTGAGAAAGTTGGGCCTGTTTATTATTAACTAAAGAAGTAATATCGGGCTCAATGTTTGTCAGTTTAAGGCGAAGATCCGATTCAATGTCCAGCAAAGCTCTATATTTGGTTTTCATCGCAGTCATTGCAGAAAATCCTTTTTCACATAAATATGTGGTCGCAAATGGCATTAAAAATTTTACTGCTTGGCAAGAAACTTCTGGGTATTCTTTACAAATAGATAGCCAAAAAGTGAATAGGTTGGAGCTCTGAAAGCTTAATTTCAATCCACTGTCACTGCTAAGGTCTATAAAAGACTCTTTTGCAATCACATTCGTCTGGAACCACGCGTTTTGAATGCGAAAGGATTTCGAATCCAAATTTGAGCTGTGATATCTTCACGAAAATAATTTTGGAAACATTCAAAAGTTGATGTTAGATGTTTTCTAATGTCGCTCATCCCATCATCTTCTATTGACAAATTATTTTCTTCGATAATGTTACAGAAAGAAGGAAACATGTTAACATTTTTTTTTCAATTTGCTGTTGCATGAATTTTTTCTTGAACGCACTTATTTTGTCATACAAGTCGAACACGGAATTGTTAACTCTTTGCGAACCCAACAATCGCAACAAAGTATTATAAACAAACAATGGATAAGAAATCCCAAACTAAAATATTAAAGATGTAGTTATTATAGTCATTTCTTTTATTTTTCGTAATACAGATTAATGTTTTAAATTGTAAAATCATGCTTGTCTGTACTGTTACGAGTAACCAAGGTTGGGAACCATTACTCTAGGACCGTCTGATCCCAAATATAATAAAATTTCTATAATTTGGATATTTAAAATTTTTTGTCAAAATAAGAAATTTCACAAGGACACCTTGCAATTTTTTCGTTTTTCGACAAAATTTTTTTTTTGAGATATATCAAATAACATATATTTTTTCAATTCTCTATGGCCTTCTGATCCCAAATTTACTAAAATTTCTATAATTTGGATATTTAAAATTTTTTGTGAAATTGAGAATTTCTCACAAGGGTATATATTTGGTTTGCTATTTTTACCTTTTTCGACAATTTTTTTTTTTGAATATTTCAAATAAAATATGTTTTTTCAATCCTCTAGGACCGTCTGATCACAAATATACTAAAATTCCATAATTTGCATATTTCAAATTTTTTGTCAAAATACAAGGCTATAAAGCCTTGCCATTGTTTCGTTTTTCGACTATAAATTTTTTTGAGATATTAAAAAAAATATATTTTTTCAATTCTCCTAGGACCGTCTGACCCCAAATATACTAAAATTCCATAATTTGAATATTTCAAATTTTTTGTCAAAATCAAAAATTTCACGAGGATATATATATATATAGCCTTGTCATTTTTTGGTTTTTCTATTATAAATTTTTTTGAGATATTTCAAATGAAATTTGTTTTTTTTTCCAATTCTCTAGGACCGTCTAATCCTAAATATGTTAAAATTTCTATAATTTGCATATTTCAATTTTTTTGTCAATATACAAGGCTACAAGCCTTGCCATTTTTTCGTTTTTCGACAATACATTTTTTTTGAGATCATTCAAATAAAATACATATATTTTTTCAATTCTTTAGGACCGTCTGATCCCAAATATACTAAAATTCCATAATTTGCATATTTCAAATTTTTTGTCAAAATACAAGGCTATAAAGCCTTGTCATTTTTTGGTTTTTCTACTATAAATTTTTTTGAGATATTTCAAATAAAATTTATTTTTTCAATTCTCTAGGACTGTCTGATCGTAAATATACAAAAATTTCTATAATTTGAATATTTCAAATTTTTTGTGAAATTGAGAAATTAGCACATCAACTTACGACTTAAAATTATAAACTTGCTTAAAACATTGAGATTTTTAATTAGGCTGGAAATTGGGATCTTGGACTTGAGAAAATAATTTAAAGCAAATTTTCCAAAAGTTGCAACACGTTTCGTCGTATATTTTTCGACTTCATCAGGCAATTTTTAAGATCAGCTTTCTCGTTGATATAGCCCAAGAGCCCACGACGGCCAGACCTTCGTTATTTTATAAAAGCTGAAAGTTTTTCTGTGCATGTCCCCTATACAGGTAGGAACGACCAGCGACTATAGAGTTTGGGTTGTGGTTACTTTGGCAGGTAACAGGTAATAAAGGTGTATAAAATAGTACTTTAAATTCGTTAAAGTATAAAGCTCAATTTTTTTATATTTTCTTCGGGATAACTTTAGAAATCTCGTCATCCATTGCCGGACACTTATGACAGTTGCTACCCCCTGCCAGACACCCCTAAACTGTAACAAATTATAATTATACTTTCGTTATAATATAAAAGCTAAATTTTATATATGTTACTTGGGGACCTATAAAAAAATGTTACCTAAATAGCCGGACAGTTTTAATGGTTGTTACATCTTGCCAGACACATTGAAAGTCCGCTGTAGGTGCGAGCGCGAGGTAACAACTGTTCAAGCGGGTGCGAGTGAGATAGGGCACTTAGTCGACTGCGATCTTTTACTACGCATCATCTGTCATTTAGTGATGTATTAAACCAGGGGTTCCCAACCGGTGGTACGCGTACCACTGGTGGTACGCGGGAACGTTTCAGGTGGTACGAGTGAGTGAGCAACATGCTATTAATGTGTTTATTAATTATGTTTTTAAGTGAAAAAATCATGACATGAAAAAATTGTTTGCTGATGAAGAATGGTTGTCAAGATTGGCTTATCTAGCCGACATTTTTGGCAAACTCAACACACTGAACTTGGGAATTCAGGAGCAAACACAACAGCCTTCACAGCCAGTGACAAAATAAACTCCTTCAAGAGAAAGTTAATCCTGTTTTGTTCACAAATACAGGAGGAGAATTTATTTGCATTTCCCACTCTATCATCATTTTTTGAAGAAAATGAAATATCTCTAAAACCAGATGTGGTTGCAGATATTATTGTTCACTTGGAAGGCCTTCAAAAAAGCTTTAAGAAGTATTTCTCTGAAGATTGTTTAAAAGTGGACTGGACAGAAATCCTTTTTCGGGAACCTCACCAAATGAATTGTAACTAAAAGAAAGTTTTATCGATCTTACAGAAGATAGTTCCATGAAAGATTATTTTAAAGAGAAATCTTTAATTAACTTCTGGATCGGATGTAAAACCGAATACACATCACCTACGCAATACACCTACCACAATACGCATCACCTTAAAAGTGATTCGGTTGTTCGGATGCTTACGGGTACTGGTAATAATTTAAGATATGTGGACCTAACCAAAATTTATGCAGAGTTGGGACAGTTAATTTGTCAGAGCTTACCTGAATTGCATGCCATCACAGGTTGTGATTTTAATCCTGCGTTCTTCAGAAAAGGAAAATTAAAACCATACAAGAGATTAAAAAAATATCCAGAGTACCAGGAAGCTTTGAAGAACTTCGGCAACAGCGAATTAATTGAAAATTTAGATCATCAACAAAACATCTTTAATATTATTCAGAGATTTATATGCAATGTTTACAAGGTCCCTAATGTAATTGATGTTGATGCCGCTAGACTTCAAATATTCATCGACTCGTATACAGTCTCCGATGTAAATGAAGCTTTTGACCGAAAGAAGTTGCGAAATTTTGACGCTAGCAATCTACCACCTTGCAAAAGCGAGCTATTGCAGCAATTTCTGCGAGCAAATTATATATGTACCATTTGGAATAATGCTCATCTGAAAAATCCAACCACATATCAACCAGACAATAACGGCTGGGTATTGAAAGATGATAAATACCAGTTCAAATGGTTTGAAGGGGATCAACTACCAAGTTATGTTAGTGATTCGCTCAAAACTCAATCAGGTATGTAATTATTATGACAAATTATTGTACATAATTTTTTAATTATTCATAATTGTATAAACTTGCTTATTTTTTTCAGAAACTGACGAAGAAGGCGATATTGACGACGATCATGCCATCGACTGGAGTGACGAAGAAAATGAAAATATCGACGACAATAATGAAATTTATAAAAACGATTAAATATTTTTTTTCATGTAATAATATTTTTTTTGTATTTTATAATATTAAAATAACATTTTTTACTTTATATAACATGGCTATGAACGTAATTAAATTATTTTATTATTGGATATTTTAAAAGATCGCAATCGACTAAGCACTCGCGCTCGCACCTACAGCGGACTTTCAATGTGTCTGGCAAGATGTAACAACCATTAAAACTGTCCGGCTATTTAGGTAACATTTTTTTATAGGTCCCCAAGTAACATATATAAAATTTAGCTTTTATATTATAACGAAAGTATAATTATAATTTGTTACAGTTTAGGGGTGTCTGGCAGGGGGTAGCAACTGTCATAAGTGTCCGGCAATGGATGACGAGATTTCTAAAGTTATCCCGAAGAAAATATAAAAAAATTGAGCTTTATACTTTAACGAATTTAAAGTACTATTTTATACACCTTTATTACCTGTTACCTGCCAAAGTAACCACAACCCAAACTCTATAGTCGCTGGTCGTTCTTACCTGTATAGGGGACATGCACAGAAAAACTTTCAGCTTTTATAAAATAACGAAGGTCTGGCCGTCGTGGGATCTTACTTAATAGTTATATACAACCAAAGACCATTTGACTAGATTTTGCAATTACACAATTGACAAGGCTTAAACAAACTGAACACAAAAGGCATTAAACAAAGTAAATAGAAAATCTGAAACAAAATTGATCATTCAAAGTATAGTTTTTAAGGAATTTGGTGTTGGTACTTGGTGAAAATTTTTTAAAATTATTGGATAGCAATAACTGGTAGGTTTCGAAACCTACCAAGCATTTTTTATCCAATAATTCAAAGTATAATTGTCATCAAATCTCAAGTCCAAGATCCCAATATCCAGCTTAATTATTTCCAAAGATGCACGATAACAACCCACGACCAGAGATTTTTATGTTACTGGAAAACAGGTATCTGATACAATTTGACCATATTTTTTTTTTTTCCTAAAATAAGAAGAAATTCGAAAATGAAAATCGCCCCACAATTTTTCGAAGAATAAAAGGCATATTTTCAAATTTGAATGTTAAAAAATATTTCAAGATTTCCGAAAAAATAATTTTGAATAATTTTTATAGATTTAAATATTTTATGTGCAAACTTTCTGATTGAATATATGGAAATTAAAGAAAAATTTAATAATGTCTCTTTAATAAAATTTTTATAAAAATTATCTACTCAGGAAGAAATATTCCTCCTGGCTACACAATATTTAAAAATTATTTTTTATCTCATATCTCCATTTTTTTAAATATTTTTTATTTTAGTAATTAAAACTTTATGAAGTGGTAAATGATTTAAAAACAAAATCCTGAAGGAAAACAACTCGAAGATTATTATGCTATGACATTTTTGCTTCTTTGTGATGTTTGATATCATTTTTCTACATTATTAACTATCTTTTTTGATTAACCAATAAATAATATCAATTGAATTTGTATATTTTATATGCTGCCCGAAGCATTGGTTTTTTCTTCAAATGCTGCCCGTGTAAGCCAAAAGATTGGACACCCCTGTCAATGAGTACAACAAAGAAAAACGTATTCCCGAGGGGTGAACCTCGACCTAATATGCTGTACACCTACTTCCACTTGTACTTCCAAATATTTCCAAGTACTCCCAAATATTTCCTATTACTTCCACATATTACTCAAGTAATTCCAAAAATTTCCAAGTAATTGCAAATATTTCCAAGTACTTCAAAATACTTCCAAAGAGGTGTACACCTACTTCCAATCGCGGATCACCCCTCGCGTATTCCTATCAGTGACGATCCCTTACTATGTTGGAGAGTAAATACAAAATTTCAAATATTGTACTCGATTGCTTCACAATATTTATTATATCCACCAGGCTCACTAGTGTCAAGTGAGCAACATTTTAGTGGCGCTGGCCTAATATATAATCCCCTGAGAAATAGACTGGACGGAGATAAAGCTGATTAGCTTTTGTTTATTAAGTACAATTTGCTACCTACTTTTAGAGTAATTTTTATTAAGAATATTTTTCTATTGTTGCATGTAATAATTATTATTATTATTTATATTTGACTGATTAAAGAGACTGATTACTGAATTATATTTCTATTATTTCATTAGGCCTGACCTTAACTTAGTTAAATGCATCTCTCTTTTACTCCGCCTCCGATAAATCAAATTTAAAATCTATGGTTCCGACTCCGGTTCCGGTAAACCTACCTCCGTAACATCCCTACGTGTACT
Organism: Forficula auricularia; assembly: GCA_024734495.1. Lineage (NCBI taxonomy): Eukaryota > Metazoa > Arthropoda > Insecta > Dermaptera > Forficulidae > Forficula > Forficula auricularia. The sequence continues at coordinate 222,234 of JALMQS010000139.1, read as the reverse complement.
GGAAAAATGGGAGCGAGGTAATAATAATGTTAACTGAATATCTTTTTGAAAGAATATGTTGATGTGACAAACAGGGCCTATGAGAGGGGTGATGAGGGATGATGAAATGAAAATTCTGGCCAAAATCATCAGATAATTTGTTGTTTTTTTTTACTCGGTAACTAGCCATAAAAATACAGTGCTACCGAAGTGAAATAATAAATTGTCCAACCTTGTAACTTTGAAAAAACATAGAAATATTACAAATCGAAGCTTTTTGTAAAGTTGGGGGGAAGGATTATCTAAATTCTGTCACTTTTCAGCTTTCTAGCTCAGCCGCTCATAGATAGACTCTCAAATTTTATCTTTAAAATTTAAAAATATGTTTTCAAATTTAATAAATTTATCTAAAAAACAAGTTTATAAACTTTTTTTTAAACGGAAAACTATTTTACATGTTGATATTACACGTTGAAGGGAAAACAGATCACAAGGAGTGGACATTTCTAAAATCGTACTGTGAATCACTCGTACTTTCGAAAGCTGCAATCGGTGACATACTAAGAAAGTCCTATTTAAATCAGCCAGGGACTTGTGAAATTACATGGGACTTTTTCAAAAAGGAACGTTTTCAAAGGTTCGGGTTGGTCGCAGAAAGTTTTTCATTCCTTTTCGGGCTTTTTGAAATCGAATTCCTCTAGTATCTTTAAGAAACCGACCCCTTAAGAAAGATTCTTAATAGAAGACATATTTTCCTGTTCAAACGATTATGGGTTCACGATACAAGTGTTCTTCAATCGATTAATGAGAATAGAAAATGTTTATTCAGTATTGTACTTAGTAGACATGGAAGTCATGTGAAGTTTATAGAACTCAATCAAATTGCCGAACGTGTTTAGAAATGTCTAAAACAGGGCTGACCAACCCGCGGCCCGCATGCGGCCCAGCACTGCAATAAATGCGGCCCGGCATAAAATTATAAACTTCCTTGAAACATTGAGATTTTTATGTACCTACTTAATGAAAAATATATCTGATACAATCTGATATATAATATATACAATTTTCTAAAATAAGAGGAAATTGAAAAAATCTCCCCAAACGTTTTCAAAGAATAAAAGGGCAGATTTTCTATTTTTAATGTATATTTTATTGGAGGCCAGAGGCATTTGTTTTTTCTTCAAATGGTGCCCATATAAGCCAAAAGTTTGGACACACCTGGTCTAAAACGTTGGGGGAAGGCATATCCAAGCATGAATTTTTCTGTTTGTTTCTCGGTGTGCCTATGGATTTTGTATGCTAAATATTTAAGAGAATAAAAAAATTTTTGTTTCTGCAGTACACCTTGAATTTTAGTTTTATACTGCTAGAAAAATGCTATTCAATAGAATAAAATTCATACACATTAATAAAAATTAAATTAAAAATAAAACTCGACAAAAATATTAATTATTCGATTCTAAAAAGTATATTATATTTGACGAAAAAAATGATTCAGTGAGAAGGCAATTTATTTAATCGTCATCGAAACTGTGGACAAATAAATAAAATATAAATTCTTTGGTTGCTCGCATTTAATCATTTTGTCATAAAAATCCCAATGACACTCCAAACTCATCGGATATTATTATGTTTATGTACTCAATGTTTATCTCATTGTCTCTGGATATTAATCTAGGACATTAAAAGAAGATTAGGCTTAAAGAGTTAAATTTAATCCACATCAATACACACGAATACTTTTAACAGTTTCAGGATTCCTAGTATGTGATAAAAAAGACTGCTGAGCATTTATTTTGTGTGTTTTCGTACCCGGAATATATCATCTCTTGATGACATATCATATCAGAATAAAATTTTCAAACAAAAATCTAAGAAAGCTAATATTTATAATAGAAGAGTCTAATATTTAAAATGCAATTTTCAATATAAAAACCAAGTCCAATATTTAAAATGAGATATAATTATTTCTTTAGGTGACGAAAATGGACTAGTTCGAAAAATTCACTTAGTAAATTGGATATTACTTAGTAAATTGGATATTGGATTGTATCTAAGTTTCTGAGATTTGGCACGTGATCCCGGCTTCTTTCCTTCTACTCTGTTCTTTTCATGATGGAGGGCCATCCCATACAGGCCTTTAGGGGATGCACCTTCTGGTGTATCTCCTTCTCACATCAATTTCATTAAAAAAAAAAATAGAATTAAGTATGAATATAAATCCTAGAAGCTTTGATTGGTGTGTATGAAATTTCACTTATGCACCCTATACGACCTCACGAAAATTACTTTCCATGTGAAAGAGATAGTAACCGCAAAAAAGTGGTTAAAAAAAATTCAAAATAATAAAATTTTCAAATAAAAATCGAAGAAAGTTGATATTTACAATATAACACCTAATCTGTATTTAAAAGAGGATATTATTAATTGCTAATGGTTGCGGAATGGGGAGAGGGGTTCCTTCGTAAATGATTATAAATTATTTTATAAAATATTATATATAAGAGAGGGGCGGGTTTCAGGATAAATTTATGTGGATGGCCTCATCAGTTTATTTTTATCAGTGAACGGCTTGAAATAAATAATTTTAACAAACATGCAGGTTATTATTATATACATTCCTACCAAATTTCGTCTCATTAACTATACTGTTCAAGACCTTTTCAGGCAAGAATTCGATTGTTTCTGATTTTCTGCATTTTTTAAAGGAAACTTTTAAACTTAGAACGTTCAAAATCTAATAATTTCTTTGCTTTGAAAATACAAACATTTTGGGCTCTAAAAAAACTCTCTACGATCGCTTGTTTTTAGTGGTTTTCATGGGCATAGTTAAGGGGCAGTGCCCCACCTAGAAAACTAATTGCCCCCCCCCTAAAAAATCAAAACTCCATTATTACGAGGCATCTCTTATGTATTTTTCATTAAATTATTTCGTTACTTCCAAAATTTGTCAATTCTACTAAAAAGTTGATCTCTAATCGGATTACCGAAAATTAAATTCTTGTGGTGGCTAATCAGCTGGACCCCCCCCCCTAGGGAAAACTCCCTAACTACGCTTATGGTGGTTTTCTGAATCAAGAGGGAATTAAAAAGCTCTTGCTTGAACATTATATTAAAATTTTTCTTCACTTTTCTAAAAATTCTAAACAGAAATAAACAAAAACAATTTGAAAACTTTTGAGTAGATTAACACTTGATAATTCATTAATATTTGTAGAGAGCGAACCGAGTTTTGAAAAAAATTTTCATGATTTCTCCAATTGAATTCAACACTTCTCTACAGCCATAAGTCGTATTGAAGAACAAGATTGAGTTGAGCATTAGAGAGGTTGAAAAATTATGTTAATATAAATTAAAGCAATTTTTTTCTTAGGGTAAATCTAAAAATGTCCTCATTCTATGAGACGCGATTGTGATTTATAATACATGAAGCTTATTAAGATCTTTTCAACACATTTAATCCATGTCTGAAAATTTTCATCAGCATCTTTACACATTAGAAAACAATGTGTCTTATCTGCAGTGAAATACACTAGATTCACTGGCCCATTTTGCAAGAGAATTCAGGTCGGAATTGATCGAAGAAGCAACAAGTGAGGGAGGACCATCATTGCGCTATCGTCAGCTTTAGCATCCAACTTATTTTGACACACGCTTACAATCACAATGTATTTTTTGGGGTTTTCTTAAATTCTATTATTGTATCTGGGTTCCCCAAGGCGATATTTAAAACTCAGGTAAAGATAAAATAGTAATTTGTTTATAAGGGGCCGTCCATAAATTAGATCATACATCAAGGGGAGAGGGGCCCTGGTATCTTAAAATTTGCGATTTCACAAAAGTCAAATTAAAATTTTTTTTAATATATTTTTTAGATTTCAGGTTATTATTCTTCCATTCTGAAAATCTGACAAAATGTGACTGGGGGCCCGGGGATCTTAAAAATGTGTAATGTCACAAAAGTCAAATTAAATTTTTTTTTCAATATATTTTTTAGATATCAGGTTATTTATATTCCATTCTGAAAATGTAATAAAATGTGACAGGGGGCCCGGGGATCTTAAAAATTTGTGATGTCACAAAAGTCAAATTAAAATTTTTTTTAATATATTTTTTAGATATCAGGTTATTATTCTTCCATTCTGAAAATGTTGGTAAAATAAAAAAATTTCAACAATGATTAAATTATAGGGTATAAAAGTGATAGTGTGAAGTCACAATACAGGGGGGGGGTGAAAATGTGCCAGAATGAGACAAAGGGTGAAGGGGCGTGGGTCTAAAAATCTTGAAATTCGTGTGATGTAATTTATGGACGGGGGCCCCTAAGTTCAAATTACCGATAGTAGTAGACTTAAAATTTCTAAAGAAATCCCAAGAGATTGTCAAGAGCTGTCGGAAATAATTTTTATTACATGTCAGAAGAGTTGCAGGCGAGGGGTGAACCGCGATTGGAATTAGGTGTACACCGTCTTTGGAATTATTTGGAATTACTTTGGAATTCATTAGATAATCTATTGTCATCTATTGTCTTCTACTTGGAAATGAAAGTGGAAGTGGAAGTAGGTGTACATGATTTTAGGTCGCGGTTCACCCCCGGTTGTAGGTATTCACTTACCCGAGTGCCACAAAAAGTAATTTGCGCTATTGGCGCATTTCAAAGTGAATATGAGTTAACTGCAACCCTTTTGACATGTAATAAAAATTATTCATGGCAGCTCTCTCGTGATTTATTTTGCATTTTGTTTGGCAAGGCGAGACACCCATTGTTTCCGTAGGAAAATAAAAATATATCTAAACTCGAGAAGTAAACCTCAATATCTATTCTAGTTTAATTGTAAATGACATTTTATCTATAGTAAACACAATGTTTTTTTATCTTATAATATTTTCAAAATAAATAAATTAGTATATAAAACAAATATATTTGATAAAGGTAAGAAGAAGTGAAATAAATAACGTAGACATGTCCCTGTTTAATGACAATTCCAGTTATTGGTAACATTTCGAGGAAATAGTGATATTTTTTTTCAAAGCTATAGGTACCTTTTCAACTTCAACTAGGGATTAATTAATTACAAATTTAAAGTAACTATTTGCGAAATGGGATTAATCAATTTTAAATTAGGAATACTTAATTTCAAATTTCAATTATTCATTTTCAAATTAGAATTTGTCAATTTCTAAATAGAATTAATAAACATTAAAATGAGATTAATCAATTTTGAATTGGGAATAGCCATTATAGTGATAATCATTGTGTTTAATTTCTTTTCCTATTCCCATTTTCCAATTAATTAATTCCAATTTAAAATTGATTAAAATGATTTTTAACTTGATTATTCCAAATTGTTGAAAATGTGTAGTTAGACACGCTTTCTGCATTTTTTGAAAGCGTACGGTTTGAACAAAGAAGCTGAAACTTCACACATAGGTGCACCTTAGAACTTATTAATACAAACATTTCATGCAAATTTTAGATCTTTATTCACAGCCTTTTAATAGCTTCGTAATTAATATTTTTGTAAGCGAATTTTTAAGTCCCAATCAGGGCCGCCCAGAGAAATTTCTGGCTCTTTGGGCAAATATAATTATTTGTCCCCTTCAATTCTTTTAATGTATAAAGTTCCATATTTTGGAATAAAATAATTTTAAAACTGCTAATATACAATACGAAACTTTGCTATCAAGTGTGAATAAAATGTTATTAAATACAATATTTTTTATTAAAAAGCTAAACATATTTTTATTTGTTGATAGGTCAATAGTCTATTTATTTTTATTTTTTCCTATGGATTTCGCAGATAACCTATATAGTTTACTGTAGTAAAAAAAATCAACCTACCGCCCCGGGCCCTCGAAGAGTCCAGTCCCCTGGGCATATGACCCCATTGTCCCAGCCTCTGGACGGGCCTGATCCCTGTTATTATTAAATTTCCTTAATAAATATTCCTTTCTGGTAGAGACGAGTTTGTCCTGAGGCGTCTTTATGCCTACAGTTATGAAAATCGTTATCTAATATATAATGTGGAATTAGTATTATGGACTCGACCTGAAACATTCCTCCAGATTGCTTACAATCTTGACAGTGTCCCAGCTGCATCTAAGCGTCCAATTGGGCTCCTCGAAAGCCACTCGATTCCGGAAATACAAAAAACTCTTTTACAAATCTCTCTAAGAATTAAGGAGAAAAAAACTCGGCTCTTCAAATGTCAAAAGACATAATGATAACAAACAATTTGGAAAACAAAACTCGTGATAAAAAATAATCTAATTGAAAAGTTTTTGTTTTGCCAAGAGTAGTAGAGTTCTTGATTCATAAGGAGAAATCGGAAATCAATGAGGTTGTCCTCTACTTGATGCGAATAAACATATACCGTATATAAAATGTTCAATTCATTTTTCTTTTTCAAAAAATAATGAAATAATTTTCTAAATATGTAGAATTAACATAAGAAATTATTGATTATATTATTTAACTTTCGCGACTCAATTGCTTTAATAAATAAAATAAAACTAATGCTTAAAAGTCAATTTGTCTAATATATATAAAATGTATATCAAATATAAATATGTATATAAATAATTTATTTGTTTGAGACTATAGTTTCCTAATGTTTGACCTTTATCATCAGTCTTTTTAATTATAAATATTTAATCTGTTATTTCTCATGAGATCAAATACTAAATAGGACTTTGGTAAATTGGTTTGTTGAAGTATGCAGGTTACTTATCAGACGAATTGGTCGTACGGTCCTAACATTCATACGCCGTGGATGCCTGGAACAGGGGACCCTGGCGGGGGGCGAATTCAAGCACTTGCTCATTGGACCAAAGTAAAGCTCTCCGACAAACTATGCAGTCGAGTTATGAGGTTACAGATGACCCCTGATATCTGAATTTAACCATAGGTGCCGAGGGCTATAGACATTATCAAGACCCACAAACACTCCCGGTCAAAAAGACCTTCATCTCAATGTTTTATAAAAATAAACAATGTAATTATGGATATTTCAAATTTGCAGAAATAAAAAAAGCATTTATTACTATTATTACATATAACTTCTAAATTTCAAGTTATTGATGTGAAACTTCTTTAGCGACTTATCTGTTTGAATTTTATGTTACAATAAAGGGGGAAATGACTCAATAGTGGGGAAATAATTTTTTTAATTTTAAAACCCACTAAAGTTGATGACAAATAAAATTTATTAAATATAGGAAATTTAAATGATTATTTTAAAGCCCACTGTGAGAAGGCCACAAAACCAAAAATAAAAATACTTAAGTCCAAAATCCTAATAAAAAGATAAATAAATAAATAAAAATTAAATATAATAATAATATAGGAAATGATTGAGATGATGGATGATTTTTATTATGATTGGCTCGAAGGGTTAGTTGGAAGGAGATTTGCCGGGCTTGGATGGGAGATGATCTTCAGAGATTATAATCTCTATTGGCGGCTTTAGAGCCAGTTGAAAAATGCTATTTTAAATAAGAATTTGCACTAGGCAGTTGAAAATATACTTTTAACAAAATAACGGCACTAGGCCTGCATTTATTGCTTCTTCGTTACAGGACGTGTATACAAATTACTTCTTCGACACAAGCCGTTTCGTTCCGAATCGTTCCAAGGTTATCAATCACACCGGAGAGCTGCTCATTCAATGAGTTTCAACCAGTGACAACTCACACATGACAACTGAATGATAACAACTGAATTCGCTTCGAGGAACTGGCTTCTTTTATAACCTAATTAGCTCTAATTAGCAATTAGGCTGATTGGTTAATTCTTCCCGCGTTTTAGGTGACGTCAGCATAATTTTTCGCGCGCTCTATTCTTTATAAAAGGGGCGTGTCCCTGCTGCTCGCCTGTCATTCCATCGAAGGATTCTGACGAGCAAACGTCTTTCTCAAGGCGAAAATGAATCTTTATTTTCAAAAGCATTTTACATTGAAAGAGCGGAGAATGAAATCCCACAATATTATATAGGGGCCGGTAGCGCAATTGGTTAAATCACCAACTTTTCTAATCCGATTAGGAGAACATCAACCTAGACTTCATCAGTTCGATCCCAGCAAGAAGCAAAGTGAATTTATTTGAAAATAATAAAAAGCCGGCCCCTCGGCTCCAGAAAGTGACAATCTCTGGTTCTACAAAACCTCGCGCATGCGCAGGACAAAATTTCGTAACAAGCAACCATGAATCGTGAGAGACAAAACAAGATTACCCCAGGTGGTAACCAATCCAGCCACCCTCGAGTGGCAACTGGGCATTCAGATTCTGGAGGACCCGGACCATCACGAAATCAAGGAAGAAACAATTGAAGAACGCCAAAAATCCATACATACCTGAGCACCTTTAACATCAACACACTCATCCGGTCAGGAAAATTCCATAGCCTGACCATGGAACTCGATAACAGGTTCTGGAAAAAGATAGAGGCGTGGAAGGTCCAACCAGAAAGAGACATCAAGCTTTGGGTGATCACAAGGGTCCAAACGCAACAAAAAAAAAAATAATAATATATTTAAAAATAACATAACATAAATATATAACACCTCCAAAAATATAATTAAAAGTCTATATAAAAAAAATTTAAGCTTAAAAAACATGTCTTTGGAGTGTGATTACAGTTAGAGAAGTTTCACTTATGAGCTAATGTGGATGAAGCTCACGCATATTAATCTATAGTTTTACGAGCTCATTGCTCTGAGACAGACAGGCCTTGTTAATAATAAAAGTGCCCCATTTTACTCTTTAAGCCGAAACCTAAAAAGCCCAAATCAAAATTTAAGATTCAACACCCCTACGCGCTTAAATTGGATACCAACGGTACAAACGCATTTGCCAATTCGTTTATCCCTATGACATCTAGAGACTAGAGCTCTCTTCCTCAGACCATCTTTCCAACAACTTATATCATTCAATCTTTCAAGACCCGCATCCAGAGATACCTTCGACTCCTACCCATTCCCTAAATCTCTTCTTACGAGATTTTCAAGATACAAGGGTCTACCGCAGACTATAAAGGTTGTACCTTTTTGATACAACTTCTTCTTGTATCAATATAATTGTAAAAAAAATCATCAAACGGGCCAGAATTAAAGATCAGAAACTGTTGTTAATCTTAGTCACTACAAAAAGTAATTTTTATTGAACTATATGCAAATCCATTTGGAACACTTTTTCTACGTTAATATTTTTCGTGAATGGAGGGTCGAATTAAGGTAGAAATCCTCTCGTTAGAATAATTTGAGAAAAATACGCGAATCGCATATTAAAGCGCAAAGAGCCAAGAGGTTTCCGTTTGGCGATATTATTCAATTGCTCTTTCTTATCTATGAATTCAAATGAATAAAAAAACTTGCAGCAATTTTATTTCTATTTAAATCAAGTGAGCGAAGTTCTTTAATCGAGTGTCTCGTTAATTGCTCGATTTATTTCCAATGCGAATCACAAGAAAACCGGAAACATCTTACAAAAGAAAAATTAACAATTGTAAAAAAAATTCTAAAGTATTAAAGAAATCATTTTTTCTTTGATCTCAGAATTAAACTGAGATTATTTTGCTAATAAAGAATTTAAAATAAATCCAAAAAAGTAATTAATTGTTAATTTAAACTTTTTGTAACTTAAAAACAATTTATTTTGCAAAATGAATTGTCGACTTGAAACCATAATTTTAAAATATTCAGACGAAAAAATAAATAATCATTGATTAGAAATATGGATTTACAGTGACTTGGAATTCAAAAGCAGAATTAATTTAATTGTGACATTTTGGTAGTAGAAATAAATTCAAGATTTTTTTACCTTTTAAATGAAGGAAAAACAGAAATAATTTTCAAACTAGGAAGGCTATCCGGAAAATTTCATTTCATTGAGCCTGAAAGTTGAACTTGGCAGAGATTTGCGTTTATAACACACTGAATGCCAAATTTCATAAAGAGAAACTAATTTCAGCTCAACTTACTCGCGTTCGATAGCTCCTTGTCCTCATAAAAGAATTCAATTTTTTTTTGAATCGCGAATTCTAAAGCTAGAAAGCTAAAAATCTGATCAATTTTAGATTCTGCTCCAGAACTAACTTTATAGCTTATCATTCTTGCGTTATAATGAATAGCTGAATCCACAGAGATAGTCATACAGAGAAACTAATGAAACAAAATGTTTTTTTCCATGTTTCAGACATTTCTAAACAATATAATAAAAATCAACTGGTGTGGGCACCCTTATTTGAAATCATCATACCAAATTTGTTCATTCAAATTACTTCAATTTAGGTTTCCCCAAGCCGTTTTGAGAAAACCGGAAGAAGTCGAAATTACAAAATACCAAAAATCTTTCAGTAAACATGTATACTTACTTCCGTTTCTTCGATTTTAACCAAAATCTCGAGGTACTTCTTCTAGCCTTTAGAGAGTTTAAGTTTCAAATCTCAAATTTCTGCGGCTTACCGTAAACGAGATATAAACGACTAAAATATTTATATTGCGACATTCCTAATTTACACCATTTTCCTTAATTTCAATAGGATTAAAATTTATACACAACTAATAACTTATGACACTTGATAAGTATACCAATTAAAAAAAATTGTTTAAGAAAATGATAAAAAATGAAAAATATTTGATATAAATGACAACTTCCAGTGTTCCGATTTCAACTAAAAGCTTGCTATACTCCTTCTTGCCTATATCGAGCTTAAGTTTCGAATTTTGTAGCTCTGAGACTAATGGTTCTGAAATGCAGGTGTGTACATTCACACGTACATAGATACCAACTGCCGGTTCCTCAATTTTAACCAAAATCTAGTGGTACATAAAACTACATAAAACAAATAAAATTGCTCCGCATTAAGAATTATAAAATATACATCAATAAAATATTCAAAAGATTTTTCGAATTTCATGTTTTAACTTAAAAAAAAAGACAAGTCTTGACAAGTTTTAACTGAAAATAAATTATTGTTAATTTCAATTATTCTAGAAAGTCCTAAGCTTAGACTGGAACTATACTATTTAGGTGTAAAGCTGGTAAAGAAATTATAAACAATTGCACTTGATTGAAATACAAAATAAAGAAATACATTTCTTTATAAATAATACTAAATGAACATTACTTGGTTCGTGAATGAGCAGGACAAACTAGATGAGGAAGCAAATATCGTATTCAGTTAAAAGATGATTTTTGAAATAAGAACGCCTTAAAAGCTGACTGTGCAAAAATATCAAAATGGGACAAATGATTAAAATTTCTAAACCCCCCCCCCCTTAATTTTTGGTTTTTGAGCTAAGGCATACACAAATTTTGAAAACACAATACTAGCAGACATTTTTACGCATTAATTACTATCTTTTATAATATAAATTTTTTGAATGTTTACTATAAAAAATTTTATTTTAGACCGACATTACGTAAATTCCTTCCATTTTTTTTTCTCAAAATAGTTTTAGCATTTTTTGAGATATTTCAAAAATGAGAAACAAAAAAATAATTTCATGCACGATTACCATACCCCCCCCCACCCCTCGAGTATGGTATGGTAAAAATATTTCAGTAAATCATATATTAGTACTTGGAAAACCGAACGATGCTCGGTAATTTTTTGCTTCTGTTAAAAGCGATATATTAATATTATTTTTAAATTAAAATTCAGATAAAAAGATCATTTTTTATGTGGGCCCAAAATTAAAAAAAATAAATTAAAATTTATTTTTTGCCAAGTTTTGAACTTAATTGCAATTGAAAATAATATATTTAATTTTATTAATTTATTGTCACCTGGAACAGCCCATTTAGACGGCACATAAGTAAAGTGTTAGTAGTATTAGTGAGGGAGCCAAGTTTTATTCAGTCGAAATTTTCTACAGTAGCAAGGCCTGCGTAGAAGCTAGGCGAGTTCAATCATTTCGAGAATGTTTCCTAGCTTTGTAAACACGTTATCATGTGTGAAATTCAATTCAAAATATTCAATTTCAATACTCTAGTCGCCCGGCGAGCATTTATAGTTTATAAAGAATATAATTATATGTGAAAATAAAAATCGAGCGGATTCAATATTTATATTTATACAATTTTTAATTAAATAAATTGTTATTGTCTAGTGAATGGATATTAAAATCAATTAATTAATTCAAATCCGATCAAAGAAGGAAATTAATATTTTCTGAAAAGGCCACGGATATAACAATCCCTCTTTATATTTAATATGTATATTGACATCGAATAAGCTACAAGGATGAAAAAGACAAGTCTTGACAAGTTTTAACTGGAAATAAATTATTGTTAATTTCAATTATTCTAGAAAGTCCTAAGCTTAGACTGGAACTATACTATTTAGGTGTAAAGCTGGTAAAGAAATTATAAACAATTGCACTTGATTGAAATACAAAATAAAGAAATACATTTCTTTATAAATAATACTAAATGAACATTACTTGGTTCGTGAATGAGCAGGACAAACTAGATGAGGAAGCAAATATCGTATTCAGTTAAAAGATGATTTTTGAAATAAGAACGCCTTAAAAGCTGACTGTGCAAAATTATCAAAATGGGACAAATGATTAAAATTTCTAAAACCCCCCCCCCCCTTAATTTTTGGTTTTTGAGCTAAGGCATACACAAATTTTGAAAACACAATACTAGCAGACATTTTTACGCATTAATTACTATCTTTTATAATATAAATTTTTGAATGTTTACTATAAAAAATTTTATTTTAGACCGACATTACGTAAATTCCTTCCATTTTTTTTTCTCAAAATAGTTTTAGCATTTTTTGAGATATTTCAAAAATGAGAAACAAAAAAATAATTTCATGCACGATTACCATACCTCCCCCCCCCCACCCCTCGAGTATGGTATGGTAAAAATATTTCAGTAAATCATATATTAGTACTTGGAAAACCGAACGATGCTCGGTAATTTTTTGCTTCTGTTAAAAGCGATATATTAATATTATTTTTAAATTAAAATTCACATAAAAAGATCATTTTTTATGTGGGCCCAAAAATTAAAAAAAATTAAATTAAAATTTATTTTTTTGCCAAGTTTTGAACTTAATTGCAATTGAAAATAATATATTTAATTTTATTAATTTATTGTCACCTGGAACAGCCCATTTAGACGGCACATAAGTAAAGTGTTAGTAGTATTAGTGAGGGAGCCGAGTTTTATTCAGTCGAAATTTTCTACAGTAGCAAGGCCTGAATCTGGGCCCCCCGCTTGAACATCGTCATCAACAATGCTGAAGAGGACCAGTGCGTTAGTCATCACAGACACTCCAGAAAATAATATTAATATTAGGGAATGCAATCCCAATCTCCCGAGAACTCGAGCTATTTTACGAGATCAATCCCGAAGCATAAATTGGCGAGATCTCGCGAGATTTGACGAGATTGAGCGGCAGCAGCAAGCGAAGCATTACGCGTGTAATCGGCGCGCAGACGACTCTTCAAAAGGAATTAGAAGAGGCTCTAAGGGCAAGTAAACGTCCTTTTTTGCGAGTTTCTACGTCTATAGATAGGCTAGAGCAGAGGTGGCCACAACGTGGCTCGCTTCAGTCAATCTCGTGCGGCTCTTGAACCCTCTTGAATAATACTGATTTTAAAAAGTACAGGGTGGGGCATAAAGATCTACCACATTTTGAAGAGGTTTATAAAAAATGAAAAAATTTAACTAGGAAAAAACTGAATATATTTTTGAAAAGAACATAAAATATATATATTTTTTAATGTATTTTAAACATTATCAGACAAAAAAAGGTGCGGGGGGGGGTTTAAAAAATGAAAATTCTAGCCCCTTCGGCCAAACTCAACCAAATTTTGTATACATATTCTGTGGACCCCCAGAAGCCTAGAAATTCAAAAACTAACCACCAAAAATGGGGGGAGGGTCAAAAATGAAAATTCTAACCCTTTCAACCAAACTATGTATACAAAATTTGGTTGAGTTTGGTCAAAAGGGCTAGAATTTTTTTGACCCCCCCCCCTTTTTTTTTGTCTGGTAATATTTAAAATACATTAAAAAAAATTCATTTATTTTCAAAAATATATTTAGTTTTTTTCTAGTTAAATTTTTTCATTTTTTTATATTTCTTCAAAATGTGGTAGATCTTTATGCCCCACCCTGTATAATAATTAAATTAAAAAAATAATAATACAAAAATTAAACAAATTTGTAATGTTATAAGTAAATAGAGCAAAAATATATATATGTTACTTCATTTATATTTTATAAAATAAAAAATGTATCTTCTTTTTAATAAAACATTAATTAATCTCCAAACAATGTGATTCCCTTTGAAACAGTTTTATAAATTTGCGGCTCCCAAAGTTAAGGTTAGTGGCCACCCCTGGGCTAGAGTCACTCATAAAGAAAGAGATAAATCTCTATGTGTGTAGGGGAACAAGGGGTCGATTCTTACAGTTTGCTTATAATAGCTTACTCATGCTGGTGCCAAACAGTGTTGAGTCTGAGAGGGCATTTTCAACTGCTTGATACATAGCAATTGAAATAAGATACCGTTTGTCGGACAGTACCATCAATTGGTACTCTTTGTTTTTTAAGGAGCTATTTCCAAAATCACCCCTAGAGCTAGACTTTTAAATGGGTGATTTTACAATAAAAAGCCTTATGAGATTTTATTTTATTTTTGTTAATTTCCAAAAAAATTAAATTAAAAAGCGGGTATTAATTGTTGTGTTCATTGGTAATAATAAGTAAATGATTATAAAGAATAAACATTTTTTTTTAATTAATGTTTTGTATTATTTAATCAAATAACACTCTAAGCAGTTTTCATTGAGCTTTAGTTTTCCAAATAAAAACAATAGAGTTTTTTCAAAAAGTACCCGAGATCTCGAAAATGCCGAGATCTCACGAGATCGGAATTTCTAATCCCGCGACATCTCGAACTTGCGATCTCGGCTCGAGATTGCATTCCCTAATTAATATACACGAATCTTCGTTCGTTGAACCTGTTAAATCCTGAAGAAGGAGGGAGGATCCTCCGAATCGTCGGGTTTTTTAAGAAGATGAAAGTCGGGGTTCTAATAAATTATTTTATTCTGAATTTGTTGTTTTCATTAACCTTGGGCTGCCTTTGCATCAATTCAGCATTGAATTCAACTATACCCTTTTCAATTAAAAATACCTTTAATTAATTAATTTCCTAATTTTAATATACATACAATAATATTTGTAATGAATTATCAGTGAGGTTTAAAAATAAAAAAAAAAACAATTAATTAATAAAAGGAAATGTAATAGTAGATTTTATTGACATTTTCACCTCTCACTAATTACTTTAATTAAGAAAAAATTAATTACAATTAATTTTTCCAAGGTAGAAACCTATAATAAACAAAATAAATGAATAATTAAAGTTTTGAGCATCTTTTTTGAAAATAATTGGTAGTTTTTTCAAAAAATCAGCTCGGGTTCAGATTAACCAAGATCTATTTTAAAAGAGAAAGAATTCAATCAATCTTTTTCGGACAAATTCTAAGATTTTAGTAGAAATATTATTAAATTGCGATATGAGAGGGGATTCATCCCCCAGGAGTCTAACCTGAGAACTAACACGCTATCCGGGCAGTCAGCTCACACCCTCGAGACAAAAACCTCTCTCATATCATCATGATTGTGTTTACTCTACTTAATCCAAAAAACCTTTCTACAGTACATAAGTATATATGCAAGATTCAATGTGAGCTGACTGCCCGGATAGCGTGTTACTTCTCAGGTTCGACTCCTGGGGGATGAATCCCCTCTGATATCGCAATTTAATAATATTTCTACTAAAATCTTAGAATTTGTCCGAAAAAAATTGATTGAATTCTTTCTCTTTTAAAATAAATGAAAGTAAAAAAAAACAATATTTTTTCGATTTTATCATAGAGATTAGAATTGTATCAGAGGCATTACCTTCATTCTTGTCACTTAGGCAGAAAAAAAATACAGAGAACACCTCGCATCTTTATCAGCAAAAATCACTAATAATACAAAGAGAAATGAAAAGTTAAAGAAAAATATTCTTCAAAAATTAAATCGTGGATAAGTAAGCTCAAATAGAGGTCTCTTTGATTAAATAAACTTTTTTAACTAGACGTCTGTTTTCGAAAGTTTGAATTACTGTAATTATACCAATAATGACGATTATGTTGATTGCTCTAATCTACTGAAATATGCAAATTTAATTAAATGTTTGTTTTAATTCAATTTAATCGTAATTGGAGTGGATTGTGATTAGTCCATTGATCTCTTCAATTGTAAACTAAATAATTCAAAATGCATAAATTGATATCTATTTTGCTTCTATCAATTCCGAAATAGGAACAAGAAAACAACAGTAAGTGAAATAGAAACTGAATATTGTAAGATGGGTTCGAGGGAATATAAACAATATATTTTTATTGGTTCCATAGACAAAAACAAAATAAGCGGTCTAGCCCTCTCCTTCACATAAAAAATCATAGCGCACAGCGTGCGCAGGCCAAGTTCGAGCATTGGCCGTACCTACGCTATTTACACCAGCTATTTCGAGCCACATTGACCCCCATGCAGCTCAGAACTCATTTGAGATACATAACAATTATATTATTATTTTTATTATTATATATATATTAGGTAGAATTATAAATTCCGTACCTATAACTTATCACTTATGTCGTGTGGTCCTAAGCACACACACGAATTTCTGAATTTCTATTTAATAGGGTGTGAAGTATCCCTGCAAAAATCTCTTTATCTAGAATTAAGCCAAATATAAATTTAATTCACTTTAAAGTAACTGAGTGAGAGAGCCATCAAATGCCCATTTTTAATGATTTTTGTAATTGTAGGTGTTCAGAAGTGGCTTAAAATTACTAAGAAATCCGCCAATTATCTCATTCTCTTCTTACCTACGACAGATAAGAACTAATTTTATATTTAAATTATTTTATAAGTTATAAGGTACGGAATCCTAGACATGCGAGTCGGATTCTCACTTGGCCGGTTTCTTCTACTTTAGTTCGAATTTGTTTTTTGTCTTAGGCGAGGAGCAGAAGTGCGAATGGAATTTTTCGCAGGTCATTTACAATAATCCAGGGTGCACCCCGAGGAGGCGAGCTACTTTACACCCCTTTTTCTAAAAGTGTATTTATAAATTGATTAATTTTAGTAAATTGTTAAAATTAAACAGGGGCCGTGTTTTATTAGGCATTTTGTTAAATGAAATGCCTTCAATAGTAAAACATTTTGATGGGGTCATATTTGTAACAAAATTTAATGAATGTTAATTTGCAATACAATTGTTATTTACATATTAATAATGATATTGTACTAAATTTACAAATAAATTGTTTACAAGCATTGCCCTTTGTGCAATTTAAGAGTAGATAAATAATAGATAATAATTAATTAGCGATTAAGAAACCTTGTATTTTTTTAGTTATTTATTTTCATTTTTAAACTTTCATTTATGAGTTCCATTTTGATTCATAAACATATTTGACACCAACAGTAGAGTCCATTTAAAACGACAATCAAGAGACCATAATTGCGAAGATCTCACTATGCAGACGACGTCGTCTTATGCTGGAATATTTATTTATACCTACTTACTGTAAGAGGATTTTATATTATTATATAACTACTTAGTAAAATTCGAGTAAGGAATGTACTTAAGTAAAACTATATTTGAAGGAAAAATAAATGTAACAGTTTACAATAATCTTTTATAACATCGAATCGTAATATTTAGTATTACATATGAGAAAGTGAGAACCTAAGGGTAACAGTTTGTTTTTATTTTTACATTATCCAATGCGAATCAGATAAAGTATTGGAATCGGTCTCGCGCCAACTTTTAAAAAAATCATTAGTTAACTAATTTTATAAAATTTTTATTAAATAAATAATTAATTTTAAAAATCTATTCACGGCCAATTTTATCTTGGATCTTATATCTTTGTTTTTATATGCTAGAATGTTTCGACCTTTCAGAGATTGAACCCCAATGCCATATCTACTTTCCGCGCAGTTTAACTTATATATATATGGGGCATTCCACGCCGAATTGTCCACTTTTGACCCCGACCCCCTTTGATTTTGCTGAAACATTTTTATCTTTTCCTACCCCATCTACCCCATCAAAAACGTTTCTCAGAATTTTTCAAATTTTTTTAGCCAACCCAAAAAAAGTTATGAATTTTTCAAAAAATGGTTCTTGTTTTCCAAATAGCCGTAAATTTTTCATTAAACTTTGATTTATTCTGAAATTAATTCAGTGCTAGGCTGGGTTGGGTAAAAAATTTTTTAAAAAATTCTTAGAAATGTTTTTTAGTGGGGTAGAATAAGATAAAAAAGTTTCAGCAAAAGGGGTCAGGGTGAAAAGTGGTCCCATATCTATATATCAGTGGCGGTTGGTGATTTTCAACCAGAGGCTGCTGTCCAAAAAAAGAACCCTTCATTTTTTAAATTTTATTTTTCGTTTTTTTAATGGAAATTTTATCGAACGAATATGGCATCATTTTAGTTATTTTTCAAATTTAACATAAGATTTTTAAAAAATATATTTTGGTACCTTCCCCCTAAACGGATCTGTTTTGTGAGAGTAAGTGTAGGAGTCAGAAATTAGATCCTGTGACAAACTCCACAGTCCCTGAGATGGAAATCGATCATCTTCCACAATGAATTAGCTTGTCATGTAAGAAAATCTTAAATTTCTCCTAATTTTATTGCTATAAGCAAGCTATGACTTGTCTAAAGCATTCTTAGTTATTTCCGATCTTATATATTGAGAGTTCTTAGAAATGGATTAGTTTAAAGATTTTCGAATCATCTTTATTTATTCCTTTTTTTGTATTATTACTAATTTAATAATTTCTCAGCGAGAACAATTTTTATTCGACTAAAACTTGTCTGGACTCGTCTTTGGCATGCTTGAACTGGAAGATATACCAGGCAGGAGGGACTTCAAACTTTCTATCAGCACCCTTTTCGGAAAAATCATTCATTTTAATTGCCCCTTTGAAGCTATTACAATTTTATTTAATTTCTAGAAAAACATACTTATTTATTTATTTTATAAGCATATTTGCCTTTAATAAAATAGTTTTTTTTTATTTTATGTTATTAATTTTATTTTAATAATTTGACTTTTAATCAAAAACACATGCCATCTAAAAATAAGCATTCATCGAACTAATTAATTTGTTTCGTTGTTTTTTGTTATATTATTCCTATTTTTATTATATATATTAATTATTTACCTATTATTTATTTTTATTATCTAGATATTTATATAATTATACTATTATTTATAAATTAGCCCACGGCCTTTTTAAACTTATTCGTTTGATAATCATACAGTTTCGCGTGAAGCTGTAGATTATTAGTTTAATTTTTCACATTTAGGTATATATGAAATAAATACATCGATTAATTCTAATTTTGATTATTCTATCGCATCGTGAAAAGAGCAAGAACTTTATACATATATTAGAACATATAAAAATAATAAGAATGATTTTAAGAGCCTGTTGGTTCAATCGGATAACATGATAGCAGACAAAACATTCGATTAAAATCGTTCTGATTTTTATTATATTATCTGATCATAAAAATATTTAAGAAGATCATCAAGGAAGGTAACTATGGTATTGAAGATGGCAAGATAAAATTAAGTCGAAACATTTCGGGGAGAATTTTATTTTTTCTCTGATGCTTTTAGCTTCTAATCACGTTTTCCCATTAACCTTCCTACCCTGTTGAAAAAAGTTACGTTTTATATGTCTTGGGAGCCGATTAGGCCCAGTTTGGTTTATATTTTCTCTAGACCAGTGGTCCCCAACCTGGGGGCGATCGGCCCCAAGTGGGCGATTTGGGTTATCAGGGGGGGGGGCGATGAGTATTCATAAGGGGAAAAATTAAAATAGTACTTTACAGTAGAACCTGTACAGTAGAATCACAAGTCAGCCATTGAAAAGGTAAAATAAAACAATAATAAAGTTTTCAAACTTTCATTTATTTTTTCAAATTTTAAGTGTCAACTTTCTTAATTTTTCAAGATTCCAATTTAAAAATGAAAACATGTACTACTGTTTTTTAAATGCATGTCAATGATCTTATTTAATTATTTCACTTCTTTGTTCTAAAAAAATCTGTAAAAAATATACAATTTAATTTTTTTTCGATTTTATTTAAGAGTGACCGGATAAAAAAATACTTTTGTAAATCTTATTTCACATATATTTCATGTTTATGTATACAGAAAATAAAATTTACATCTTCCATCACCTCTTCCCCCCCCCTCAGTCCTCTTGTTTCCGTATGAGGTTTTGAAAATTTAAAAGCTGATGAAACACTAGAAAACTTTTAATTACAATTTTTCTTATCAAATTATTATACCTACTATTTTTTATGACAAACAAGATATTTACCATACATATTCTTGGCAGAGAAAGACATGAAACATAGCTCGTATGCGTTTTTCGATCTCTCTTTTTGGACCGCATTCTTTACACTTTCCCCGTTTAGATGTACTGATATTTTCCGATGTTTCAACTGCTGCAACTTCTAATTTCTCTTTATTTTTATTTGGATGTTCTGTTTCATTCTATATATTTTTGCAAGTTCCTTGAAAACATAGCATCTTTTGAATGAAATAAAAATTGACATGCGTAAAAACGACAAACTCATTTATTGCAGCCAGGTCAATCATGTTGTATAATAAACTCAGAGGCCATCCTCTAGTTCCCCTTTAGCACGTATATGTGGCAGCAAGTTTATTTGTAGTATCAACTCCACCACCCTCTCATCATCATCATTGAGAACACATTCCTATGTCTGGTTTGACGCAACCACCCGTCTCCACTCGGCTCTGTGCGATGCCAGCTTTTGGACCTCTCTGAATGTCTCGCATCCCATATCCTCAATTATTTGGTCGAAATATTTTAATCTAGGCCTTCCCGTTCCCCTTTTCTTTTCCACCTCCCCCTCCAAGATATCCCTAAGCAATCCCCCATGTCTCAGTGTGTGCCCCATCATCTGACCTCTTCTCCTCCTCAGACTCTTCCACAAAGTTCTTCTTTTTCTGATTCTTCCAAGAACTTCTTCATTTGTAATTTTATCCATCCATTTGATATTCATCATTCTTCTGTAGCGCCACATTTCGAAAGCCTCTAATCTCTTTCTCTCCGCCTCTCCAATTGACCAGGTTTCACATCCATACATGGCTATGCTCCATACATATGTCTTCAATAGCATCTTCCTGTTTTCTAAGCTGATTGAGGAGGAGCATAGCAGGTTTTTTTTGAATTAAACTCCATTTTAGCTTTGACAATTCTTGATTTAATTTCTTTTTGGCTCCTCCCATCCCATGTGATTTGCCAACGATAGTCAATTTTTTCTTCAAAAACTCTTAAGTATTATCAACTGTAATATTCCGGGCAGTAACTTCAAGATATTTTTCTTTCTCACCATCAAAAGACTTTCCAGTATTGGGCTCTGCAGTGGAAACATAAGCTCTTTAGACATCGGACATCAACCATAATTTTCTCTTGGTTTTGATGGTAAATATTGTCTAAATGAACATTTACCATAAAGGCACAAGCTGTTCGTCTATTGTTACATTTTCGTAAGGAAAGAACATCTTTGGTAATTGTGTAACAAATATTTCAAATAATGATCTTATTGCAGCTAACTTATATAGATGTCGGCGATTTACCCTATTTTCTTTGTTGTCAAATCTGAGGAACCAGTGTCCTAGTGCCATTTATTGAGCATTATTTGAATTACAGTAATATAAATATAATAAATTGATTTTTTTATACATTTCTATTCATATTACATATATGGGGTCGATTAGACCCAGTCAGGTACCTAAATTGTCACTTTTTTTCTAGGGTAAAAAAAATTCATTCTACAAGTCTGAAAATGTTAGAAATTAATTAAATACATCTATTTGAGGAATAGATAATTAAAATATATGAGATCAAAATTAAAAACCACCAGAGCTATAATGAAATAAATTTTAGAAATGGGTCGATTAGACCCATTCATGGTAGGAAGGTTTTAACAAAGTAAAATAGTTCACAACACTTCATTAACTGGAGAGTGGTCCTTTAACATGCAATCAAGCATATCTGTTTCATCCGAGATACAGTTTTTTTGTTTTATTTTAACATTCCCCGAGGATGGGGAAGTAAATTTTCTATTAAATTAAAATTTAAGAGCCAGTAGCGTGACCTCTGGTCGTATCGGTTGTCTTGAGTTTCGAAAGTTACGCCATTGAAAAGATAAGCTTTTTTTGAAAATGGAGACACTTTATCTTTTAATTTATATGTATTTATAATTCATATACTTGTTTCACGTTAAAAATTAAAAAAATTAAAGGAGTAATTTTTTTCAATATACACATTCATATATATTGAAAAAATTTACTCCTTTAATTTTTTTAATTTTAACGTGAAACAAGTGACCTAGAAAACTAACTCATATATAGTAAATTAATATCTCATAAAATATTTAATTACTTTTATTTTTATGCATAAATTATGATATGTTAAGGTCAAAAAAAAAAGAAAAAAAATTAATAAATATGATATAAAATTTTATTTGCGAATTATTTATTCAATTAAAACAAAAGCAGTTGAGTTGAAACTGCTAATTGTTAAATGGTTTTCATCCATAAAGTGTAAACGATAGATATTTGACCGCAATCGAAAATTGTTTCCCTTTAATTTCCTAAATAGATGTTGAACAATGATAGGAGGTCAGAGTCCCGGGAGGTTCGTTACCCCTGAATCGAAGGTCTCGTTCAGTTGGCTGGTCAGGGGGTGAAAGATTTTTTTTTCGAAAAAATTGTAAAAGCATGCAAGTGGGCGAAGGATGATGGATTAAAACATTTATTTGTCCGCTGACCACTGACCCTGAGCCTTTTTTTCTTTTTCAGCACTGTTTCGCCATCTCCTACCGAAAAGAGCACTTGCGTCAATATGAGCTCCGCGCCAGCAGCGAGTCAGATTGCAAGACCTGGATCGAAGCGATCCGAGATGCAAGGTAAACGCTTTTGGCCCAAAAAACTCCCTAGTCTCCTGCTCATGAGCGTAGTTAGGGGGGCAAGGGGGGCAGTGCCTCCCTACAAAACTCATTGCCCCCCCCCCTTAGAAAAAAATTGACATTATTGAAGGAATATACTCTTTCACTGAATTACTTATGTTTTTCTGATTAAATTATTTCGTTATTTGCAAAATTTGTCATTTCTACTAAAAAACTACACTGTTAAATTTTTTTTTTTTTTTTATTTACTATATGTTAAAAAATATATATACATTGCGAAAATACAAAAATAAACTGTAACTTTACTTTTTCTTGTATTAATTAGATACGTATTACTAAAAAATATGTTGTAAGATTACAATACTGGTATGTAATATTACTCAAATGTTTTGAAGCCAGACTTCCCATTTTTTATAGGAAAATTATATAAGAAATTTGTAAAAGTGAAGTTCAGTGGTTCTTAACCTTTTTAAGCCGCGGCACTAATTTGAGAAATATGTTCATGCCCAAATAAGCCAAATTTTTTAATTACCCTTTTTTAATTCATACTTAAGCAATTTTCTTCAATTTTAAAATCATGACCTTTTTTAACTCGCATTTAATTTTTTTAAGATAACGAAAGGTACTTTTTTGATTCTAGGAGAATTTTATGAAAAAGTAACTGTTTTTAATATATTTTACTTTTAATAGTATTGAACAAATTAAAATATATTTTTAAGCTTATTGGAAATAATTATATACGAGTACCTAGTGCAATATTTCTTTAACGACTCTGCGCGACCCAAAAAATATGCTTCGAATCCAAATTTTGGGCCGCGACCCATAGGTTAAGAACCACTGTCAACTACACGATCTCTAAACGGATTAGCGAAATTGGAACCTTGTGGTGGCTAATCAGCTTGGGGGCTTCCCCCCCCCGCCCTAGGAAAACTACCTAACTACACCAATAGTTGTCTCCGAGATCCTTTATAAGCGAACGAGCCGGGTTCAATTCTCAAGTACTTAGAAGAGGTCACGTGGGCTTAGATACGCCTCGTCAGGCCTAGATACATACGCCTTGTCTTTCAGACTTCGTGGACACGATCTCACCAATCATTTCTAAGCAATTGGAGACAGCATGAATAGGAAGAAAGACTTTAAGCCAGCCAATCGCACTCAGCGGCTGCTCTCAAGCTATCGCATTGCTGGTTGCCTAACTCGGCCATCTAGGAGAACATGGGCTTTCATCATGGCTAAAGGTGCCTGTACACTACGCTCACCGTTCTCGCTAGAGCGAACTGTCGCTAATCACAATGAAGTAGGCGTGGCTTAAGAGTCACTTATTTCAAAACACTTGGACGAAGCTGTAGTTGTGACCATATCCACTTTAATCTAACATAAATAATTAAGTGGTAGATAATTAATTAATTAATTATCGAACGGAGAATTCACCACTGCTCAAGTCCTGAAGTCTGAGTTAATTGGATTTCATCTATTTATCTATTGGATGTTATCTAACTTTCTTTGTCTAACTTGTGATTCCGATTCCTATCCTTTCTATTCTATTATTTCTGACTATCACCTCAAATAATCCACCCCCCCCCCTATCATGTCCAAGCTAACCCTCCATTATACAAACATCCGCGGTCTCTTTAGTAATAAAGCCTCTGTATTCCAGCATCTCGAAAACCACAAACCCTCTATTCTAGCCCTTAGCGAGACCCAAATTGATCAAAATAAATCTAAGGCCCCTGATCTTCAATTTTGCAAAGATATTCTCCACACCATGTTTCGTCGCTATAATGGTGTCTGCTGCTACGTTCGTGACGATGTCCCTTGCCAACGCTTTTCCTCATTGGAATCAGATAAATTCGATGCATTATGTCTTAAAATTTCCTCAAATTCATCTTGCAGATTTCTCTGTGTTATATATAGGTCCCCTAATGATCCGAAATGTACAGAATTTTTCAACTATCTCGGTAAATATTGCGACGAAATTCAATCACAATTTTCCAATTCAGAAATTTCTTTTTTTGGAGATTTCAATATCCATAATAAAGATTGGTTGACCCATTCCAGCTCCAACACGCCTGCTGGTCGCGAAGCCTATAATTTTTCTATAACCTGCAATCTCACTCAAATCATCAACTGTCCTACTAGAATACCTGACAATCCCACCCACACAGCGGATCTTCTTGATCTATTTCTGACAACTGACACATCGACATTCACATTCTCTATATCCGCCCCTCTGAATAAATCCGACCACTCCCTGATAAAAATTAATTTTCCCTTCGACATGTCTAAGCCTAAAAGCCTACAAATAAATAGAAAAATATGGCTATTTGATAGAGCCAACTTCGATGAGATGCGTAGCTTCTTTGGACAGTTCCTGTAGAATGACTCATTAAAAAATAAAAACGCTTCTGAATGTGCTTCCAAATTTGAAGAAGTAATTCAGATGGGTATTGAACAGTGTGTTCCCTATGTAAATGGGAAAAACTATTCAAAACCCGGGTTTAACAATCGATGCGCCGAAGCTGTTCGTGAAAAAAATAAAGCATTCAATGAATGACTTTCCTGCCAAACGGACATCAAACGAATTGCTTTTTCAAAATCTCGTAACCAGTGTAACAAAATTATTAATGAAACCAAGAAGTCTCTAGACGAAAAATGGGCTGACCGATTATCAGCATATTCTGCTAATAAAAGTCGATTCTGGCATCTCACGAGAAAATTAACTACCAACTTCTCCAAATCTGGGTTTCCCCCTTAATCTTGCTAACGGCTCAATAGCCACAGACGCCCTCGCTAAAGCTGAAGCATTCGCTTCATTCTTCGCCACCAATGCCAGACTAGACGACACGCCATATACCCCTAGCACCAATATTATGTCAGATATTAAATTCAGAATACCAAAAATATTAAAAATAATCAAAAACCTAAAAGTTGATTCAGCCGCCGGCCCAAACAACATTCCCACCAGTATAATCAAAAATTGCGCGCCTGAACTTGCTCCTATTCTCTCAAAAATTTTCAAGCTTTCATATGCCACTGGCACATTTCCGGGGAGCTGGAAAACAGTAAGAATTCAACCAATAAAAAAAGGAGATTCTTCAAATGTAGCCAATTATCGTCCGATTGCCATAAATTCGGTTCTTTCTAAAATCATGGAAAAAATAATTAATGAGCAAGTTCTTCACCATTTAAAATCTAATAAACTAATTTTATTTTATTTTATTTTATTTTATTTTTTTATTTTATTCGATATACGGGAGTTATCCCAGTTACAATATACATTTTTATACAATAAATCAACAATTTAACAAAACTAAAATACTAATTTATAGTCTTAATTATTTTTATAGAGAAAAGTTTGCGGAATTTAACATAATGTAATGCATTTATTTCTATTATAATTATATTATTTCATTTAAATTGAGTAGGTAAACAATTATTTTTATAGAGAAATTTAACAGACAAAAGTCACATTAATAGATAGATAAATAGTACACAGATAGATACATACAAGTGAAGCTAATATAAAGCATGTAATAATATAATACAATCTATTAGACATTTAATAGTAGTGTGAGCAATATCTTTTGATATCCCCCACACCACATGAAAAGAAGTCCAATTGTGAGGAGTTTCCATGATAGTCAATACGGCTTTAGACAATTTCGGTCCACCGGCGATATTTTTGCATATATAACTCATATTTGGAATAAAGCACTAGAGACTAGTAAAGAGACTTTCGTAATAGGCTTAGACATTTCAAAGGCCTTCGATCAAGTCTGGCACAAAAATCTTCTTGCCAAATTACCTGCATTTGGGCTCCCCCCAAGCCTCTACAAGTTACTTGAGAGCTTCCTCTCAAACCGCTTTATTAAAGTCAAGGTTGACGGAATATCATCCTCGTCATTTAATACTAATGCTGGAGTTCCTCAGGGCTCAGTCATTTCTCCCACACTCTTTATTATCTATATTAATGACCTTTTAAATCTCCCCTCCAATCCACATTGTTGACCTGACGATAGGACCCTCCACAAAGCTCAATCCTTACTAAACAATCGCGGAAACATAGCTTCCTCGATAATTTCAGATTTAAGCATGCTTAAAAATTGGGATCTCACAACTTGGTAAACTTTAATGCTGGCAAAACACAATGCTGCCTAATTTCTAGGCGCGCAGATAGGAACCTTCCGGACATTTCCTTTGATTTGAGCTCGTTGGAATTCCGTAATAAAATATCAATGTTAGGTGTCACCTTAGGTTATGACCTTTCTTGGAATGACCATATTATCTCAGTAGCAAAAGCTGCAGCATGTAAGCTTGGCTTTCTTTTTCGAACCAAACGCTTTTTCACCCCCACTCAACTCCTTATATTATACAAGGCTCAAATTCGACCCTGTCTTGAATATTGCTCGCATTTGTGGAGAGGGGCCTCCAAACATTCTCTTAATACCTTAGATGCAAATCAGAGGCGAGCTATCAGACTGATAGGCGATCCTACATTAACTGACACTCTCGACTCCCTAGCCCATCGTAGATCTGTCTCCGCCCTTTCCCTTTTTTGTAGATATTACCATGGCTTTTGTTCTGACGAAATAAAATCGATAATTCCACCAAAGGCTTCATTTGCGCGAAATACACGATTTTCTAAAATTAAACACTCCTACGCGCTTAAACTGGATACTAATTGAACAAACGCATTCGCCAATTCATTTATCCCTTCTAGAGACTGGAACTCTCTTCCCTCGACCGTCTTTCCAGCAGCTTATAACCTTAATATTTCAAGACTAGCATCCATAGATACCTTCAACTCCTACCCAATCCCTAAATCTCCCCTTATCTTCACGATAGAACCAGTATAACACAGAGACCAAAATAAAACCCAAATGCAACTTTTTTGATTGGTTGAATTATAGTCATTATATAGTTTTAATTATGTTGAATTACGGTTTCAAAACGGTAGTTATGTCTCGTTTTTTTCCGTTTTGCAACTGTTGTATTATCGTTAAATTATAGTCTCAAAGATTATAATGCAACCATTACAAAAAGGTTATCGCCAACATTTTTGTCACTGATTTGCAACTGTTTATTTATAATTTTACATTTCTTTGATTTGATTAATGGTATTCTAGAAATAATTAAAAATTATTTTATTTAAAAAACAGAAGACTCTCTCATTTTATTTTTAACCTAAAATAAAAACAATTCTGTTACCATCGACAGTGAAATCTTTTATTCAACTAATATATATATAATGTTGATTATTGTTTATTATTAAAAAATTGTGTAATTATTCATTGTTTTAATCAAATTAAAGAAATATAATATTATAAATAAACAGTTGCAAATCGGTGACAAAAATGTTGGCGACAACCTTTTTGTAATGGTTGCATTATAATCTTTGCGACTATAATTTAGCGAAAATACAACAATTGCAAAACGGAAAAAACGAGACATAACTAACGTTTTGAAACCATAATTCAACCTAATTAGGACTATATAATGACTATAATTCAACCAATCAAAAAAGTTGCATTTGGGTTTTATTTTGGTCTATGTGCTATACGGAAAGGGTCCATCACGGACTACACAGGTTGTACCTTCTTGGTGCAACTGCTTCTTGTATCAATATCATTAAAAAAAAAATCTGATAATCGGAGAGCCCTCTAGTAGTGTATTTGAACGCTAATAAGTAGAGAGCGGAAAGTCTTTTTTAGAAAAAATTAAAATTCTGTATGTAATTTTGTAGAAAAATAGTATCTAAATAGCCTTTGTCAGGAGAAAAAGTATCTATAGTATAGATTAGTTGATCTCTAATCGGATTACTGAAATAGAAACCTTGTGGTGGCTAATCAGCTGGCCGGCTGCCCCACCCCCCTTAGGAAAACTCCCTAACTGCACTGATTCCCCCCCCCCCCCCGCCCCAATTCTCTTCACTTGAGATTAGATAGATAGATATAGATATATGTTTGACATAAGTCATGAGACATTGAATTTTCCTGCTAACAGCCATTTGCCTTTGTTTTTGTTTTTTTCGATAAGAATCCCTTTGATTCAATTGAGTCTTGCTTCCTAGAAGGAAAGAGAGGGTAGAGATCCTTCAAGGGTTGGTTCGGAGTCGAAATCATTTATATAGCTGGATCTTGTGAAGTATTTAAAGCAAAGGAAAGATGTAAGTAGGGAAGGGTTCCATTAAAACTGCGCATTTCGTAAAAAAGACTTCTAAGGGTGGGGGATGGGGGGGGGGACTTTTTTTCTTTATTAAAAAATGACATGATAGTTGAAAAGTTTTTATTTTGCCGAGAGTAGCAGAGATGTTAATTCATAATAATTCTTACTGGCTTATCGGCTGAGTAAGAGCAAAAAATTTTCAATATTTACGCGATACTGACCCCATGAAAAATAATATTTATAATTAAAAAAGATTGATGATGAAGGCCAAACCTTCGAAACTATAGTCTCAAACAAATAAATAATATATATATATGTGTGTATGTTTATTTCCATCAACCAGAGGACAACTTCTTTGTTTCTCTATATGACATGATAGTAAGTAAGTAAATAAAAAATAAAATGTGGAAACTATGAATCAAGTCCTAAAAGAAATACCTAAGCATGACAGAATCCCTTTCTAATTTTTAGACTTGTATTCGAATTGCATCCAGGACGGCAAGAGAATGCTTGTGGCTTCTTATTCAAAGGTGCAAACCATTTTAAAATTTAAAAGCAAATTCGTACTTTTCCTCAAGGAAGAATTTGTTATTTTTCAAAATTGAATTAATTTTTGAAATTGTTCTATTTGAAACCCAAAAAACCGATCAAGTGCGAGTAAGACAGCTTAATAAACTTTTATTCCGTAATTTGAATCTCCTTAAAGTAATTTTATAAAATTTTACAGAGAAATTTTAAAGAGAACCACTCAGCTAATTATATTTTTCGTTTATATAGCGTGACTGAGTTGTTAAAATAAATTTTTTTATGCAATTGAGTTTTTATGAATAATCTTTTTTCTAATTTCTAATTAAAAAGACTGATGATGAAGGTAAAACCTTCGAAAATATAGTCTCAAACAAATAAATTACATTATATATACAATAGTATGTTTGTTAAGGATAAACGATCGAATCGATTAGCAAAGAGAAGATAAACTTTTTGGTTGGGCAGCGATGCAGCTAAACCGACTTAAGCTATCCCATTAGATTCAACAGTCAACACCTATTATTATTATTATAGATATTTTTTTATTTGAAAATTAATTTAGCTGTTGTTTAATGGAATTGTCATTTATAGTCGGAAATGATAAATTCATTTCAAAATAAAAAAACAAAATCACCAATTTATGTTTAATTCTATTGAAAATATATCACTGTCAATTATATTTTACCATATAAAAATTATGCTCTCTGATGGGAGAAGTAATTAAATTTCATACCAGAGTTAAGCTATCAGTTAAATATAAAAAAATAGATAGTATCTTTTTCAGTAAAAATCAACTCTTCTCGTAAATTGTTTATAAAATCAATTTGTTGAAAAATTATGTTAGTCTTAATATTCACAAATTTTTACATTAGAATCTCTAAATTAATGATTTCAAAACCATATCGGGTTTAAGAACTTAGACAGGTTTATAAATTAATCTAAAATTTGAAAAATACATAATTAATTTCATTGATGGGACTTATTTCATCTTTCAATAATTTTTTTATAGCCGGAAAGTATGCACATCAGAAAATGTATTTCTCAGGGATTTATTATGAAAGTACTTTAAAAAACATGCGATTCTATTGTAGGTACTTGGAATAAAAAGAAAGCATAAAATTAGAAATAGTTAAAAAATTGGTTTGGTCAAATGCATGGAGGTCAAATTTATTTAAGGGAAGATTCAGTGTATTTTTTTCATGGTGAATTTTAAGTATATTTTCCTCAAAATGCTAATTATACATTTTACAATATATTTAAAATATAAAAATCAAACCAAAAATGAAGGGATTCTTAATGGAAAAAATTTAATTTTTATATATATATATATATATATATATATTTAAATCAACTATCCAAATCAAGGTAGGGGGAAGGCAAAAAGTTTAAATATTATCCCCTTTGTTAGATCTGAAAAAAATATGTACGATTATACTTCTGGACTTTGCGAACTATGAGAAGATACATGTCGAAAAATAAACTATCAGAATCAGGAAGGGGGCTTTTTTTTACCAAATATTTCCTCTGTGTCTTGAAGAGATATTTTGTAAAATTTTAATCAATTCGGACAAAAATGAAAAATTTAAATTTTTTGCCCCCCCCCCCCCCCCTCCTCTCTCTGATTCTGATGGTTGATTTTTCGACAAATATTTCCGCAAAGTCCTAAAGTATTATCGTAATTTTTTCCGAATTCGACAAAGACGATAATATTTAAATTTCAGATACTTGATTTTTTAATAAAATAAAAATAAAAACTGATTAAATATATTAAATTTTTTATTTTTTCCAATTATGATAGCATCCCTTCATTTTTTGTTAGATTTTTATCCTAAAATAAGTATATTATAAAATGTACATTAGTATTAGTAGAATAAAAGATTTCACTGTCGATGGTAACAGAATTGTTTTTATTTTAGGTTAAAAATAAAATGAGAGAGTCTTCTGTTTTTTAAATAAAATAATTTTTAATTATTTCTAGAGACTATAGTTTCGAAGGCATTGCCTTCATCATCAGTCTATCACAAATATTTCAAATTAGTTACAAATTAAGATTTATACATTGAAAATTTTGAAAAATATATAATGTCTTTTTCTTCATGTTTCCTCTTGGGAGATTACATTAGTATTTTGAGAAATATTTTTCATAATAACCAAGAAAAGTAAATAAGAAGAATCTTCCCGCAATGAATTTTCTGATTATCAATTTGACAAAAGCATTCGTAAACTTTTGTCAATCTTAGTGTAATGATTGACTTCACAAGAACTTGGAAACGAGTCAAGTGTGGAAATATTGTGTGTTCAGATGAAATTATCTTATTAAGAATGCTATATAGGTTGGTGGTTTCAGTCAAAGCTTATTTTTTGATAATCAAATCAATCACCAAAGCAACATATCTTCAATTTAGACATAAGTTTGATAAAAATAAGACAAGATGACTATATTTTTAACGAAATTAATACTTATCAAGTGACTTAAAAAATGTTCAATGGTTTCAACATTTATATTCCTATGCCATTAAAAAAATATATACCGGGTGAGTTTTCTTATCTTGAGACAGTCTTATAAGTCAAAAATAGTCCATTTTATCAAAAAAAATTTCTAATAAAAATTTATTTATATCAGGGGGAAAGTAAACTAAGCTATTGTTTGTTGACCTAGAATAAGCTTTCAATGGTATTTCAAGGTCAACTTCTGTTTTTTAAATGGAAACCTATATTTCTCTTTACATTGCCTAAATTTACTAAAAAAGCTGAACACCAACTTTCATAAGAACTATTTTTTATACGACATCAAATAAACAAAATACATGTTAGATCTAAAAAAATCCAAATAATAATTATTCTTAACAATTATTCAACTTAATTATCAAATAATAATGATTAAATAATTAATTGTTCAATAAATAATTTAATAATAATTAATAATTTAATAATTTTCCGTCTATGTTCTGTGACATTCCAGAGTGTATCGCAATTCTTCTGGATGAATTCCAGTTCCAATTTCCTTATTTTTTTAACGGATTTACAACACGATAAAATGAAGCTTGAGAGGGTATATTCCTATCAAGAAAACGCTCGGCATCCATTTCAATGGCAGCCCCATAACACTTTTTTCACATTCACCATAAATTAAGGCCATATTTCAATTCTGTCTTCAAAAAAATACTCCATTTTTATTATGGTAATACAACACAACTATTATATTAAGTGGGAGATAAATTTAACCTAATTTATCGCGCGGAGAATTTACCACTGCTCGAAGCCCCTAAAACCTTAGTAAATTGGATATTGAATTGTATCTAAGTTTCTGAGATTGGCTCGTGATCCCGGCTTCTTTTCCTTCTACTCTGTTCTTTTCACGATGGAGGGGCCAGCCCATACAGGCCTTTAGGGGATGGACCTTCTGGTGTATCTCCTTCTCACATCAATATCATTAAAAAAAAAAATATCTACTGCATTGACACGAGAAAGAAACTTTTTTAAATTCAAGAATTTCAACAAGTTCTATTAAGTAGAAAATAATCTTTTAAATCTGAGTATAAAGAATTTTTAATATCATTATAAACCCTTATTTTTCATTGTTGTGACTTTTCAATTTAATAATTATTTAATCATTATTATTTAATAAATAAGTTAAATAATTGTTAAAAATAATTTTTAATATTTTTTGACATCTAATTGATTAATGTATTTTGTTTATTTGATGTCGTATAAAAAAATAGTTCTTATGAAAGTTGTTCAGTTTTTTTTTGTAGAATATGGTGCCGTAAAGAAAAAATTTAGGGTTACATTTAAAAAACACAAATTGACCTTAAAATATCCTTGAAAGCAAAGTTCTGCGTCGACAAATAATAGCCTAGTTTAGTTTCCCCCTCGATATAAATGAACTTTTATTTGAAACTTTTTTCCATATAATTCATTGTTTTGAGTTATAAGACTGTCTCAAGATAAAAAAACTCACCCGTTATATATACCGAGAGAGTTTTTTTTATCTTGAGACAGTCTTATAACTCAAAAATAGTCCATTATATGAAAAAAGTTTCAAATAAAAGTTTATTTATATCAAGGGGGAAACGATACTACGCTATTGTTTGTCGACCTAGAACAAGCTTTCAAGGGTATTTTGAGGTCAAGTTCTGTTTTTTAAATGGAAACCTATATGTTTCTGTACATATTCTGAATCTACCAAAAAAACTGAACAACTTTTATAGAAACTATTTTTTTATACGACATCAAATAATAAAAAATATTAAATCAATTAGATCGGAAAAAATTCTTAATAATTATTTTGAACAATCATTAACTTAATTATCAAATAATAATGATCAAATATTTAATTATTAAATAAATAATTTAATAATTTTGCGATACTGTTCTGAGACATTCCAGGGTGTATTGCAAGACTTCTGGATGAATTCCAGTTCCAATTTCCTCATTTTGACCTGTTTCAGTTTCTTCGTAGCCTTTACATATCTTGTTTTTTTTAAACAGATTTACAACACGATGAAATGAAGGTTGGGAGGGTATATCCCTGTCAGGAAAACGCTCGGCATCCATTTCAATGGCAGTCCCATAACAGATCTT
Source organism: Forficula auricularia (assembly GCA_024734495.1). Classification (NCBI taxonomy): domain Eukaryota; kingdom Metazoa; phylum Arthropoda; class Insecta; order Dermaptera; family Forficulidae; genus Forficula; species Forficula auricularia. Next base: position 187,925 of record JALMQS010000139.1, on the reverse strand, counting down.
TCACCATAAATAAGACCAAATTTAGGGAACGGGGTGTTGGTTTACAGTGAAACATTGTTAAAATTAAATTAGGTTGGAGTTGGTGGTGTTTCACAAGGAGAAAAATTAAAATACAAAGATTTTTTTTAGTTTACTTTATATATTTCGAGCTCTTAACTCATCGTCAGGAGAACATTGACTGAAGATGACATAAAATAATGAACAGAATTTATTTTAATATGATGGACAGTTATTTATGACTTAGTGTAAATAAAAAAGAATTATCAGAGGATGGGATGACCTTAAAGAGGGAGAACCGAATGAACAGATGGAGCGGACAGAGGGCTAAACTGGGAATAAAGAAAAGATATTTATCCTTGGAAGATGCCGAAAATTATGTTTTGATTAAGGTGTATGGCCTTTTTAATTTCAGCTGACTCAAACAAATCCGATTTCCTGCTTTTTGAAATGAAATGTAAAGGGAGGGGGTTGGTCGATGAAGGTAAATGGTTGTGATCAAACAAATGATCTGCGAAAGCCGAGTTATAACTTAAAGGGTGGGGGGGGCATTTGGGCTCAAGCTATTCACCTGCTTGTTCTTTCTAGTCGACAAACAATAGCGTAGTATCGTTTCCCCCCTGATATAAATAAACTTTTATTTGAAACTTTTTTCATATACCCAGACAGAAATGAATGTTGCACAATGTTGCAGCAATATTACATTGCATTATTAAACTTTGCACGAATCTTCCTGCAACATTGCAGCAATATTCCTATGTCCGCCTCTGAACCTTGCAAGAACCTTGCAACAATGTTGCTGCAATATTACATTTCAATGTTGCCACTGCAATGTTGCAGAAATGTTGCTGCAATGTTGGCAATGTTGTGCAAGGTTCGCAATGTTGCTGCAACATTGCTGCAATGTTCCCTTCTGTCTGGGTAATGGACTGTTTTTGAGTTATAAGACTGTCTCAAGATAAAAAAACTCTCCCGGTATATATATATTGTTAAAAATAATTATTATAATTTTTTTTGCGATCTACCTACTTGATTTAATATTTTTTTATTATTTGATATCGTATCAAAAAATAGTTCCTATAAAAGTTGTTCAGTTTTTTTGTAGATTCAGAATATGTACATAAACATATAGGTTTCTATAATAATAAAACTAAGATACGAGGTAGGTTTCACAAAAAAGAAATAAAACAAAATTGAGTTTTGAGTTCGATATATTTCGGGGGTTAGCCCATCATCAGGAGTCTAAGAAAACTGATTACATATTGGAAAAATAGTTTTACAAATAAGAATTTAAAAAAAAAAAAAAAATTTAAAAATATATGTGGTGGGGGGAATGTAGGGTACCTCGTATCTTAGTTTTATTATTATATTAAAATGTTTCACCTAGAACCAACACCGAACTCCTTAAAAGTTATATAGGTTTCTATTTAAAAAAACAGAACTTGACCTCAAAATACTCTTGAAAGCTTGTTCTAGGTCGACAAACAATAGCGTAGTATCGTTTCCCCCTCGATATAAATAAACTTTTAATTGAAACTTTTTTCCCTTTCTTCACTGTTTTTGAGTTATAAGACTGTTTCAAGATAAAAAACCCATCATATACACATATATTTAAAGTAAATAGCTTGAAAATTTTCTAAGATCTGTGGTTTCCATATTTAAAACCTGTGTGCATAGAAAAATTTCGCATTGAAAGTACATTAATCCCTTCTATAGAAATTTGTTTTATCAAATTAAAAGAATTTGTTCACGTCTCAGTGAATTTAAAATTCTTTATAGAAAAATGAACTATAGAAACGATTAAACCACTGGTAGTGGACCTGGCCATTCCCAATCAAACTCAAACGAGGGCTGTCACTTTTTATTTAAATCCTCTTACCGTTTCAATGTTTCGGAATATTATAATATAAACCGTTTTCATTTAAAAAACAAAAAATAAACTTTTTCCGCTCTCAGAGGAGAATAAAGTCATTTTTAATGGAAAGATAGGGGAGAAATTTATCAAATGGAAATATTAACGGTAAATGAGACAATGAATTGATTTGCAATTTAATTAAATACATTTATATCACATATATAATAATTATTTATTTATTTATATTCATAGAATTTAATGTAAAGATCAAATACTTGGTAATAATTGCTTGATAGACAGCTATATTATTTATAATTAAATTTAATGTTCCAACGCTTCGCACGTTTATTCTAGTATAATAAATCAACTTAAACTAAAATGATTAATTTTTTAATTGTGTATAAATGTATATAAGTAGACACTTATTAGGAAACATTTATAAGAAATAGCTATGACAAATCATTTGTAGACTCTTAATAAGATTGAAGAAGACAATAGAGTGTCTTCTGGTGAGAAAATAAATTTTTAATTTATTTATAACGGAGACGATATTTTTCTGAGGGCTTTGATCTCTTCATTCCTGTGAATCAATTCTAATACACTGATGTAGAGAGCAAAGCCTTCGAAATTATTGTCTTGTTATAAATAAATTAAAAATTTATTTTTCCTCCAGAAAACACACTCTTTTATTGTCTTCTTCAATTTATAAAATATTCTGCTACTCTCGGCAAAAAAGAAACTTTCAATTTAACTAAATAAGATTTTTGGTACAAGTTATAATGGAAATTATAATAATAGTATTAAAGAAAATTTAAGATGCATCTCTCTTTCGAATACATAAAAAAGGCTTATTTATTTATTTTAAGAAAATATTTTTAAATCACAATATGTTGCTTTTTAACAAACATGCATTTCATCCTCATTTCTTTTTTCAAAAATTAATAGGTAGAGATCCTAACTTAAATTAGAATAATTTAGTTTACATCCATATATGTATAAGAGAAACAAAACAATATGTAAAATAGTGAATTTATGAACACAAATATTCAATCAGAATTGAGAATTCGGAGTATATGATGCTAGCTAGAATTTCAACTAACCTGGGGAATTGTTTTGACTTTCCCAATCCCAAAATTATGAATAAGAAATGCAATTTAGAAAAAAGATTAATTTTAGAAATGATCAAAATTCTAAACAACAAAAATTTAATTAAAAAAGTTAAGATATATAATTTCTTTATAAGATTTATCAAAAATTTCCGGATTAAAATTCTCTTTTGTAAATATTATTATTATTTTTATTTTCATTATCAACTAAGATAATGTCTTTTTCCAAAAGAATCTGTAGTATTGTAGGATTTTTAGCTTTCAAAATATTTATATGTTTAGTTTCTTTTTATTTTCGAAACTGCATTAAAAAAATCATTGATGAGACGCCCAATATGAAGAGACTATCACACAATTTCAGGGTGTTTGATCTAAAGAGGATGTCATGGGCGTAGTTAGAGGGGGTACAAGAGGGGCAGCACCCCATACAAAACTCATTGCCCCCCCCACCCCTCTTAGAAAAATCGAAACTCCATTTTTAAGAGCCATAGTCACATATCACTTATCATTAAATTATTTCGTTACTTCCAAATTTATTAATTCGACTATAAAAATTTAGTTGATCTCTAATCGGATTATCGAAATTGGAGCCTTGTGGTGGCTAATCAGCTGGCCGCCTGCCCCTCTAAGAAATTGCCTAATTACGCCAATGATGTCAGGAAAGTTGCTAATCTCGCGTTTAGAAATGAGAAATTAGACATCATTTAGTTGAAAAGTTTTTTTTCGTAAATATTTAAATGTTAACAAATGGCGTGCGGTTCATAGATGCTATGGATGCGGCGCATCACTCAAATTCCAAAACATAAGATTAATTTCATCCCTGTTATATTTGAAAATTTGTAAAATTTTAAACAATCTTGCAATAAATACTATACAACTAATTCACTTAAAGAAATATACAATTTAAAATTTACGGAGCTTTTTAACGTTAGCAAATTTATTCCAGATTTCCTATTTTTATCACTTCAGCTATCTTGTAGAAAATACCTTGGTTTTTATGAGATCAAAAAGTGAATTAATTTATATATACACTCGATACATGTCTTTCATTTAAAATCTATAAATTGCATTAAAAAAATTAATCGTTTAAGATGAACTAAAAGATGTTTGGGCAAAAGTTTTTACTTTAATGAAGTCCAATTGAATATTCTCTCTCAATAACGAGTATCGTTTTGGTCCGAATGCAAAAGGCCATTCTTAGAATAATAGAAATTAAGAAATTAATATCTAATAGTCTGAAACAGGATTGAACTTGAATTTGGCATCCTTACAATGCCTTGTTAGCTCTAAAGAAATAGAAATGATTATTCTATCCGTGTTCTTTCTAGTTATTTTCATCGATCAGATTCTAATGAAAGAATCGCTCACCTGCAAATTAAATAATAAAAAAGGGAAAATTTTTTCAAGACTCGTTACACTAGAGCTGCCCTATTAATTATTAATAAACTTAAATATAAATTGTTCGTTTATGGCTACACTATATTTAACATCCTCTTAAAATCTCAGAATAATTCAAAAAAATATTTTCTGCCTTTTAAACCAGATATTCTAAAGTCTAATCAGTACTATGTATTGATACAACCCAACTTTTTGACTTTTCGTTCTTGGCCTATCGTGGTTATCGGAATTCAAACACATAAAGGGAAAAAAATCATTGTTGAAAAATATTTTCCTCCGCGTTTCAGACATTTTAATGCACAATGAGCAAATATTTATTTTATCCGTTATTTAATACATTTAATTTGCATTATGCCTTCTACGAGCGCGCCAGTCTGTTTTCAAATATGAAAAGAATTGAAACATCACCAGAAGAAGCTCAAGTGAAAATATATTATCCGCTCTGTTTAAATATCAATTGATAAAAAATCTAACGTTAAATTTGAAAAAATAAGGAAAAATTCTTTGATGCGGGTATCGATAAATTTTGCAAAAAGTAGCGAAGAATAAAATAAAGGTCTATTTTTTGAACAAGATGCCCTGGTTGAAAAGTCACCGCCCGCCACTGATGTTGACATGTTTTTAGTTTCTTTATTCATTCCTTAGCAACTAATTTTCAAATTTTCAATTGATAAAGGGAAAATTTCTGCTGAAATCTTTTGATTTTTATTAAACGTTTTGTGATTGCTTTTTTATAAGGAAATATATTTATTTCTTTATAAATGTTACGGATAAAGTCCGGGGATGGATAAACCTGGGCTTTACCCGGATAAGATCTAACATTATCCAGTTGCATTGGATAATTCTCGAAATAAATCGATATTTTCATTATCTTCGGGGTTTATCTGAATAAACCTGACATTATCCAAGCTGCTTTAGATAATGCTGTTCATATTTCGAAATTTTCATAATATCCGTTAATCAATAATCAGTTTCTTTGGGGCGGTCAAGGTTTGAGGAAAGTCTTTTGTGCCACTTGAAATTACAAAGAATTTCTGATTTTTATTTCCATTACTCTACAGATAGAATTAGTACTAACGGAAATTTGCTACAATTTGAGTTCAGTTGTATAATTGCAACATGTTAAGCCTTGGCCACCTCATGAGAATAAAGGGAGAGAATAAGGGATTTTATCTCTAACATATATATTAAGATCGGATCGCTAGGTACGTGAGTCCCAATCGCACTTAGTCGCTTTTTTTTGTCATTTTCCAAAAAATTATTAACAGTTAAATTTTTTTTAAAAACATTTTATTTTTATTAAAAAATTTAATCTGATAATTGATAGAATGGGTAATGATAATAAAGGCAAATATTTGTTAACTTTTCAAATAGGATTTTTTTGAATGAATCATTTTAATTTATTTAATTCGACAAAAAGGAAAAGAGAAGGAATATAAGGAGGTGGAAATTATTGAAAAAAAAGCTTTATTCATTTTTATATTTCTTGCTAATCTGATCAATAGATGACAATTTCTAATTGCTTTTTCCTCCCTCTTTGTTTTCATATCAGCCTGATATGAGAAGAGATAAAATAAAAAAGTAAATCCACTGCAAAATCCTTGAAAAATAAATTTTGAAGATAATATTATTAAGTTTGTTTAAGATCTGGCCGCTGGGTAATCTCAAATAATAACACTGATCAAAAAGGTCAAAATAGTTAAAAGAAAGAATGCGCTCATCACCGGATTTTCACTTTTTTTCTTTCAATTTTGAATAAATTTTAAATTAAGTTTTAATAAATATTTTCACAAAGGAATCATGTTTGTGGGCGGATATGTACCAAAAATTAATCAGCGCTTCATTTTGTTAAAGTAATGGTAGGTTTTCAATATCATTTCAATTGGTTGAACGGTGTGGAAAAATCGTCGACGAAAAAAAGGGTAACATCCATTTATCTAAACGGAAGCTCCCCCCCCCCCCCTCACCCAAGGACAATGTATTCTGCTTTTGTGTTTTGAAGTTTTTTCTTTAATAAAAATTCTAAAATATATTAAATATTAATTTTTTGTTTGCCATTTTAACTGTAAAAATGTATTTAATTATATTTATTTTTTTAATATTTAAATGCATTTTTTTTATTATTATATAATAATATAAAAAATAATATTTAAAAATTTGAAGCATTTCACTCATACTTTTTTTCTCGGAGTTCCCCTAAAATATTCAAACTCCGGCGCCTATGACGCCATGATCTCCCATTTTAGTCTAAGCTCCAAAATTCAAGGTTTTATAAATTTTAATGAAAGGGTTTAGTCAGAAATTCATTGTCAAATATCATAACCTGTATTTTTTATACAACATTTCCAACCCATTTTTATTTGTTTTTCAGTAACAGTGTTAAAATAATATGAAGACTAGAATGGCCGGAGTACCCTATAATAAATCACACCAAATTATTTTCTAATATGATTTATTCCAACAATTATTTTTTCTCTCTCTATTATTATAACTAATAATTGAAAAATGGCGAATGCAACTACCAATTTCGTTCGAAAATTTGATAACAGCGTACATTGTCTTTACTTGAATGTTTTAACCCTAGAACGCATAACCCTGGCCTGTCAGATCCAGTCACACCTTTTCTTTTCAATAACTTTCAGAAAAGGGGTCCCATAAATTCCAAGTTTTTAATATAAAAAAAAATTATATACCAAATTTTTTGTTGAAACTATTTTACAAAGACAAAGTCATAACAAGGGCCTCTCAGGCCCTGGAAATATTTAATATTTACTTAACAGCAAAATATACTTGAAACTAATTAATTAAAATTAAAATTATTGAAAACATTTAAAATAGTTTTTTTTTATTAATATTTTTACTACATATATATATACAATTTAATATAAATATTTTAAAATTATATAGCGATAAACCACCAAACGCGAGAGAACCGTAGTTGTTTTCATTTGTCATTCAAACTAATTATTTACAGCAATGAACATTATTTTCGTCGAAAGTGGTCAAAGTAGCTTTTCATGAATTATTACATATTTCTAAATCTAAGGGTTCCAAAGTCCAACCTGAATGAAAGAATAATGGAAGAAGAATTGGGAAGAAAAAGTAAAAAACTTTAAAGCTCGGTATGCTTTCCGAATTTGTCATAATTTGGCAATTTTTTATAAATGGATCTTTAAAGCAAGAAATCTAACTGAAAAGTGAGGTTTTATTAAAACAAATTAGCTTGCTATATTTCACCTCATACGTTCAATAACTGTGACATTTCGATTTTCGAGTGCTATAAAGTCCAAAATCTAATAAGTTCTTTGTTTTGAGCTTGCCCAGTCTAATTCTCTTGCCAAGCATCTCGAGTAAAACAATTTTATTTTAATATTAAAGTTACAACTTAAGTTCGTTCTTTTCCAATTACGCTTGAACTGCTCTAGGGAACAAAATATTTTTGTTGAATATTTCTGGTTAACCTAGATCTATTTAAAAAAAAGTTTAGTGCGGTCACAGTGGTTCCGACATCGGTCGTCCGATTATCATTTTCGTCAGACATGGGCCAATGACGCCGGCCAATAGGCTGGTCAGAGTGCCTCCGTCAATAAATATCTATTATTACTTTTTTCAATATTTCCTTTTTAAAAATTATTTTTTCTTAATTTTAGAACACACTAATAATAGTTCACTACAAATATTATTATATATTAAAATTAGGAAATTTAATTAATTGAATTGAAATAACTGGTTCAATAAATTATTAATTAATTAAAACAAAAATAATTAATTAGAGATATTGAAAATGGAGTGGTAGATTTTGGTCTCCGAAAAAAATTATGACTCACTTTTTTTATTATAGGACCATAGTAAATTCCATTTTTTTTTTTAAGTAGTTTGAAAATTTTATAATGTTAATTTTTTAAAAACCTAATTTATAAATGAAATATAAATGTATAAAATAATCTAGAAATATACAATAAAGTTTCATGGCTTGAAACACAAAAAATCGCTCAGAGCTACGTCGCGACGCGTCGGTCGAATCAGCCGATAAAAAAAAACTGAATTGAAAAATAAATTTATAAATAACTTAATAATTACCTTTTAGAGGCAGGAAGTCCCTTTTGTAGTCGATGTTGAGCCGAATGCTGAGATGTTGGACAACTTGCCAAATCCAACTTAATATAAAATTTTATGTTTAACTATAAACCAACACCGTTTTCCCTAAGTTTGATTAATAATTACGTTACCTTTTAGGCAAGAAGTCCCTTCTGTAATCGATCCTGTGTCAAAAACTGAGATGTTGGACATCTTGCCTGAAAAATAAAAATAATTTAATACAGATAAACAGACTGGGAATTGAAAAATAAATGATAAAATAACTTAATTATCTTGTAGAGGCAGGAAGTCCCTTTTGTAGTCGATCTTGCGTCGAATGCTGAGATGTTGGACAACATGCCTAAAAAATAAAAAGCGAGAAATGAAAAATCCACTTTGGCTATTCATTCAAGCAAGCAGTGGATTTCTACTTAGAATTGTTTATGTTGATAAATCTTTGAACTTCTATATAAAAAAAACCATTAATTGTAGAGATTTTATTCAAAGGACATTTTTTGTAGAGAATTAAATTTTCTACAAATTTTCTTTTTAGTTTTATTCGATTATATGTACATTGTCTTTTTATTTAATCTATTCTAGAGCCTAAATGATAATTAATTACTTCCACTACTACTAATCACTCCCATTTTGTCATTTTATTTATTTATTTATTTATGTTAACAATCATACGGGCTATTAGCCCACTTACAGAAAGGAAATACACATTTATTATACAAAAAATGTGCTTAAATATTAGAGTTACAATATATTATAAAAGATAAAACAATGATCACATATTCAAAAAAGTGAGTAGTTCAATTTTATTCAAGTAGTCATAAATTTAGACGTAAAATGCTTCTTAATTTCAACCCTCGCAGTCCCGAATACCTCCACATCCATATGATTATTTCCAGTCTGCAAAATCCGATTTATACTGGAATATTTGAGATATGAATATTTATGGCACGGAGTAAAAAGCAATAGTGGATTTCGTGTCATGTGCATATTGATATTGAAAGTGACTATTTCCAGAAGCTGACTGTTTATTCCTTGATTGATAAGACTATATAGAAAGAGGAAATCACTTTGCTCTCTCCTCAAACTAAGAGGCAAAAGATGCAAATATATGTGATCAAAAGACAAATTCATTATTGGGATATGGAATTTGAAGGTGAAAGTTTTTTCTTTATGAATCTGTATAAAATAGATTGCTTCAATCTAAATACACCGTGTTGTTGATTGGTTGCACGTCCTCGTTTGTGCCTCAACAAGGAAACTAAAAAAGCCCGTCTACTTATCTGTTTAGTTAAAAATGCTCTTCGAAAATAAATTTAAATAAAAATCCTTATTGAAGATGGGTAGCATCAAAAAGCGAAACGTTTGATGAAAATTCTGTTAATGTTGGTCAAAAGAAGTGTGCCTGCATACAGTGGCCTAACTATAACGTTTGAGGCCCGTGGCAAATTCATCGGATGAGGGCCTCCATAAATGTTAAGAATCTAAACCAACGTTTTAGTTTATTTTTAATAAATCAATAAGTAAAGTACGTATACAAACGCTATTATAATTATAGTATGCATTTTTCGTTGATTTTCTAGTAACTTTTAATTTAAAGAACGTATTGGATTGAAATAACAATTTAATTTTTAGCCAAAATTTTAATTATTAAAATTCCTTTTTTTGGGCTTTTTGTTCATCAAAAATGTTAATAACAACTTCAAAGTTCAAATTTCTGACTATGGAATGTTCGATGGATAGAATAGCGAAGTTGCGTAACATTTCTTGTCCCATAGAATTTCTTAAATAAGTTTTTATCAATTTCAATTTTGTAAATGATCGCTCGGCTCTAGCTAGCCATAGTCACAGAAATGGTTACAAATAACAGAAATGCAGTGCACATTTCAGGAAAGCTTGAAGACATAAAATGATTCTTTATGAATAATAAATCAGCAAGTTCTCTTATAGAAGATTACTTTTCTATTTCGTGTCTAAAAGAGGAAAGAAAACTGAGAATTTCCTTAACAAACGAGACACGAGTTTTCTAATAATAAATGTTAGGATCCTCTTGGGCTCGCGGGCCGGGGGGGGCCGTGGCATTTTGCCCGACATGCTACCCTATTGTAACGCGATGCTCGGTAACTTTTTGCCTCTAAATAGCTTAAGTTTTAAATTTCAAGGCTCTGCGACTTACCGAAGACGAGATATGAACGATTAAAATATTTATTTTACGACATGACTAATTTATACCACCTTCCTTTATTTCAAAAGGATTAAAATTTATACACCACTAATAACTCATGACACTTGATAAGTACCTACACCCATTTTTAGCGAAATCGTTAAAGCCGTTTTCGAGAAGCCGATGTACCTAGAGCCACCGAGCGATGCACGGTAACCCCTGACCCCCCCACTCCCTAAACCACACACCTCGCCCCCACCACTGCACCCCCAATCCGCCCCACCCCACCCCAAATCCGTCCCACCCCACCCCCAACCTCACCTCCCACCCCCGGATCCCTCACAACTGCACCCCACCTCCTGCACCTCCCACATCCACCCCACCCCGCACCCAGTTTTTGCATTTCTAGGTTTCTAATGGTCTACATATTATGTGTATATTTGTTTACTCGTACACCAATTTGCCCACATTCGTTTATATTGATAAACATTATAAAAATAAATAGGAAAATAATAATAAAAAAAATAATCGTATAGGATCTGAAATAAAAATTTGTTTCCAAGTTATATAAAAAAAGTCACTTCAACCACTTTATTTGTAAACACATCTGTAATGTTATGATTTAGACACCTGTTAATTAAAAACAAACAAAAAATTCCTAATTTTAATATAATATATTGATATTTGCTATAACCTATTAGTGGGTTTTAAAATTAAAAAACCAATTAATAAATAAAATATAATTGAAAAAAATATAATAAACTTTTTTATTGAGATTTTTATCTATAAATAATTATTTAAATTAAGAAAAGATCAATTAAGATGAAATTTGTCGAGGTCCAGACCTAGCCAGATCGTTTTCTCATCCTCAAAACTTGTAATAGATTTTGTTTAATCAAAATCGGTAGAGCCGTTTTCAAAATAGAACTATGATACAAATATATATACAAACAAATACATATATAAACAATTTTTGCTCGTTTAATAAGAGTAGATAAGATATGTAGTATAATATTCATTTTTTCTCGGATTTAATTAGTAATCTTCTGATTTCCTTTGAAATTTAAAATCTTCTTCTAAAATCATTTTGAACCCTTATTTAGAATAAATTGTATCGTTGTTTTATTATATTTAAATTAAGTTTCTTTTTGCCGAGAGTAGCATAATTTTTATAAATTAAAGGAGACAATAAAAGAGTATCTTCTACTGGAAAATAAATTTTTAATTTATTTATCGAGACTATAGTTTCAAGGGTCTTACACTCTTCATCAGTCTATTACAATTGATTCACAGGAATTGAGGTGTGAAATACTCTCGTTATAAATGAATTAAAAAAATTATTTTCCAGTAGAAGACACACTCTTTTATTGTCTCCTTTAATATATTATAGTTGTAACCCTCTGAATATATTTATGATATTAATTAAATTTAAATATTTGTATATTAAAAAATAATAATAATAATCTCGCCTTTGTATAACGAAACTGTGTGAGCCAAAGAAACAAATAAATAAATAAGCCGAGTTGCCGAATTTTGAAGAAAATGATGTATCAAATGCGTAGTCTGATGAAACAAAAAATATATGTCCGATCCACAAGGTGGAGGAATTAGATGTTTGGACACCCCTGCAAGTTCTGAATCCATCTGTTGCTTTGCACATGATCAGAGAGAAATCTCTGGTTACGATTAAACATTAAATGTATTAGTGTCATCGAAACACGAAAGGTTTGTTTGAGGTAGTAATTACTATTCTAATTTAGTTCAGCTTTTGATTAGCTGAACATTGGATAACTCATTTCTTCATTATAATGAGTAATTACAAAATCCAAGAATAGGTTCTTTTGAGGAGAAATATCCGATTCATCATTAATCACGCCTCCATGTATTGGTTAGCAATCTCATTAAATCTAATTAGATTTTTCCATTGAACGTGAATGTGCTCTGATGAATCCTATAACGACCAAATTTGTCAAATATTATAACATAAATCCGTATAGAAATAGCATATTAAATATATATAAATTATAATTATTATTATCATTTCCGTTCATAATTTGTATTGATTTGAAAGTTTATATTAGGAAAATAAGGACAAGTTTTTTTGTTTTACTTTTTTAAGTCACACAAAAACAACTTGTCCTTATTTTCCTAATATAAACTTTCAAATTAATAAATTATAATATGGTGTATTCTGATTAATTAATTAATAAATATCTTTATTCATCAGATAATTAGAGATTATTTTATAAACTAATGATTTCTTTTTTGTTAAATCGTATTCATTTTTAGAAAAAAATACGCTCCCAATAAATTAAATTCTAGACAAGTTAGATTCAATTTTATTAGGTTATATTCAGTTCAGTTTGGATTTGGAGGTTTAAATTTCGAGAGTCGAAAAAATAACAAATGAGAGTCGAACCACATACCGAGGGTTCCATACCTTATAACTGCTAAAATAATTGAGTTTTCTAATTCGTTCTTATTTTTTGTTGATGAGTGAATTTGTGGATTTTTTGGCAATTTTAATTTAAGCCAATTCTGAACGCCAATAGGGACAATAATTACTTAAAAATGGCCATTATAGAGCTCTCTCGCACAGCTTGTTTAAATTGAAATAAATAAAAAAAAATTAAACCTGATGCTACTTAAAAAGATATTTATATGAATAATTCACAAATTATGATAAAAAAATATTTATTTCTATTTGATACCCCACTTAAAATTTGACTCTCTCCAAAATAATCATTCGATTAACATTTTTATACGATTTTTGATTTCGGGGAAAATGAATACAATACATACTATATAACTTATCAATTTCAAGTTTTTACTTCTATTTAGTTTACGTGCTGCATTGGTCTGACAGACGGACAGACATATAGGATCCGGATTTATTTTTAAAATAATTCATTTTATTCTAAATTTTTAAAACTAAAACTACTAATGAAAAATGCAATTTTAACACTCAAATTTCAAATATCATTTTTAAAGAAAAATGAAATTTTTGCAGTACCGTCTAGGCAAATTTTCGTAATTTGGAAATTGGAATAATGTGAGCTAGAGATTTATACTTGCTTAGAGATTAATTTAATTAATTCAAGTTTGCGTTTCAAATTTCAGGGGAGCAACAGTTCGATAGCTTTTAAAATAGCAATTGGATTTGTTTCTGTTTTTCTGCATTTTTTTACCGGAAATTTTAAGCTATAAAGCCCAAAATCTAATTCGTTTTCGATATATAAACATCAGCAATAACAATGAACTTTTTTCAATCTCCCTTTCTTGGATTGCAAAAAAATATTCATTCATTCATACATACTTGATAGCTTACATGTTATAAGCACTGTCTGGAGCATCAGCGGCAGCGACTGGACTCGCCTGGCTCTTACGCAGCTTTCATTCTTCTGTGCGCAATAGGTTGCCTAAATACAGGCGCACCAACGTCAAAATCAAGTTTAAATTCAGACTACATTTTCAGGATTTTTATTAGTACAGCTATTTATTTATATTTTATAATTAAATATTTTTTTTATACATGCAAAAAAATTGAATTAGTTAAAAAGCTCTAAATGAAAAATAATTCAAAATCAAATTCGATTTCAGCCAAGAGCTTTAATATTCAATTAAATATTGGAAGGTTTATAATAGAAACTAAGGACAAGTTTTTTTATGATTATTTTATTTTCAAACCAACGTTTCATCGACTTTGCCGACTTCTTCAGGGTTTCAAATGGTTAAATCACACATTCGTCTAAAATACATGATTTTTCTTTATATCCGTTACCAATGAAGAACCATCAGAAACTTAAAAATTTAAAAAAAATTCAACACATTCACATGAACAATTTTTTTTTTTTTTACTAACAATAAACAGTTTTAGAAACAATATAAACAGAATCAAACAACACAACAGTTTTAAAACAATAGAACGGAATCACTTATCCATCTTGACAAATAGAAATATCAAATGATTTAAATTAAGGAACTTAGAATAAGAAATAAGGAGGACGAAAACATTTATCAGCAATTGCTTTCGATCTCAAATATCATGAAATTTAATCCAATGAGTAATAATTTTATTAAAATTGAGTTTCCATTTAATTGGAAATAATCATTTTAATCGACTTTGATAACTAGTTTAATCAAACGATTAAATACAAAATGCACATCCATAGATACTATTAAATTAGACCTTAGCTCCCTAAATACCTTTAATTTCAGTACATTTGAATGAAAATTCTACCTAGGATTCTGGCAATGGAAGTAATGAGGAAAATTGTTTTATAGTATAATATGTAGCTTAAAATTGTTTAAACCGAGAGGTAGATTTAATATATATATATATATATATATATATATATATATATATATATATATGACCTCGGCCTCGGCACGCCCTCGAAGCTCGGCCCTCCGGGCTGGATGCCCTGGCGGGCAGCGTCTCGGTCCAAAAATTTTATTCCTCTTAAAAAACCACACTCCAAATGTATACCCGTAAACTACCGAAAATACATCGTCTCTTAAAAGTTTCGCATCTTTAAATTTTCAGTGGTGAAGGTGGGGGGGGGGAGGAACAATTATCAATATATTTAATGTTTCTTAATTTAAAAAGAATTGGAGTCTTTCATTTCAAAATTCGAATATATATATTTCAAATTTGCCTGGTTAATGGAAATCGATTGGAGCCATCAGTTTAAAATCAGAGCTGAGAATTATATTTCATATTTGCCTCGTTAATTAATATATATTTAATGTTTCTTAATTTAAAATCTATTGGTGTTTTTTCATTTTCATTCGAGTTCAAATGAATACAATATTATCTAGACACAAAGTCTAAATCAAAAATATATAGTTTTAGTAAAAGAAATCAAGATATAAATATTAATGTGACATTGGTCTAGTGGTTAGATCTGATGACCATAGTTCAAGAGTTCGTCTGTTCGATTCTAGGCAAGAGAGTAATTTTTTTAGAGAAATTTCTCTAAGCGTTGTTACAAATTAATCTAGATATATATATATATTAGAGTGGTCCTCATTTTGGGTATTTTCAAATATTTACGCTGACAAGGGCTCATATGGTTCGAAATCATTAAAAAAATATCCCCCAAGTTTCAAGTCTCTATCTCAATTATAACCTGTGCCCCCAGCGATGTAAGTTTCTCATCTAAATAACATGGGGTTTTTGCCATTGAAAGATCAATTTTTTATTCCGGCCAAAATAATGATTCAAAAAATTTGAAACTCTGTACACTTTATACTTATAATAGTAGCTATCTCTCAGAATTATTACAGATTTTTAGATATTATAATTTTGGAGTCTATAACTTAGTAACACTAAGATATAGCAGTATTTTATCTAGCTGTAACTCCAAAATTATAATTGCTAAAAGTCTGTAATAATTCTGATAGATAGTATTATGAGGATAAAGTTTACAGAGTTTCAAATTTTTTAAACCATTAATTTGGCAGGAATAAAAAATTGATCTATCTCACCATATGAGCCCTTGTCAGCGTAAAAATTCGAAAATACCAAAAATACGGACCACCCTAAGATATAATATAACGGTTTCCAAACAATGGGTCGCGGGAAGGCCAGCCAGTTCAATAAAAATAAATGAAATTTGTCATCTCTATAAATTGTTAAGAAATAGTATCAAGTTTTGGGAACCTCTGGGGGCTAAACTAAAGGGGTAAAATATGTATAATTGAGCTATAATTAATGATATTTGAATGATATAAAATACAGCAATAATATTAGCCCTTGATCAAAAGCAATTGTAAAAAGAAGGATGGTTGAAATTGCAGATGACATGAAAGAAACGATGATTGCAATGCTTAAGGAAAGCGATACTTTTGCACTAGAGCTTGATCAAAGCACTGATCCTAATGGCCTGGCCAATTTATTGGATTTTGATTGATTTGAGTTTAATGGATCCATCGAAGAAGAACTACTTTTTGGTAAATCCTTGCCATCTAAAATAACGGAGGAGATCATCAAATGGCTGGATGGTTTTATAAATGACAACGATATCGGCTGGTCAAAATGTGATAGTTTGACTACTGATTGTGCCCGGGCTTCAAAACTATAGTCTCAAAAAATAAATATCGATACATATTTATATATTTCAAAGAAAAAATTAATTATTGATTGTATAACAAATAGTATCTGGAGCCACCGAGACGATGCTCGGCAACTTTTTGCTTCAGTTAAAAGTTATATATTAATATTATTTTTAATTTAAAATTCTGGTAAAACCCACCCCGTCACCATCGAGGCACCCCACCCCATGGATCTCACCTCCATACCAAGCCCCGCTACGCTCCTGGACTCCCTCCCCATACCGCACCCGCACACCACACCTCCGCCACGCCCCCTGGACAACCACCCCCGTACCGCCCTCGCTATGCCCCCTGTACCCCGAACCCGCCACTCCCCCCAACCCCGCACCACCCACCCCGACCCCCAGTTCTGACTCATATCTAACCTTTTATTAATTGAATTTTTGTTATTTAAAATTCTGATCATTTCCAATTTATATACTTTATCTAAAATTTTGGGATTAGAAAAGAAAATTTGCAATTAATACAGATGTTAAAATTTAACAATATGTCATAAATGTATGAGTAATCTAACAATGATTAATAATATTTTATATATAAATAATCACACACACACACACATATACTATATACATATAACACAATAAATTATAAAATTCAATTCTCTATAACAATACTCTTGAGTCGAGGGTTAAATTTCATAATATAGATTTTCATGGGAGACAGAAAAAAGAAAAATAATCCGTCAAAATGAGATATAATAAATAATTCTATTTGTTTTATGTAAGAAATGAAAATAATTATGAATAGTGTAGCAAGCATAGTTGCCACTTTTTGCTAAAGTTGAAAACCCCTTGCTAAGGTTTACTATTCTAGCTCAAACACTTAGCCGACAAAAACTTGTCAAATCACTAAAAGCTCGAAACGTAATAACCACGTAGTAAAAAAGTTTTTACGATTTTATTTATTATTTTATTATCATAATTATTTTTCTTTTCTTTAATTTTCATCAAATCAGAAATTGTTTGAAAAAATAGGAAAACTTTTTAAGACTCGTTACGGTCTCGACAAAGATTCCGTCATATGTCTATAATAGTTACATATACAGGGTGAGTCGGGGTGAAAGGGCCAAAGTTCAGGAGTGTATTGGACACGTGAAAATAAAGTAAAAAAACTCAAATGTTGTTATCCGATTTTTATTTCCTTTCTTGTAATATCGTAATTTAAAATAAATAAATGGCATTTTCACTATTTTTGACTTCTTTTAACTTGGACGGTATAAACAATAGGAATGTGAAATTTGGTAATTTAGTTAAGCTCATGGACCAGTATTGTGGAAAAAAGTACTGTAGAGGTTTCCAGTGTGAAGTTACAGAGGCGTCAAAATGGGTCGAGTTGCTTCCTGTAAAGCAGGTGTGTTCAACCTTTTGGCTTACACGAGCGACATTTGAAGAAAAAAATTGTCTCGGACCACGGATAAATATTATAATTCTATTGATATTTGTTATTCAAAAAAGATAGTATATAATGTAGAAATAAGAACTTTATTAGTGAGCTTCTACTTTTACTTTTCGTAAATTTTATATTTGATAAAAATAATTTTTAGAAAAAAACGACTTCAAAAAAATTAAATGCAACAACTAAAATAACAAGAATTCAAAAAATAAAATAAAATCCACTAAAAGGTATAAAATAATTATCTAATTTAGTTACAACTAAACGATGAAATTGTTACATGAAATCACTTTTTGAAGTCGGTGCCAAACATATACATTTTATGAATCGCACTCAATGGATCTCAGTTAGTACGTTTGTTGGGTAATGAAGACAACATCGCGCAAGCTCGCTTATTTAGTTTGTTTGACACCGACTTCAAAAAGTGATTTCATGTAAAAATTTCATCGTTTAGTTGTAACTAAATTAGATAATTATTTTATACCTTTTAGTCCATTTTATTTTATTTTTGAGTTCTTATTATTTTAGTTGTATTTAATTTTTTTGAAGTCGGTATTTTTTTTCTAAAAATTATTTTTATTTTTCTCTTTTTAGTGATGTTAAGAATAGTGACTTATGATAATACCTTGCATGCATTTCGTAAGAGAAAGATTCGGGCGAAGGAATTAGAAATTGATAATAAAATTCAATTCATAAATAGAGAAATTATCTCGAAACGTTAGCGGTAGATGAACATTTTAAGATTGTTTTTTTTTTATAAAATATTTTATTTATTATAATTTCAATTATTTGCACATAAGAATTAGATATTTCCGTTATTTTGTCATTGATCATATCATCAGAACTTGACCAAATTAATATGGTACCACGCCTAAGGTACTCCCTTTCCAATAAAAAGAATCATCGAAATCGGTCTACAATCAAATAATTTATGCTTGAACATACATAACAAAAAAGATCCAAACCAATCAAATTTATTACGAGACCAATCCATGCGCGGATACAGGGGGTGGGCGATAGGCGACCGCCCCCCCCCCCTGCATTTTTATATGTTTATTTAATTTTTTTTATAACATTAAATTTTAAAATTGAAGAAAATAAAGTTGTAGTGTGGGGGGGGCGTCTCTGCCCCCTCCCCCCCCCCGCTTGGACAATTCGTCCGCGACACACTTCCGAGATCAAAAGTAGATCTTATATACCGGCGACCGCTCCCCCCCCCCCCCAAAATCAGAGGTCTGGATCCGCGCCTGGACCAATCGGCAGCTATACTGAGCCAATGCTAAAAATCTTCGAAATCGGTCCACATGGTAAAGAGAAATAAATTTTCAAAAACAAAACAGACATTCTGTTGAATTGATAACCTCCTCCTTGAAAGTCGTGCTAAAAATAACTTCTCGTATAATTTGTAAATACATACCTATATATGGTACTTACAAAAAGTGATATTATCTATTAGTATTTGTTTATATTTTTACCTGGCTAGATAATTAATATAAAATTCTAATAAAGAGACAATATTAAATTTTTCTTTCAGATCGGTATCTAATTGTTGTTCTAGAACATTCAATCAGAAAGTTTGCAAGTAGAAAATTTATTTCTGATGAAAATGGAGTCGAAAATAAACCAAAATTATGATTATTTTTTCGGAAATCTTGAAATCTAGTTCCAGATTCAAAATTTAAAATTAGCACTTTTATTTTTTGAAAACTTCACAGTAGATTTCTTATTTTAGAGAAAAAAATATCAGGTCAAATTGTTGTGTTTTCCCCTATCTACATATAAATCTCAACGTATTAAGGAATTTTATGACTTTATATTGGGCCACGGGTTGGACAGCCCTGGTTTAAATCGAATGGGATTAAAGAAGGATATGAGGAATATAATAATCTCTGACTATCCATTATCTATTGACATGTAAGAACGTGCAATGATCTAAAAGACAAGACCTGACAAGTTTTAGTCCAGTCGAGAAATTATCAATTAATTGTGATTGTTCTAGAAAACCCTAATTCCTTGTTTCCTTTTGTACTATATAATGATAACTATATTAGTGTCGTAGCATATGAATTACTGAAATAATAAATATTTTAGAAAATGAAAATATGAAAAGAAGAAGAATTTTTAAATATGTTGAGCTTATAATTTTGCTTTTAGTGAATTTTCTTCTTGAAAAAAGCTTCAAATATTGGACAAATGTACATTCATATTTCGAAAAAGGGAATAAATATATCTTTAAATATAAATCTCAATGTTTTAAGGAAGTTTATGATTTTATGTTGGGCCACATGCGGCCCGCAGGCCACGAGTTGGACAGCCTTTGCTGCAAAGGGTAGTCTGGCAGTGCACGCCCTCCGCTCGAATCGAACTTGGCGAAATATTGTTAGTGGTAGAAAATTTAAAATTAACGTCACATCATTGTCTTCTGGTTTAAAGGTGAATGGCAGTATTTTTGAACATTTATTATAAGAATGATATATCTTTTAAGGAGTTAGGTGTTGGTTCTAGGGGAAACATTTTAATATAAAATAAAACTTGAGCAAGATGCGAGGTAGGTTTCACAAAAAAGAAATAAAACAAAATTGAGTTTTGAATTCGATATATTTCGAGGGTGAGCCCATCATCAGGAGTCAAAGTAAACTGATTACACAATGGAAAAATAATTTTAAAAATAACAATTTTTTTAATATTTTTTGAAATGTATGTGGTGAGGGGAAAGTAGGGGTAAGAAGGGAAGTTGTTCTAAGAATTAATATTTTCGACAAATTGAAAAAATTGAGTTTTGAACCAGCTGAAGGGAAGCTCTACCTACTATTATAATAATAAAGAATGGGAACGTGCGTGTCAGGGTACAACTGGAAAAGTGCCTGAGAGGGTACACTTACCTTAATATATTCAATGTGCGAACAATAGAAGGAATATTTAGTTAATTTATTATAATATATAATCAATAATTGTATTTTTATGCACTTCTAATTGGTTATTTAAAATATTTGAATTATTTGATAGGGCTATTTTAATTTCTGTGGATTCTAAGAGATCCAATTTAAGGCCTTTTCTTTTCGAAATTAATGGGGATAGGGTTATTGAGTTAGCGGTGGAATGATTCACCCCGAAATATATCAAATTCAAAACTCAATTTTGTTTTATCTTTTGTGATACTCTGATGCACAGTCTGGAATATGGAATAGAAATAAATATAAAAAAAACCAAATATATGGTAATAAGCAAAAATCCACCACAACCTGGAATGTTGACCATAAATAATAAAATAATTGAGAAGGTAGAAACAACCACATATTTGGGAAGTACGGTCAATGAGAATTGGGACCATCCTGTTGAGATCCGCTGCCGAATAGAAAAAGCTCGAAGCACTTTCATCAGAATGTCGGGCCTGTTCAAGTGCCATTTCCTTAATTTGCCAACTAGAGTATGACTCCTCCGATGCTACGTGTTCCCAGTGCTTCTGTATGGAGCTGAGACATGGACGGTTACAGAAGCACACAAGTCCCGACTCACCCTTGTATGTATGATCCGCCGCGTCTCAGCGAGTGTCCTATCATCTGACATGTTCTCTTCCACTAATTCTTTCGCAAATATCTCTCCTCTTTAATTCCTCCAAGAACCTCCTGATTAGAAATCCGATCTAACCACAAATTTCAAAGAAAATAATCTATAAGAACGTCATTTTCAACCTCTTAAAAATCTATAAAGTTTAGGGAAAGCGGTGTTGGCTTATAGTGAAACATATTAAACACAGGAATTATTTAACGTGTTATAGTGAGAAGCACAGAGGAAATAAAATTAAAATCTTTTAAATTATTTTGGAGATTTTTTATTTATCTCTATACATATTTCGGGCTATGGACCCTTCATCAGAGAGTTTAACAGAAAACTGAATATATTCAGTTTTCTGTTAAACTCCTGATGAAGGGTCCATAGCCCGAAATATGTATAGAGATAAATAAAAAAATCTCCAAAATAATTTAAAAGATTTTTTAATTTTATTTCCTCTTTGTGAAACACCACTATAACCCGTTAAATAATTCCTGTCTCTTAAAAATCCTTACAATTTAGAAAATTGCCCTCCTTCAAGGTTTAAAACAAGAAACCTCCCTGTATATTAATATTATTTTTAACAGGTACTTAATCATAATATGGAATACACATTTAAAACGAAATCGTAAATTATTTAATAATTCATTTTATGTTTTAAAGACTCTAATGTTAGAAACTAAAATGAAAATAGGTATTTCCCATTAAATAATAAACGAACTTGTTACTAAATATTTACATTAATAACTACACTATATGAAATGAATCCGTTCTCTGGTTTATTATTTACTTCATTCTTCATTCATAATTGTTTTTTATGATTTCAAATGTATTAAGCTAAACGTTGCTATTATTTAATTTGGTTTGATATTTTTTATGATTAAGTTTTTAGATTTCCATTTAAATAGTAAAACTGCAATCCAATTATCGTGTCTCTACAATATCTGACTGTCCGTCTATTAAAGCATTGTATAATAGATCGTAAACTTGAAATTTATATTGTAATTCATTTACCCTCAAATCAAAATCGTATTAAAATTTTAATTGAACGATTATTTTGTGGAGGGTCAAAAATAAAAAAAATGCAATGTAAAAATATTTCTCTAATATCTATGAAGTCCTTTAAAGTTAAATTCATTTAAAAAAAATTAAATTTAACAAGGATGTATTTTGCACTTTTTGAGCCTCTGGGGACCACAATATCCCGTTTTATGTTCTAAATCTTAAATTCTTTCAAACTATTAATTGCATTGATTCCTTTCACTTAGAAGTCATAAAGTGAAATTAACTTATTTCATCTCTGAGATAGAAGTTCTTAAATAGTCAGGACCCCGGCAGGCATAATTGTAATAATGTTGCTATTTGTTCTTTCTGCGCAAATTCTTGAGTAATCTCATATTACTAAATTCATACTAAAAATAATCGAGATGTTTTACATTAATACTAGAATTTTCCAAATAAGAGTATGCCTACTATTAGTATATACTCTTATACTAGTATACGTAATGTGTTTAAAAATTTTGAATATAATTTATTTCATCATTTTTAGGCGTGTGAAAAGGTCCTAAGACTGTTTTGACGTAATTACAACTTAAGACTATTCTATGCCAATTCTTTCAACTTTCTCTAAAAGTTGAATGACATATTGTTACTTTGGTATGGTCAAGTATTGTAATCATGCAAGAAAAAGTGTTTTTTTTGCTTCTTTTTTTTTCGAAACATCTCAAAAACGGCTGAAACTATTTTGATTAAAAAAATCGGGCGAAACCATGGCATTTCGGTCTACAAAAAATCTCTAATAAGTGGACATCGAAAAAATTATATATTTCGAGATAATAACAATTTTGTCAAAATGTCTGTTAGTCTGTTCGTTACCAAATTTTGTGAACCAGCTAGCTCAAAAACTAGTGTGAATATCAAAACCAAATTTCACACTTAGTTTTGATGCATTTAGATTAAGAGCTGATTAGATTTTGGTGCATATCGACCCAAAATTAAGGGGGTTAAAATTTAAAATTATAACAATAGGTGAAGTAAAAAATTCTGAGCCTTTTTTCTCTTTTTTTCGACGATAAAATTAACAAAGTTAGGATTTTCCTCCCGATTTAGATCAAATATTCGCCGTTTTGTTCGATAACTTTAGTCCTTTTTGAAGGCAATCTCATAATTTCGCGGTTGAAAAAGTCCTCGTCTCTTTTGGTGAAAAACTTGACCAGCTTATTTTCACAAGGCTCTCTTGAAGCCAGTTTTATACCATCAAGAACAATTTGCAAATGCTTGAAAAGGTGATAATCGCTTGGTGCCAGGTCTGGGACAACAGAAAAACAACAAGAAAAATGAAATATACTATAAAATGAACCTCTATAATAACAATAGTTTTTAAGGAATTTGGTGTTGGTACTTGGTGAAACATTTTTTAAAATTATTGATAAAAAATACTTGGTAGATTTCACATTAAGATATAAAAAATAAAACTAATTTATATCTTAATGTGAAATCTACCAAGTATTTTTTATCCAATTACTCTATAACGAAAATATTTTTTGTTTTCTGTCGCCAAAATTAGGGGGGGTGGGGAGTCAAAAAATAAAATCTAGACCATTAGAACAAACTCAACCAGAAGTGTATGGTAAAGTCAAGTGGATGGCTACATCAGAACGTGTCAATTTATTTGATTATATGGGAGAAAATACTCTTATCTAAAGCTTCCTCTTTCTTTCCTACTTCAAACTCCAAAAAAAATCCGCTGCGCCTCAGCAAGTATCCTATCATCTGAGATGTTCTCTTCTCCTAATTCTTTCGCAAATCTCTCTCTTCTTCAATTCATCCAAGAACTCCTTGACTAGAAATCCGATCTATTCACTTAATCTACAATATTCTTCAAAACCACCACATTTCGACACAC
Source organism: Forficula auricularia (assembly GCA_024734495.1). NCBI lineage: Eukaryota > Metazoa > Arthropoda > Insecta > Dermaptera > Forficulidae > Forficula > Forficula auricularia. The sequence continues at coordinate 163,344 of JALMQS010000139.1, read as the reverse complement.
TCTTTTTCTATGTCTCTATGATCCAACATGTTTTACATACCTAATATGATATGTTTTATATTAAATTTATCAATTAATATAATTGTGGCTTAAAAGAATTAATAATTAACTTAGCAATTAATAAATATAATTGAATTCATTTAGTTGTTGGTTTGATTTGAGGATTGAGGGGTGCTAATCCAATATCAAAACGAATTTAACTGATCGAAGGGAATGATGAAAGCATAGAGATTTACAATTATATGAAGTTATATTCTTGCTTTAAGGTATTTGTATCACCAAATGCATTTTCTTATGATTTTTTTGAAATTTAGACAGATTATTATTTAAATAATTCTGCATCGATTGGTGCAAAACGAAATTCATGAAGAATATATAGTTCCGGAGATAATAAATTCCAAAGATAGAGTTTTTCAGACTCTTATACATTTCACTATACGGGATACCGGAAAGTTTGCATACATACATAATTATAATTAAGAAACTCTTCTTACGATTGTTATAAAAAACTAAACCAACATTAAACAATAACTAATAAATTTTTTAAGAAAATTTTAATTCATAGTTACAACACAGTTTCTGAGATAATAATTAATAAATAATAATAAAAATATAATATTAAAATTATTAGTTGAATAAAAGATTTCACTGTCGATGGTAACAGAATTGTTTTTATTTTAGGTTAAAATAAAATAAAATGAGAGATCTTCTGTTTTTTAAATAAAATAATTTTTAATTATTTCTAGAAATAATTAAAAATTATTTTATTTAAAAAACAGAAGACTCTCTCATTTTATTTTATTTTTAACCTAAAATAATATTAAAAATTTACAATAAAAACAAGCTAGCAACAACGCATTTATTTAACCCAATTTAGTACATTTTTTGACGTTTATTCGCTTCAGCCATTTCCGCAAAAGTTTTCAATCGCTTATTAAGAACTCTTTGTCTTTTTAAATCTCCTTTTATAATGTACTTTATCTGACATTTCTATGATAAAATATATACAAACTCGGACAGTGTTTCCAGATTTGTCAAACGAGCACGGGATTGGCTAGTAGTGATGCATAAACAGCAAAAGGTTTTGGGCTTATGAATTATAAATCCTTATTGTTTGTACTATTATCTGTACTATATACTCTAAAATTATCCATTTGCTACTACTGTCGCGATACAACTACCTTAAAGAATTTATAGAAAAATCTATATTTTATCCATAAAAAACTTGGGATAAAGAAACCATAAAGCCTTCAAACAGGCTATTCGTGATCTGAGCGAGTGCTAGGATATCACAAGAGTATCAGATTGCAATGAAGTTTGATTTTTCATCTCTCTTGCTCGGAAATATATTTTCTCAATTTTTTCTTTAAATGATTTTTATGACCACTATTAAACAAAAGCACACAAACGCAATACTAACATTATCTATTTAATATAGGAATTAAACTTTACTAAAATTATTTTATTGATTTTATATTTATAATATTATATTGATTTTGATTGTATTATTATTATAATAGATACAAATTTTATAATAAAACAATCCATGATAACATATATTAGAAAATGTAACGTTACAGGAAAATGTTTTCCTCTACCAGTCATCAAATTGAGAGAGTAAATAGAATTTGTAGGAAAAAGTTAAAGCAAGATTGAGACAAGTTTTTGTTAGCTGAAGGTTTGGGTTAGAAAGTTGAAGCCAAGATATATAGATAGCACCTTCGTGAAAAAGCTTTGTACAGAACTCTAAAGAAATAATTTGAAACTCTCACATTACCATTTCAAAGAAAAATTAATTTAAAAAAATTAAGCCTAATTCTACTTATTAAGATTTTTCTTTAAATGAAATAACTTGGCATGAGAAAAAAAATATTATTTTTGATCCTACAAAAATAAAACCCTTTCTAAAGTCCGATTAATATTTTTATACAATTTATTGATATCAAGGGAAATTAATAAATATAGATAACTTGCAAATTTCAAATTTGTAATTTATTTAGCTTACGAGCTACAATGATCTGGCAGGCGGACAGATAGAAGCCACATTAATACCTAGGTCATTTTATTTTTTAAACGGAACACTAAAAAATTACCCAAAAATGAAAAATTTTGAGCTCTCTCACACCGTCAAAAAAAATTATATATTTCTAGTTAGAGAGATTTTCACAAGAAATTCTCACACTCCATGATAAAAAATATTTTTTCATTTTAGAGTCTCAACAAAAAATTTACCTTCCTCAAAATAAATAAATTTTTAATACGATTTAACATCGGGGAAAATGATTACATATGATCTGTAAATTTCAATTTTACGAGCTACAAAATGTTCAGCAGACGCACAGACAAACATTGAAAATTGGCCCATTTTGATACTCGGGTTCTTTTTCCTTGATGATTTCTCATGAGTTTCTTTAGAAAACATACCTCTGATAGATTCGGAGTTTGAACATTCATATAGCTAATATCATAATAACAATTTTGATGCTTAGCCTCCTAACCAAGAGTTAAATCCAATTCTCACCTTCTACAAGGTTTAAATCAGCCCTTCTCTCGAAGACGGTTTGCATCTGTGGAGAGGGGCTCCAACCATTCTCTGGATTCAATTCTAAAGCGAGCTGTCAGGCTAATTGACGATTCAACCCTCACCAACTCCTCGACTCGCTAGCTCATCGAAGAAGTGTTTCCACCTTTTCTCTATTTTATAGATATTATCATGACAGGTGGTCTGATGAGTTAAAATCAGTAATCCCCCCCCCCCCCCCCAAAGCATGATTTGCGCGTTGCACCTGTTTTGCCAATTCCCAACACTTTTGCGGTTAAATTAGAAAAGTGCCGAACCACTTCATTCGCCATTACGTTTGTCCCGATGACTTTAAGGAACTGGAACTCTCTCCCGGCTTCCATCTTTACCGACACTTATAATCTTCAAACCTTCAAAACTCGGGTGCACAAACACCTACGACTCCACACTTTCGATTGATCAATTTCCTCTTCTCGTCCTTAATACAAGGATCTTTCGAGATTCATAGAGCCTGCATATTCCTGTTGAGCCCCTTCTGCATTCGGTTGCATTAAAAAAAAAAAAAAAAAAAAATCAGCAGATAGCAGGTGGCCCACTTTGGTTCTGATCCCGGGCTAGCTTCAGGGCTCAGCTGACCGTGCCCAGCAACAGCACTCACGTCAAACAAAGTTAACCAAAACTCAATAAAAATAGCTCTTAGACTCGTATGTTTAAAAAATGATTTGTTTAATTTATTTGTTATTATTATTATACTTCACTCCTTATATTCAAAATAATATACTAAATATGTATGTCATTTTAAATATACCTAGTTTACATAATCTTTTTTTATGACCTCGCAAAGAATTTGCCAGTATAAAAGTGATATATTTATTTCTATTTTAATATATGTAATTGTGTGAGTGAATTAGTGTGTGTAGGTGGATGTTTCTGTTGTGTAAATTGGTGTTGTGGTCAGATTATAGCCAAATTTTTGTCTTAAGCAGGGATTAAGATCGAGCATCTTACTCTGCATATAATACTCATTTCATAAGAAAATTGTAAGCATTACACCAGACCTCCACTGGAAGCGACAACACGCTACAGAGATGAAGCGCGACAATTATAGTCGGGATTTAGCATGAAGTAGCGCAAAAAGAGCTCATCCTCTGCCAGCGACTTAACACGGCAGAGTCAGTCTGGTTCGGCAATTTTCACTCGCAATGTCTAGCATCTTTACTCCTTGATTCACTTCTACATTTATCTATCATTCAAGTTGAGAACAATTATTTATTGTAGTTATTGTAATTGGAAATTCAAGTGAATAAAGAATTAAATGTGAAATTTAAAATATTATTGATTGTTTAATTAAATTTGATTCCCTTTACAAATAATAAAATGAAAATCAAACTAATAATGATCATATTACATAATTATCAAATTCATTTCAATATTTGAATTCTTAAATTATACAATATTAAAATTGAAAAATAATTCATAGATAATTTTAATACCTTATATTATTATATTAAACGAGCAATTCTTGTATATATATGTGGTAACATTATATGAACGGGAAAGTTAAAACTTTTATCCGGCCACTGCCCTATTTTGGTGCATTTGGGACCAGATTCGTTTTGATACTGAACCAAGAGTTGAAAAAAGATAAGGACCCAGTCGGGTACGATCCGACATCTTCTGCGTTAAGCCCGCAGATGCCTTTTCCATTTGAGCGATGGATCCCTCTGACTAGGTCATATAATCAAATTTTATATATATTCAACTCTTTAGTTCAGGCGCGCTTTCTTCCTATTTTCCTAATAGTATAGTTCTTAGTAATGAAGTCGTTGAAGCTTTTATTTTTGTGATTAATTTGATTAAAGTTTGAATTTTTATTTAAATCAGACATGATTAATTCATAATTATTTATTGAAACAAATAATTACAATATAAATACAACGTTTCGATCGACTTATTCTGCGATCGTTCTCAAGTATGAGCACCCACTCCGATTATAGGTTAACTGAGCCAATCACCTGTACTTCATGTTTATCTCGACTCAAAACACAATTGTACCGACGGCATCAGCGCCCCCTTTCGGATTGAGCATTCCATGTTTTTAAAGCAAAAAATTATATTGACAAATCAAATGATAATAATAACAATAATAATACATAAAAATTAATTCACTTATCAAGAATATTATAGTTTACATAGTTGGATTTTTATAATATAAGGTACATTTTGTTTATTATTTACATGAAGTTAGCAACCCTGATACCTGTAAGTTGGCACGGTATAGTATAGTTCTATAGTTCTTATAAATTTACTACAATTCCCATCTGTCTGATTCTTTGGGGAATCGAAACCGATGAATTTTGTTCGGATATTCAATAATAAATTTTATTTAGAAAGTTTATATGTTAACATTAGTTAAAACTTTTATCCGGCCACTGCCCTATTTTGGTGCAATTTGGACCAGATTCGTTTTGATACTGAACCAAGAGTTGAAAAATGATAAAGACCCAGTTGGGTACGATCCGACATCTTCTGCGTTAAACCCGCAGATGCCTTTTTAATTTAAGCGATGGATTATAAGAACTACTATTAGGAAAATAGGAAGAAAGCGCCCCGAACTAAAGAGTTGAATATATATAAAAAATTTGATTATATGACCTAGTCAGGGTGAGATTAGACATAGAATAACGATTATACAATAATATTATACTTCTTATAATTGGGGTCTTCAAAAAATGTTTTTTATATTTCTTCGATGAAAAATGGGACTCTTCTTCTACTCATAGGCAGGGTCAGTCTGGTTCGGCCATTTTCCTCGCAATGTCTAGCACTTTTAGTCCTTGATTTACCTATACCTACACTCCTCTATCATTCAAGTTGATATCCATTATTTATTGTATTATAAAAGAAAATTCAAGTGAATAAAGAAATAAATGTTAAATTTAAATTATTATTGAGTGTTTGATTTCATTTGATTCCCTTTACAAATAATAAAAATAAAATCTAACTAATAATGATCATATTACATATAATTATCAAATTCATTTCAATATTTGAATTTTTAATTTGATGGTCTGAGGCAATTAGCCTCATAGAGCAGAAAACTAAAAGTTTCATAAAATAAAAATGACATATTTAGAGTACAGCATTTAGATAAAAGTAGAAATAAATAATGTATATAGACAGCAGTGGCGGGCGGTGACTTTTCAACCAGGGGATGCTGTCCAAAAAATAGACCTTCATTTTTTAAATTTTATTTTATTATTCGCTCCTTTTTGAAAAATTTATCGATACTCGCATCATAGAATTTTTCGTTTTTTTATCACTTGATATTTAAACAGAGCGGATAATCTCTATTCACTTCAGCTTCTTCTGGTGGTGTTTCAATTCTTTTTATAAGTGAAAACTGACTGACGCTCTCCTAGAAGGCATAATGCAAATTAAATTTTTATTCATTCAAGCTTTGACATTTTAACTACTTTGATTTTGCTTGTATATTTGTTTAATTTATTTGAATTTTACTATTTATGACGTTTCAATTTTTATTTGTTTAATTTGTTTGTTTGACTGCGTTGATTTTATTTATTTATATAATTTATTTTTGTTTTAACATTCATGACTTTTCATTTTTGGGTGGGTTAATTTATTATTTTATTCAGTTTTTGATTTAAAATTTTTGACTATACTGATGTAATTTGGTTGTTTTGGGTTTGTTGTGGTTTTTAATTTTTAATTATTTATGACTATTCAATTTTAAACTTAACTGACTTAATTTATTTAATTTATTTGGTTTTTAGCTTTTTGACTCATACGATTTAATTTATTTACTTTTTGATTTTAATTTTGGTGACTATAGAATTAAACTTTGATTGATTTAACTTTTTGGCTGTTTGAGTCATTTTAGTAGGTTGGGTGAGAGTGAGCCACTGGGGGGGTCGGGTGAGCCGGCGAGCCTTTTGGTTTGTTTGAGAGAGGCTCTGTTCTAAGTTATTGTTTTGTTTTTTGTTAATTTAATTTAAATGTAATTGTCCAGTTCCATGCGATTCTTTCTAATGTTTGAAATGTTCTAATGTTTGAGTTTGAAAATGGATAAGTATCATTCAACATGCTAAAATTTGTATTTTGGGCTCTGTCCCCAGATTCCTACCCTTGTTTTATACTATATCTCTGAGTGGAAAAATGTGTAATCAGTCATAGTTTTTTTATTTTACTTCTTTATCCAATGCGAAGCATGGGAGAAAGTATTGCAATCGGTCGCGCGGCAAGCGCGACTTCAAAGGGTCCTCAGGTAAAGACTACGGAACCCATGGACTCAATTAAGGTCACAAATTGTAGTATTCAATTAGATTGAATTTTAGCACGTGACGGTTTTGCCAAAAATTACCAGGGATCTCGTCGAGAGGCCAAAAGTGCCATTTTTTTTGGAAGTGCGTGGGGATGGATGGATGGATGGATGTATGTTATCGTTTTTTTCGTCCACGAATTTTTCCACACCGTTGCACCGATTGAAATTGAAATTGAAAACCTACCATTAGTTTAACAAAATGAAGCGCTGATTAGTTTTTGGTACATATCGGTCCACAAACATTAGTACTTTATTTCAGTACTTTTTTAGTTTTTTCTAAATATCTTGAAAATGACTTAACCAATTTTGATGAAATTTAATATCCTAATTAAGTACCTTGGGGACCACAAAAAAGGTTAAATAAAGTTTTTAGTAAAATCATATTTTAAAGTAATTTTACTCTAGAGTAAAATAGTACTTTTTTTAATTTTTTATTTTAAATTCTTTAAAATTTATTCATTTGATCGTTTTAATATAGCTCATTCAACCTAACTTAAGTAAGAATGGTTAGACTTCTTGTTGTGAAATGGTAAAAATTTATGAGGAAATTTTATAAGTAACCATAGCAACTGCGTTGTTTTCTTATCCGTTACCTTTGCTTAAGACATAGAGAAATCGACTTTAAAACCAAAAATAGCGATTGATTCTCATCTAATACTTGAGGAATAACCATTCTATATTGGATTTTTGACGTTTCGGTTTTTATTGGTAACCATTGCTGAAGACATGGAGGAATCGACTTAAAATCAAAAATAACGATCGATTCTCATCTAATACTTGAGGAATAATAATTCTACATTAGATTTTTGACGCTTCGGTTATTATTGGTAACCATTGCTGAAGACATGGAGGAATCGACTTAAAATCAAAAATAACGATCGATTCTCATCTAATACTAGAGGAATTACCTTATTGCATTCCATTTTTGATGTTTTGACTATTAATGGCAACCTCTACTGAAAACGTGGAAGAATCGACTTAAAATCAAAAAGACTAAATTCATTTATGGCAAACAACTCAAGCTTGAGTTGTTTATCATAAAAGAATTTAGTCTTTTTGATTTTAAGTCGATTCTTCCACGTTTTCAGTAGAGGTTGCCATTAATAGTCAAAACATCAAAAATGGAATGCAATAAGGTAATTCCTCTAGTATTAGATGAGAATCGATCGTTATTTTTGATTTTAAGTCGATTCCTCCATGTCTTCAGCAATGGTTACAATAATAACCGAAATGTCAAAAATCCAATTTAGAATGATTATTCCTCGACTATTAAATGAGAATTATTTTTAATTAATGTCAACATGAACTACAAATTGCAAGTGATATCTGATTAATAATAAAGGAACAAACATATTAATATTTCAAATGAATTTGGATAAAGTTTAGCAACGATCCGTTGCAGTTTATTTCTGATCTATATTATGTTTGTTTTGTATTGTGTATTTTTTTTGAACTATGACTGTTGTTTTCTCCAAATAAATAAATAAATAAAAAAAATGTATTAAACACTAATAAAATAAATATTTGCTCACTGTGCTTTAAAATGTCAGAAACGCGGTGTAAATATTTTTCAACTATGATTTTTTTCTCTTTATGTGTCTGAATTCCGATACTTACCCGCTATAGCCCAAGAACAGAAAATCAAAAAGTTCGTTTGTATCAATACATAGTACTGATTAGATTTTAGAATATCTGGTTCAAAAAGGCAGAAAATATTTTTTGAATTATCCTATTGAGATTTTAATAGGATGTTATATATGGTAGGTATAGCCATATATCAACAATTTATATCGTTGCCTTAGAGTGTAAACCTGCTAACTCACGAAAAGGAAATTTTACAGGGCAGAGAATAAAACAAACAAAATTTAATATTGTTGTAATGGGAAGAAACTATTTTTCACATATTTTTTCTACAATTTACGATCGTAATTTTAAGTAGCAGTTTAACTTAGACGATGCTGCATTTCTTTTTCTTTCGAACGGTATTACTATGTCATATATGACACAAAATGGATTTAGCAGGTTCACTCTCTAAGACGATGTTATTTCAGTTTATTAATGATTACTAGGGCAGCTCTAGCATACCAAGTCTTGAAAAAAGTTCATTTTTTATTTATTAAATATTTAATGTGCTGGTGAGCAATTCTTTCATTAGAATCTGACTATGAAAATAAATACAAAGAGCGGAGATAGATTGATCTCTTTTTCTTTAGAGCTAAGGTGTATTACAAGGAGGGCAAATACAAGTTCAAACCTGTTTTAGACTATTAGAGATTAATTTCTTAATTTCTCTTATTCTAGGAATGTCCTTTTGAACTCGGACCAAAACGATACTCGTTATATAGAGAGAGAATATTCAATTGGACTTCATTAAAGCAAACACTTTTGCCCAAACATCATTAAGTTCATCTTTCAGGATTAATTTTTTTAATGCAATTTATAGATTTTAAATGAAAGTCATGTGTGGAGCACATATAAATTAATTCACTTTTAATTACATAAAATCCAAGTATTTTCCAATGATGGCTGAAGTGATTAAAATAGGAAATTCTGGAATAAATTTGCTAACGTTAAAAAGGTTCGTAAATTTTAAATTTTATATATCTTAGTATTTATTTATTTATTTATTTATTCTTTCCTCTTAATGGCCTCGGAATGAATTCCATTGTAGCCAGTCTACCATGAGTCTAACTATGTGCAATCGATAAACAATAATAATCAAACAATCAACGACAATTAATTCAACAACAGCAATAATAAAATAATATCACAGATAATGAAGCAGAAGAAATGTCACAGATAATAAAATTTTCACAGCCAAATATAAATTAGGCATAACAATTATAAAATTGTGTACAATCAAATATACAGTAATCAACAAATAAATAATTACAAACAATTGAATAGTATCACAAATAATGAAATAATGTCATAATGAAAATAATAAATAATGAATAAAAATAATAAATAATTAAAATAAATAAATAAATAAATAAATAATGAAAAAATGTCACAAATAATAAAATTTTCATAGTCAAATATAAATTAGGTATAATAACTATATATGTAGTTGTCAATTGCACATAGTATTTATTGAAAGATTTTTTAAATTTTACAAATTTTCAAATATAACACGGATGAAATTACTCTGATATTTTGAAATTTGGAGGATGTGCCGCATCCACAGCCTCTATGGACCACATGGCACTGATTCATAGGTATTTCATTTTACAGAAATTCAAAATAAAACTAACAAATGGCAATATGGCTTACTTCTCCTTGTGAACAAAGGGGCCTCCAATTATTCTCTCGCCATGCTGGATGCAATTCAAATCATTATCATAGAAAGTCCTAAGACTGGTTTAACGCAACCACCAGAAGACTCTCTCTAGATTCAGAAGAAAGCTTTAAAACTAAGAGCAGATTCAAACTTTTTAACTCAGTCAAGATTGCCTGGCTTATCTTAGAAGCGTCTTTCACTGTTTAAATATATTATTGTCCGTTTTTTAATAAGCCGCCTTGCGAAATATGTCATTGGAAAACTTTATTTTTTTGTTCTATCTCTTTGAAGGAATCTAATCAAATCATAAGGCAACCTTGATTATATATTAAAGTTGCATGACTGGACCTTCTAGTTGGATATTTCCCGAAGGAGGAAAACACTTGTTAAAATGAATAAATAAATAATCTCCATTGCGGGATAAAGAATTAGAATTCTCAAGTGTTCTTATTCTCTCTCTCTCTCTTTCTGTCATAAACTCCAGTTGGATTGATTTAAGTCATTCAGTTTCTCTTTTGAATTTTGTACAACCATTTTGAATTGACTTTAAAGAGAAAATCGATTGAAATGAAATGTGACTTATCTTCGAAATTTCGAATTATATTTACTATTTATTTAATTTATTATATTAGCTTGTCAAATATATATTAGTGTGATTTGTTTATTTCTCTTGTTAGATGAAAAATAAATAAATAGTTTTAGTTTAGTTTTTTTCGAAACCAATCGTTTTTGTTATTGTTATGAAATAAAGTTGTTCTTTTTTGAAAATCCATGATCATTTTTATATTTCAAAAGGCTTTGACTAATCAAAAATTAAATTTATCCTTCCTCACTCTACTCACCCACAAATTTTGTGCAAATGATAAATATAGAATCATCTATAAATGTAGCCACAATCCAGGTTTCAACAATAGAAATTTTCGTTTTAGCTTGACAATGATTGATCAATTTAGCTAGAAATACATTCGTTAGGTAATTAGATTAGGTCTAACATTTTTTCATATCGATTTGCATATATTTTTTATATTTTTGTTAAACTTGGTCCATTTATCTATCTGTAATCTAATTTTGACTCACTTCTACCGATCCGATTTTCTTGATCGTCAATAAAATATTTCATTAATTACAGAAAGAGAAAAATAAAATTTTGACTTAACAAAAAACAAAAACTTGGGGTGCTGGGTCCAGGGGTGGGGAGTCAAGGGGGTAGATTTACCGGGGTGGAGGGTGATCAGAGGCGAGGGAGAAGTTCCGGGTTTGGGGAGAGGGTCGGTGGGATGGCAAGTGGTTGAAGATGGAGGAGAAGGAGTGTTCAAGCGACGGAGGGTCCAGGGGGCGGAGCTCCTTGGCTAGCAAGAGGCCCACCGAAGACGGGCCTTGCAGCTAGTATATATACACATATTGAGGTGTCCCAAGACATAAGGGAGGATTTTTTTTTTTTTTTTGGGGGGGGGGGGATAAGATGCTCTCTATTTTTTTTTTGTTTGAACTGAAATATTCAAAAATAAATATTATTGCAATTGGATATGAATAGCTTATGCCGTCTTGATGTCAAAAACATAAGACATTAAAATTTGTACTGAGTTAATATGGAAGGATTTTTAGAACTCAGTGTTTATTTTGTAAATAAAACACAAATAGATGTACCTTTAAACCCTCAATAATAATGATAAACACGAATATGTTCATTATACGTCTAGTGTTTTTTTGAATTTTTTTGCAAGTCCCTCCAAATTTGATATAAGTTCACAAGTTTCTTCGCGCAATTAGGTAAAAATTTAGTATGTATTCGTGCCTTTTCCCAATAGATAATGCACTCGCGAATAGTGAGATTTGCTGTTTCATTAACAGTTAAATTCACTTCACGAATATTGTAAAACAAAACTGCCAGAACTTGTCCATTAAGGAGAACCCGTTATTTGATGTTTCACGTCCCCTATTAAAAATATAGTCTTTGTAGAACTGCATAATTCCACCGACATGTTGACTAATTGAAAACAATGTGTTTACTAACAAAATAGCAAGCAATTACAAGCACATCGATAAGTCAGCTCGCGTTCACCTTACCCCAGTCGTCCACTGGAAGCGAGAACGAGAGGTCCATTTGTCTATCTGTAATCTCATTGTCGCTTTCATTGGACGACCGCCCTTAGTCTGCAAGTACTGACATGTTTAGCTGCAAGTCGGCACAGGTTCCCGTGGCCAGGCGTACACGAAATTGCATTTACAATTGTTTTCACATAAAAAAATAAAAGGGTATGCGTTAAAAAAAGACTGATTTTTTGGGACATATTAAAATATATATTTATAAATATTGGTGGTAAAGATCTACCACATTTTGAAGAGGTATAAAAAATGAAAAAATTTAACTAGAAAAAACTGAATATATTTTTGAAAAGAACAAAATATATTTTTTAACGTGTTTTAAAGATTATATCAGACGAAAAAAGGGTGGAGGGTCAAAAAAGAAAATTCTAGACCTTTCGACCAAAATTTTGTATACATATTCTGTGGACCCCAGAAGGCTAGAAATGTAAAAACTAACCACCAAAATGGGGGGAGGGTCAAAAATGAAAATTCTGGCTCTTTCGACCAAACTAGGTATAGAAAATTTGGTTAGATTTGCATTTCTAGCCTTCTGGGGTCCACAGAATTTGTATACAAAATTTGGTTGAGTTTAGTCGAAAGGGCTAGAATTTTCATTTTTGACCCCCACCCTCTTTATTCGTCTGATATAATGTTTAAAACACATTAAAAAGAAATTATTTTATGTTCTTTTCAAAAATATATTCAGTTTTTTTCTAGTTAAATTTTTTCATTTTTTTTATACTTCTTCAAAATGTGGTAGATCTTTATTCCCCACCCTGTATACAGTTTGGTCTTTAAAATGTACAATTTATTCATATTTCAAATATTAATTTTTGCATCAATAGTTCCGTTCTATAAGAGTAAGTGTGCAAAATTTGGTCCAGATCGGAAAAAATATTCAGCCTAGAATTTTAATTCTTGCCTCTCCTCTCCACCCCAATTTTGGATATCTGATTTTTGATTATATATTATTTCTGCTAAATTACAAAAAAAAAAAATGACAGTAGAAATAGGTCAGATTATAAAAGATTCTGGTCTATCCGTCGTTCTGCCTGAGTATTTTACCTGGTGGACTGAGTGTTGCTCGGTAATTTTTTACTTTAATAATATCATTTTTAATTTTACATTTAGGTAAAAATGTCAATTATTATTTAATTAAATAGTTAGTTAAAGTTTTGACCTGCTTCAGCAAGGCATCGCTACACACAAAGTTTTGAATTTAATTGTAATTAAAAATAATATTAATATACACGAAGGTTCCTTCGTTATCAGACAGAGAGATCTGAATAGTTTTCGGGCCCTCTAGCTTCAGAACAGTTATAAAAATTAAATAAACTGCAACGGATCGTTGCTAAACTTTATCCAAATTCATTTGAAATATTAATATGTTCTAGAGTAAAGTACTTTAAAATATAATTTTGCTAAAAACTTTATTCAACCTTTTTTGTGGTCCCCAAGGTACTTAATTAGGATATTAAATTTCATCAAAATTAGTTAAGTCATTTTCAAGATATTTAGAAAAAACTAACAAAGTACTCAAATAAAGTACTAATGTTTGTTGACCGATATGTACCAAAAACTAATCAGCGCTTCATTTTATTAAAATACTGGTAGGTTTTCAATTTCAATTCAATCGGTTCAACGGTGTGGAAAAATTCGTGGACGAAAAAAACGATAACACACACATATACATACATCCATCCATCCCCACGCACTTCCAAAAAAAATAGCTGCGGCATGCCGTAGAAATAGGTAGATTTTGAAGAGGCTCTAGCCCCCTTTAGACTGCTCCTATCAAAAACTTTTTAGACACAATTTGTAGAGGTTAATTAGTAGAATATTAGCCATTTGCAACCAAACTAGTATCATTCATATTAACGTTGTTATGAATTTTTTAACATTTCAACCCCCACCATTTCCACCCCCTTGGGACTGAAGTCACCAAAAACTAATCAGTTCTGGTTTACATCAAGACTAAATTTTGTTCCAAATTTTATTACAATCGGTTGAACGTTGCGGTTTGCAGCGCACCCACAAAATTGCGATACATTTAGGTAGATTTCTTCTAAAACTACCTAAAAAGTCCAATTCTTAAATGAGTACCTATCGCTTAATTATCTGAAATTTGTCATTAATAAATTGAACCAGTTTCAGCTTTCAAACTCAAATTCTCCGACAAAAAGATTGACAACTAATTTGAGCAGAGTCTTAAAAAAGTTTTTACTTTTACCTCCAATTCAATTTAATTAACTAAATGGAGAGACCGACAAAACTTCTATCTACGGTATAATACAAATTTTTGTAATCAATACAATATCTTTCTCAATCAAATAAATAAATATCATCAAGAATATTAAATATAAATATAGATAGGTGCAAATAAAAATAAAGTAAAAGAAATCATTCAAATAATAGAAATAAATATTTGGATTTGGTAGGATAAAATAAAATATAATTTTCAATAAAAAATGGACTCTTTAATGTCAGGGAGAGTGAGAGGGTAAAAAACAACGCTGATATCAAACATCTTTTATAAACCTGTTGATCATAAATGACAGATGAAAGGATAGCTGCGGAAACCGAGGGGATTGTGAATAGCCCACCCAAACTCCCTTGGTCGCAAGTGCCAAATATAGATTTTTCAAAGTTATCCCTAACAACAACTATAGCTATGAATCTATTTTGGTTTATTTTAAAATGAGTTTTAATAAATTAAATAATAACTTAATACTTTTTTCTCTTTTAAATTGTGAGAAAGTACATATTTACCAGTGACTTTTCAACCAGGGGATGCTGTCCAAAAAACAACATTCATTTTTTGAAATTTTATTTTAATTTTTGCTTTTTTTTTACAAATTTCATCGAATACGGCATCATTTTCGTTATTTTTCAAATTTAACATTAGATTTTTTTAAATATATTTTGGGAGCTTCGCCCCAAATGGATACTGCTTTGTGTGAGTGTGGGTAGGAATGAGAAATTAATTCTAGCAAGTTATGATTTATTGTCTATTGCATTCTTAGTTATTTCCGATCTTATATGTATATTGAGAGTTCTAACAAATGGATTAGTCCAAAGATTCTCTTTTTTATAATAATAGTTTTTGTAAAATAGTTCCTCAGCGAGAACAATTTTTATCAAAACTCGTCTAGACTTGTCTTTAACATGCTAGAACTGGAAGATATGCCAGCCAGGGACTTCAAACCTTCTATCGGCACCCTATTCGGAAAAATCATTCATTTTAATTGCCCTTTGAAATTATGCAACAATTTTATTTCATTTCGAGAACCAATATACATTTCAAAACAAAAAAATGTTTTTTCATAGAAATATTTGAAATAACGGATGATAATTTGAAAATTTAAATATTCTTCTGAAATTTTGAAAATGAACTTATATTATACCTTTGTATTTAAGAAAATACTCTAAATGTTTGAAATTTTAGGGATGCGACGCATCCACAGCACCCATGGACCGACCGCACTCCACTGATATTTAGCTCTAGTTGACATTTTTGTTCATAAGAAAAATTTATAGGAAATAAAATTTTCAATTTATTGCTTTATTGATTATCTTTTTTTTTATGAAAGTTGCTTGCAAGAATGTGTAGGGACGGATTGCAGACAAAAAATTTTGTTTGAAGGTTTTATGGAAAATGGATTCTAAAAAGAAATTCTTATTGTATTAGGACGGATTGCAGACAAAAAATTTTGTTTGAAGGTTTTATGGAAAATGGAGTTTAAAAAGAAATTCTTACTGTTTTAGGCACTTTCTTTAATTTGTCGAACAATTAGTCATCAAAATTTAATTAAGCCGGCCAAATGCGAGTTGGGCCGCATACCGAGGTTTCCGTACTTTATAACTCTCAAAATACTTGCCTTCTTCACTCTTCGCTAGTTGAATATAAAAGTTCAAATTACTAGGGCATTGGAGAGATCACTTTTTGAGTTGCTACGCTCCGGCATCAAATTATTTGCTCCAGCTCCGCTTCGTGCTCCGGATTTAATATTCTTATAGAAATTACATTATTTTTTTATCTCTATATATAAAACAGTTCAGTAACATAGTGACAGACAACTCACAGACCAAAGTTCTGTACATAAAGGACTGAAATTTTGACAGTTCACTCTTATATGACATGAATAACCGCTAAGAATGGCGTTTTTGAAATTCGAACCTCAAAATATGGAACTCCCTTAATATTCATAAGATACAATTTTTTCAAATAGCTTCCAGAGAAAATGTAATGAACTATACGAATAAGTTTTGTAAATGACATGGGGATCTCTATTTAGAATGATGAAATAAAAATGGATTGAAATTAAAAAAAAAAAATGTTTGAGCCTCATCCATAAAAGCTCACAGGGGAAACTTTAATTTTAAAACCCACTAATAGCTCATGACAAATAAAATTTATTAAAATTAGAAAATTTAAATGATTATTTTAAAAACTCACTAATAGTTTATGACAAATAAAATTTATTAAAATTAGTGAATTTAAATTATGATTTTAAAACCCACTACAGAGTCCAGGGGCCTCCTGGCCAGCAAGACATCAAGGGTTATCTCTTATTTCCCCCTCTTTCGGTCATTACCCCTTTATTGTAACAAAAAATTCAAACAGATACGTCGCTAAAGAAATTTCAAACTGCTCTAAAAGAAAATTATAAAATAAAATACTGATAAAAAAACTCATAGTTATAACTTTGATTAGAGTTAGGTTGAGAAAAAATTACATAAATACAAAATCGCCATCGTCAACTATTTTTAAGAATCCTAGAACAAAAATCATTTATCCAGATCCTATGAGAATTTTATTTTTTCCTTTTCTGTGTGCGTGTGCGTATGTAAATTGATGAGGCGGCCAGATTATAGCTGGAGTCATAAGCTTAATTTTATGAAAAAATAACGTTGTAAAAATCCCAGAAGTTTTGTAGGCAACACACCGAGTTTTTGAATAATTTAATTTTCTTTTATTTGTAAAAATATTTTTTGGAAAAATTTAAAATATTATCTATATTGCAAAGTAAAACTATCTAGAAAAAATCGCCTGTACATAGGCAACAAGTTGACAGCTCTTACAATATGAATGCATACAAACAGGCTTGCTCAGAATCATCCGGAGGCTTAGAATAAAAAAATGAAATTTTATAAAACAAAATATTATTTTAATAAAGAGAAAACAATTGTCTTTAATATACCCCGTATTAGGTGTTTAAAATTAAAACCCTATAATAGCCATATTATTTTGGATCCTTATCAGCAATTTATTGCTCTTTCATTCACATGGGAAATCAATAAATATAGATGGACATATAAAATAAAAAACATGTGTTTTAATTGAAGTTAATACATTTTCGACTCATTTAATAAATTCATGATATTGAACTTGGCAGCACATTAGATCTCACTACTTTTTTTGACAAATGGTTTTTATTAATCGAACTTGGCCTTTTTTCACAAAAGTGTTTTGTTGAGATATGTTAATGTTCAGTAAATTCCAGTGAAAACATAAATTAGTTCACTCAACGCCATTTGGTACGCTAATCGGCTTGCAATTCAATCGGAGAAAGAGAGAAATTCATTCCCAGTATTCGTCTTTAGGCATCTAATCTAAGCTATAATTAGCTCCTTCTCTTTTAATTATTCTATTTTAACTTTTCTTCCTCTTTTCTTTCTTCAATTTAAAAATAAAGTCTTGATTTGACGACGTATCTTCTTAGTACCGGTTTATAGCTTGGCTCTTATATAGTGAACAATATTACCCAAGTAAGCTTAACCATCTATTTATTTATTTGCTAGCTGTTCCGGGCATGCATAGGTCACGCCCTTCTTAGCTAGGCCTCCAGGTGGGTGGCCCTGGCGACCTGCGTCTCAGGACGCCCACAAGTTTGTTTCCTTGTATATCATGCCCCCCCCCTCCTCTTTTTATTATGACTATATGGCTCTCTGATAATAATATAATAAAAAAATATAAAACTAAAAATATATATATAGGAATATAATATATAAATTGAGGGGATTTTGATGAGGCAGTCCAAAATTCAAAAAGAGAGATAATTTAAACTATCTTTTTTATTCAAAAACCGACGTTTCGGAGGTTTATTCCCTCCTTCTTCAGGGATTATATAAAAATGTAACTTAAAGATAATCCCAAAGTGTAAACTTTCTGGAGATATTCTATGTTGGCTTAATTAAGGTAAATTTCTGTTTGAAATGAACTTTGTATTTTAACTTTGGTTTTAACGATTGATCATGAAGATAAATATACCTATACGAGGATAAGTCAAAAATTACCTACACTTTTCGTTCTACAACTTTATTAAACTAAGATAGGAGGCGGCCGCATGCGCATGCGTTGAGTTGACGCGTCTATGGTCAGGTGTGCGGAATTTAATCACGATCGCGTCAGTTGTCGTCTAGCTACAACAGCATAAGCATGTCAGCTCCGCTATCAGATTGCACCAAAGAGTAGCAACGAGGAGTGGTCAGATTTTTGTAGTCAGAGGGTATGAAAGGTGCTGAAATTCACCGGAGACTTTTGTCACAATACGGGAAAAGTGCTTTATCTCGTAAAAGCGTTTTTTTATGGATCGAAATGTTTAAAAGTGGCCGAACGAGCCTAACACAAAAAGAGGGAGCTAAGAAGGTGGTGTTAACCTAAAAGGTCCTATACTGGACGACTACTTGGACAGGGGGACTACCGTAAATAGTGCGAGGTTCAGTGATTTGTTGGCCAATAAGCTGAATCCAGCGATTCGAAAGAAACGCCGTGGTCTCTCAAAGAAAGTTTTGTTGTTGCAAGATAACGCCCGGCCGCACACGGCCCATCACACCATAGAAACAATAAACAGGTTGGGCTTTGAGACCCTGGAACACCTTCCCTAGAGCCCAGATTTCGCTCCCTCAGACTTTCATCTCTTTGGACCGCTCAAGGAAGCTTTGAGAGGTAGTCGATTTGCCTCAGCCATGGACGTTTGGGATGCGGTGCAAAAGTGGCTTCATGACCAACCGAAAACCTTCTACCAGGAAGGCATCCGGAAGCTTGTGGCTAGCTGGGCCAAGTGCATTGCTAAAGGTGGAGACTTATCGAAAAATAATGTATCTGTTGTACACCTACCTTAGTTTAATAAAGTTGTAGAATGAAAAGTGTAAGTAATTTTTGACTTAGCCTCGTAGTTTTAAGGATGTTAATTTTTTATTAATTTAAAGTTTTAAATACATCATATTTAAAAATTCTTTCCACACCCCTCCAGAGAAAGTTGAAACGCTACTCATGAGTAGATGAAACGTGCACATTGTATTTAATATAATATTAAATACAATGTGCACTATATGAAAGTGCTGAGGATAAAAAAAATCGAATATATCAATATACTAAAAATGAAAAATTATCAAATCAAATAATAATAAATAATGCGACTTTAATATAGTTGAAAAAATAATTGCTTTAAATCAAATATTAAATAGGAATTTTCACCCTGTAAATATAACTGATAATTTAATTTTTAATTAAAGTTTCTAAAATGATAAAATGTTAAACCATATAAAATGATAAAACGATGTTGCAAGACTCACATCATATTTGATTTAATACGATTTGGAGTATATAAAAATACGGAGAGAAATAAAGTCTCATAGCAGCAAATGAAAAATTTTGATTGTGAAAGAAGAAGTGAGATCAATAAAGAATGAAGAGAGGTTTTGAAACTCAAAAATTTAACGTTTTGAGCAGACATTTTAGAGAGCGTTCTAGATAAGTTTCAGATATAGTCACTGTATTTAACAATAAATACAGTGAGTATAGTTTACGAGAAATCAAACTAAGGCCAGAAATTCAAATGAAAAATCGAACTTTTTTAAATTAATTAAATTTCAACTTCAGATCAATTTACTTCATAACTATTTTAGAAATTCACTTTATTAGAGTGAAACTTCTTTAGTATCTGTTTGATTTTTTGTTACAATAAAGGGGAAATGGCTTAATAGAATGGAAATAATTTTTTTATAACCCACTAATATTTCATGACAAATAAAATTTATTAAAAATAGGAAATTAAATTATTATTTTAAATATGAATGACTTCAATTTGCCGATGGTAATAGATTCAAATTTTCTTAGAAAATCATAAGATGGAGTCATCTATTAAATCCGATGGAATGGAATATTCGCACCTCGCAGGTGAGCCAGATGAACCGGATTGCTGTTACTGGCACTTGGGTTTGATTCCCGAGGGGGTGAAAAACAACCCTTCTGACATATAATTAAAAATATTCCATTCCATCAGATTTAATAGATGACACCATCCTATGATTTTTTAAGAAAATTTGAATCTATTACCATCGGCAAATTGAAATCTTTCATATTCAATTAGGAAAAGTCATTCTATTGCCCTTCGAATTTTGAATCTCTTCAAAATTCAAAACACTCAACGATCTTTATCTACTCTTATTAAACGAGCAAAAATTGTATATTTATATATATTTGTATCTTGGTTCTATTTTAAAAACCACTCTACCGATTTTGATGAAATTCACGTGTTAGGGGGTTTTTGGGTTGACAATTCGATCTGTCACGGTCTCATCTTCGACAAAATTGTTTTTGATGGGTTTTTTCGTAATCAAATTAATTATTCTCAGGCAGACAAATGCCAATCTTATCTTAGGGATTTAAAAAGGGTTCCTCTTTTCTTTTGTACCCAGGCAGACAATGGGTTGGTTTAAATCTTTGTTCTCAAAGGCCTTGAAGAACTTTGTGATTGTGGTGTGTTGTTGTCAAGCATTAACTAAACCCGAACAAAGCTGGGTCTTCCAGTTATATATAAATATAGTATTAGTATTTGTATTTTTTTTTAAACGGCTCTAACGATTTTGATGGAACAAACTCTATTAACAAGTTTTGAGGATGAGAAAGCGATCTTGGTGCGGAGCGGGGTTGGATGTGGTGGATGTGGGGGGGGGATCCGGGGGTAGGGCGAGGTTTCGGGGGTGGGGTCGAGCAGGGTGGAGGTGGGGGGTACAGTGGTCGAATACTATATAGATATATTTGTATTTTTTTAATTTGAAAACGGCTCTCAAATAAAAATCGACCTTTTTATTCAGAATTTTAAATTAAAAATGATATTAAAATAAAGATTTTAACTGAAGGGAGAAGTTACCGAGCATCGCTCGGTGTCTCCAGGTACTTTAAATTATATGGCATGGCTATATATTTAAATTTAGAATCACTAGATCGCGAAATTTTACAAATTAAGATAACAATCTTTGATTAAAATATTTAACGCGTTTACATATGTCAGAGAGGTTCGCACCTCGCAGGTGAGCCAGATGGCCTGGATTGCTGTTATTGGCACTCGGGTTCGATAGATGATACCATCTTATGATATTATTTTAAAAACCCACTAATATTTCATGAAAAATAAAATTTATTAAAATTAGGAAATTTAAATTATTTCAATAACATCTACGGCTAAAGAAGTTTCACTTCCCCTGTGAGCTTATGTGGATGAGGCTCACAGACATCTTTTTTTTTAAATCAACTTATTCTTATGATTCCACAAAGGAACTGGTCCAAAATTTGATAGAAATCCGCCTACACTTTCAGAAAATTAGAAATCGAATTTCAATAAATTCTGAAATTACTTTATATATATATAGGATTCTCGAAAAATTGTGTAAAATGTTATCTAATCTATTCTACTTATCTTCCATTTCGTGTAATTAGAGATCGTATTTAAAGTTAAAGAGTTTATTCATAAGTTTCTACAGAGTAACTGTATAAAATTCGAATCAGATTGAACAAATGCCTATAAGTTTGCCCCCTCACCCCATAGGGCAACATAATTCTATATAGCCTATAGCTTAAGTTAAAATGTATACAATATATCTGCCAAATATTCTTGAAATCCTTTGAACGTTTCGAGAGGCGGGGACTGGCACACTCTCTTGTCTATTAGATAATTAGGACTTGAATTTAAAAAAAAAAAACTAAAATTGCATTTTTCACAGATTACCTACTAATTAAAATTGTGAAAAATTGTATTCAGATTTAGGGATTAGAATTTTCTTAATATTTAATTTGAAAATTTGCAATGGGAAATAAGGACAAGTTTTTTATGTGTGACTTTTTTATTTATCAACCAACGTTTCGTCGACGCTCATTCATCTTTACACATAGAAATTTCAAATTTTTAATTTATTTTTTATTTAAATAAGCAAAAGGATTCCGTTCTATTATTTTAAAACTGTGTTGCCTGATTCTATTTATGTTATTTCTAAGATTGTTTTATATAATATAATTGTTAGTATAAAAAAAAGAAAAAGAAAATTGTATATGTGAATGTGCCAAATTTTTTTTTGAAATTTAAGTTTCTGATGGTCTTCAATGATAATGGAGAGAAAAGAAATGTACTTTAGACGAATGTGTGACGTGACTATTTGAAGGTCTGTAGAAGTCGGCCAAGTCGACGAAACGTTGGTTGATAAATAAAAAAGACGCACATAAAAACTTGTCCTTATTTTCCCATTACAAACTTTCAAATTAATACACATTAGAACAAGAAGACAGAATTAATTATTTATAGATTTCTAACGAGTAAGGGTGTAAAATTTGGTTCAATATTGGTCAAAGGCCTATAAGTTTGATTTTTTCTCCCCCCCCCCCCCTCCCCACACACACACACACACAAAAGAGCAATATGTTATATTCCCTGCAGTTAAGTTAGAAATGTAGAATATGGGCGTGCCAATATTATTGAAAATCTTAAAACAGTTTGAGAGTTGTAGATTCACATTCGCTTGCCCCCATCAACAAATTTAGGTAGTTAGGTGAGTGTAAACATACATTTTTAACAAATTATTCATTAGAGTCAATAACTGCCCTATGGGGTGGCAGCCCCTCTGACATGCAATCAAATACCTAGATACTGACTAAATTCTCATTTTAGAATGATATTAATCTGTCGGCTTATTATATTAATTTATATATATATATATATTTTGGCTTTTCGTCGCTTATAGCCATCAGCCAATTTACGATACTATTATTTAATTATGTCCTCGGAGTAGGTATCAGATTTTTAGCCTATTGCCTCGAGTCGGATTCGAACCCGGGTCCACTTGATTAGCAGGCTTGTATGATAACCGCTCGATTAACCCGACTCCTAGCCTCAATTATAATTTGAAAAAAATGCAATTTTTCAAAATTCGAAAAGCTCATTTTTTCTAATTTAAAAATTTTACTAGAAAGCCTAAAGCTCTTTAATAGTAATGGAAGAAAAAATTGGAATAATATTCTATTGTATTTATAATATTTGTGAACTTGTTCTAGTTATTTTTCATATTTGTTTTTTTTTAGTTTTAGTTTAGTTAGTAAACCTCTCTGACATCTAATTATTATATCATTTATTTACCCGTTATTCCTTTTTTTGACATTAAAACTTGAAACTAATTGATATTTTTCTTTTCCTCTAGTTTCAATAAACTCTTGCTGCAAAAAGAAGAATTAGAGCAGAAACATCTGCATCTTTTGCAAATTGTGGAATCTGAGAAAACGGCAAAATGGCAGTACACGCAACAGTGTGAGGAGTTGGCTTCGGAAATCAAGAAGCTACGAGCCGAGGTAGCGTTTTTTTGGATACTCCGTCACGAATTTATTTTTCATCCTTGACCTTTAAATTCTTTTAAAATGGCCACTTTTATTCGAACATCTATTATTCCTTTCGTTAAGAATGTTCAATAGCAAGAAAAACCTGTTGGTACTATATGGCATTCTTAACTCTGTTACAACTATAGGTACCTTTTTAAATTGGAATTAATCTATTTCAAAATGAAAATGATTTATTTTGAAACCCGATTAATCAATTTCGAAATGCGAATAATCAATTTCAAAATGAGATTAATCAATTCAAAATAGAAATAATCAATTTTGAGATGAGATAATTAATTTCAAATTGTGAATAATCAATTTAAAATTAGGAATAATGAATTTCAAGAGGGAAGTAATTTATTTGGGATTGAGAATAATCAAATTCAATTATAGAATAATTAATTTCATATTAGGAATAATCAATTTTAAAAATAAAATAATTAAATTAAATTTGAGTTGTAATACCTACCTTGCCCCAATTCGAAATTGATTAATTCTATTTTGAAATTCCTTATTTGAAATTTAATAATCTCACTTTGACGATGATTGCAACTAAGATTCAGCTACTATTCGGTATCCGGACTGATTAGGACTATTTATCAAATACGAATTTTAAAGCGTTATTTGATTACCGAATACAGTAGAACCTCGTTTATCCGGACTAACTGGGACCAAAGGCAAACCGGACAATCCGGATATATGGGTATTAAAAACAAAATAAATCCTCAAATAAGCGAATTTGAATTTATTACAATAAAAAAAAACAGGTTCATATCAAAATTACATTGCTTAAAAAAATACATACGTGAAATTATAATTACATTCTTGCTATCAGAGTTAAAAATTATTATCTATGTGAAAATTTGGATAATTCGAAGGTCCGGGTAAACGAGGTTTTACTCTAAAATGAAAATAAGAGTTTTTTTTTTGTTTTTTTTTGTTTTTTTTATTCCAAAAGGGGCACACTATAAAGATGCAGCCCCTATAGATTGTGAACGAACCTTGCATTATCGAAGAGAAGAGGGAATTGATCAAGCAAAAGGGTGGAGTCTTAGGTGTTTGTGCACCCAAGATTTGAAGGTTTGAAGGTTATAAGTGTTGGGAAAGACAAAGGCCAGGATAGTGTGCTAGTTTCTTGAAGTCATGGGGACAAACCTATTGGCTACAGAGCCATTTGGACGGAAGAGGGGAGGAATTGAGGGAGGACGTGAAATTTCGATTTATTTTCTGGTACAAAGAATAATAAGCCCACATTCCATTGGGACAAGATGCAAGACGGTCACCCATCCTCTGATCGAATTTTTTTTGCCTCAAAGATAATTTTTTTGCAAAAACTTGGTCACATTTCAGACGTGAGTAAAGCAAATTTTGAAAGGCTTTTTTCACCGACAGCATCCACGAATCGCCTGCCAAACCAGGGATTAGAATCCTTATTTTCTTAATCGATTCTAAGAGAAATTAGTTTTCTAGACCAGTGGTTCTCAACCTTTTATTAGTCTCGGCCTCCTTAAAATCCAAAAGTATATTCGCGGTCCCCTTAAAAAACTTAAAATATTTTCGCGGCCAGTACCCCCTCCCCCCCTCCCCCAAACATTGAGTAACACACTCAAAAACTCTTCAAATGTAACAATAATTCATAAATAAATCAAAAAGCAGAACTTAACATAACATTTATATATGTATATTTTTTAACGTTTTTTAATTAACAAAAAATGCTTTATCAGATTGTCAGTAATAACATATTTCTTGAAAAATAGGTATATTTGCAAATGAAAGTATATTTGCTATAGTATAAAAATTGTAAACCTAGACTTATAAAAAATATTTACACGGTTTTATTCAACTTGTAATTTTGACTGTCTGTCTGTTTGGGTCAAATTTACCTATGCGCTCAACGTTTTGGTTTAGTTTAACGATGTTTAAGAATTGAAAGTTTTTGCCGAGAGTAGCAGAATTTTTATATATTGAAGGAGACAATAAAAGAGTGTGTCTTCTGCTGGAATTATAAATTTTATTTATTTATAACGAGACTATAGTTTCGAGGGCTTTGCCCTCTTCACCACATGAAAGATTTTAAACTTTCATTCATAAATTAATTCATGTGAATACATTGTAATAGAATGATGAAAGAGGGCAAAGCCCTCGAAACTATAGTTCTCGTTATAAATAAATAAAATTTGCTAATTCCAGCAGAAGACACACTCTTTTATTGTCTCCTTCAACAATGTTTAAGAATATTGATATCTCATTAAAATTCATCTCTCACTTACATAGGTATCTCTTATAAAAACTAGTAACATATTTTTTTATTTATTTTTTTTATTTGTAAAGATATAAAAACTTAAAAAATTATAATATTTTCGCGGCCCCCCTGTTAGGAATGGCTGTACTAGACCCATTTGTATTGCCTCGTTAAAGGAGTCGGCGATTTCAGATGATAGATGATAGCTAAAGAGATTATTCCAGCGGTAACCGGCAAAGAATTCGTGCATGTCATCCCAATCAGTCTTTTGGAATAGCCAAATTTTCCTGGGGTTGTGGTGGGCTGTTGGTGCTTTTGGTAAGTCGGCAGAGGTTTTAATTTTTATTAATTTGTGCGCCAACATTTTTGTTCATATGAGGAAGGGTGGGAAGAAATGAAAAAATCGAGAAAATAAGATTTTTCATTAGGTTTGTCCTGAACTCTTGTAGGGCCATTAATAATGTGGATGAAGCCACACGGAGTGGTAAATATTTCTGCGACGGAGCCCTCGGGGGAATTATGACTAGAAAATGTATGCCAGCTTTTGTTGTGGAGATTAAAATAGGCTAGAGATTTCTCCACCACATCACAGGATTTAATGATTAAGCCGAAACAATGTTTTACCGTTTGAAAATACTTCAAAACTCTTATTATATATTTTAAAATAATTATAATTAATAATCTTTATTAGTAAGAAAAATGTGAAAGTAGACAATCAGCAACATTTTCTTTGTATCTCCTGAAAATTATGCAACCTATTAACTTAATTTGACTGATTTTGCCTATAGTTTAATAATTAATATTTTCATAAATAAAAAATGTACGTCCTCTTTGGATATCAAAAAGGTCAATCAAAAAATAATTTTTAAGAAAAAAATAAAAACCGACTTCAAAAAATTAAATGCAACAAATAAAATACACTAAAAGGTATAAAATAATTATTATCTTATTTAGTTACAACTAAACGACGAAATATTAACATGAAATTACTTTTTGAAGTCGGTGCCAAACAAACTATACCTATAAGCGAGCGTACCCGCCAAACGTACTAAGTAAGATCCGTTGAGTGCGATTCATAAAAGGTATATATTTGGCACCAACTTCAAAAAGTAATTTCATGTTAATATTTCGTCGTTTAGTTGTAACTAAATAAGATAATAATTATTTTATACCTTTTAGTGTATTTTATTTGTTGCATTTAATTTTTTGAAGTCGGTTTTTATTTTTTCTTAAAAATTATTTTATTTTTCTCTTTTTAGTGATGTCATTAATAGTGATCATATGATCAGAACTTGACCAAATTAATATGACACCATCCCTAAGA
Organism: Forficula auricularia; assembly: GCA_024734495.1. Lineage (NCBI taxonomy): Eukaryota > Metazoa > Arthropoda > Insecta > Dermaptera > Forficulidae > Forficula > Forficula auricularia. Next base: position 135,900 of record JALMQS010000139.1, on the reverse strand, counting down.
CACCCCCTTTCGGATAAAAAAGAACCATCGAAATCGGTTCATAAACAAGAGGTTAGGTCTAAACAAACCTAATAAAAAAGGTCTAATACCTATGGAAAAAAATCGAAAAAAAAATGGGACCAATCGGAAGCTAGACTGGACCCAATGCAAAAAAATTTTCAAAATCGGTTGACAATTGGCGGAGATATGAGGTAACATAGGCACAAAAAAAAAAAAAAAATTCAGTCGAATAGAGAACCTCCTCCTTTTTTGAAGTCGGTTAAAAATAATTCAAAGATTAAGGAAATCAAATAGAAATTTTCTTTTTGCCTAGAGTAACAGAATTTTTATAAATTGAAGGAGACAACCCGTATAGCACAGAGACCAAAATAAAACCCAAATGCAACTTTTTTAATTGGTTGAATTATAGTCATTATATAGTTTTATTTAGGTTGAATTACGGTTTCAAAACGGTAGTTATGTCTCGTTTTTTCGTTTTGCAACTGTATTGTATTATCGTTAAATTATAGTCGCAAAGATTATAAAGCTTACAAAAAGGTTGTCGCCAACATTTTTGTCACCGATTTGCAACTGTTGATTTATAATTTTATATTTCTTTGATTTTATTAATATAATGAATAATTACACAATTCTTTAATAATTTACAATAATCAACATTATATATATATATAATTTAATGATATACAACAGTTGCAAAACGGAGAAAAACGAGACATAACTACCGTTTTGAAACCGTAAATAAACCTAAATAAAACTATATAATGACTATAATTCAACCAATCAAAAAAGTTGCATTTGGGTTTTATTTTGCTCTCTGTGCTATACGGGAATAAACGAGTGTGTCTTCTGCTGGAAAAATTGAAAATTAATTTTCCAGCAGACGATACACTCTATTATTGTCTCCTTCAATGAATGAAATCGTTGTACTTGGTGTAAATATTTTTGAATACAGGAATTTCGAACATAATTAACGATTCTTTGAGTGGCATTTTTGTTATATATATATATAAAAAAAAGAAAGAAAGAAAAAATTGTCTCACCAAGTTCCGTCGATAACTCGTCTACCACTTGTTGCCGTCTCCCTTTTCTTGACGATTTTTCTGAAAATGCACAAAAAAAATATTAAAATTGATAGATTCAACCCTTAGAGTATGGCATTAAAACATTGAAGTAAATTAAAATATTTTTTTTTTAATTTTTTATTAATTTGAATGAATTTAAAAATCTAGAAAATAATTAATTTTAATAAAATAATAAATTCCAATGTTTGTTTCTTTTATTTTAGTACCTACGCCTACTGATCAAATGAACCAGAGTTTTGTGTTCTAAATGGTTTACATTCTCACGTATTCATTGGACAAATGTAATCTTTTAAATGTCACAAGGTACATTTAAAGAATTGTACTAGAAATATCTGCCGTCTTAGGTTATCAAAAATGAGATGATTAGCAAATAACACTCAAAACATTAGTATAGCTTTCGATTATACTGAAAAAGTTTTTAAATATAAAATTAAAGCTATTCTAATGTTTTAAGTGTTATTTGCTAACTGCCTCATCCTTATAATCTTACTAAACAAAGTGCAGTATAGGTAATAGAGTGGTTCTTATTTTAGAAGTATCTGGAAATCAACGGAACAACACTGAAACTTGTTCGTATAGATGAATAACTAATAACTGTAAATTTTGAGCCATATCGAACATCGCGTAACCGAACCCTAGTCCTCTAAAATTTGGAAAAATCGGTTTATTCCCTATTTTTCATTTTGGTCGCACTCTAATATTAAACAGTCCCAAATTATATATAATATCGATATAGGACGTTAATACGAATCCAAAACATTTATTTATTGAAATCGGACTAAAAAAATAATTATTTTTTAGTTACATCATATTTGTATATTTTCTAGATTTCATTTTATTAATCTTGTGATACTCTTCAATGGTTAATAATAAAAACTCCGTCAATTTTAGTCCGATTTCAATAAATAAACATGTTTTGGATTCGTATTAACATTTACCAGTGTGTTTATTTTCATGAAGCATTTTTGTAAAAAGTATTGTTCTATTTATTTTTTATTTGCATTTTAATAAACGAATATTTTCAAAGAAGATGAATCTTCCCTTAAATAGTCAAAGTCACCCAAGAAATCCCTATATATAAAAAAACAATTTACATAAAAGGTAATCAATTTTGGACAGCTAAAACTTCAATCCCGAGACGCCTCCCGCCAGGACACCACGCCCGGAGGGCGGATACAGCTAGTAATATATATGTTGGCCATATAAAATAAGGGTGGACCAAAATGTTCGATATTGCTCAAAATTTACAATTATTAATTTGTTATCTATACGAACAAGTTGCTGGGTTGTCCCGTTGATTTTCGCATATTTTGAAATTCCCCATATACGCTAAAAACCACTCTAATATGTATACATAATATTTGTACTTCTTACAAATAGGTGATGATATTTCTTGCTCATGTGAGCACAAAAGAGGTAGTTTTCTTAAATGTGCTTAAGTGAATTAAGAAAAATGTATTATTATTTGAAAAAAGTACAAATGATAAAAATATACGAGACGCGCATTGTGTTTTAACTAGGATAGTCATGTTTTTTGTTTTATATTTATGTATGAATTGAATGTTCCGACTTTTTACTAAATAAACCAGGTTTGTCAAGTCTTTTAAAATTTACGAAAATAAAAGAAAATCAAGACCCTCTTCCTTTATTTCAAATGGATTAAAATTTATACACGACTAACAACTTATGAAATTTTTTAAGTAAACCAATTTAAAAAAAAATTGTTAGAGCCGTTTTTGAGAAAATCAAAAAAATCTTTCATCTAAACCAGGGCTGTCCAACCCGTGGCCCGCGGGCCGCATGCGGCCCAGTACCCTTTGAATGTGGCCTAACATAAAATCATGAATTTCCTTAAAACATTGAGATTTATGGTATATGTAAAGATATATGGCTTTTATTCCCTTTTTGTAAATATGTACAATACGTGAATCTTTTGTCAAGAATGAAATTCACTAAAAGCAAAATTATAAGTTCAACTACATATATAAGACAAAAAAAAAATAATGAAGTTTCGAATATTTAAAAATTCTTCTTCTCATATTTTCATTTTCTAAAATATTTATTATTTCAATAATTTATATGCTACGACACTAACCAAGTCTATAAGTTATCATTCTAGTAGAAGGAGACAAAAAATTGGGGTTTTCTAAAACAATCACAATTAATTGATAATTTCTCGACTGGACTAAAACATGTCAGGACTTGTCTTTTAGATCTTTGCACGTTCTTACATGTCAATAGATAATGGATAATCAGGGATTATTATATCAGTGACCATTTTAAAAAATAAATTATCATTCCTCATATCCTTCTTAAATCCAATTCGATTTAAATCAGGGCTAGCCATTTTTTATCTTATATAGTTGAGCTTATAATTTTGCTTTTAATGAATTTTATTCTTGAAAAAACTTCACGTATTTTACATTCATATTTCGAAAAAAGGAATAAATATATATCTACATATAAATCTCAATGTTTTAAAGAAGTTTATGATTTAATGTAGGGCCACACTCATTGCAGAGCTGGGCCGCATGCGGCCCGCTGGCCACGGGTTGGACTCCCTCTTTGCTCTTTTTTTCTGGGCTCTTTTCAAGTGCTATGGGAGAAGTATTTTGAAAACAACCTCACAACTAGGTATTGAAACCTCATGCATTCTAATCAGATTTTCTCATTTAAAATGTACCGTTTCAAATCATTTTTTTTTCATTTTTTATCATTGAAAATGTTTATAGGAAGGTTACTAAAACATGAAAAATGAACACTAAAAAATTCTGGTTGAAATTTATAATTAAGTTTTGAATATATTTTAGCTGATTTATTTATAAAATAATTAAAAACTATGTATTTGTTTAGTAATGGTAATGAATATTCAATATTGAATAGGAACGATGGAGGCAACATCTGATATCGCCTTTCTTCTTTCACACTTAAATTGAATTCTCCTTTTCTTTTATTTGAAATTAATCCTGATGCATTTACATGGTGACGCATGAATTTATTCTTTGTTAAAGTAACTTAATAATCATTGTTTTTTAAACTAAAAAAATGTCTTTAAAATGCAAAGCAAAGCTCTCTCTGTTTGCATATCGTTAGAAGTAAGTTTAAATGCCAAAAGAAGTTTTAACTATAAAGGTATAAATTTCTGTTTGTTCTATTTAATTATAATTGAAATCATATCGAGATAGCATTCTAAATCCTAATTTGAATAAAATTTTATAATTAGAATAGAAGACAATCCTTTTTGGAATTCAACTTCAATTTGCTATCTAAGGGCCAGTTTCATAAAACTAAGATGACCCTAAGCTAGGAAGATCCTGGGGTTACCTCTCGAAATGTGTTTCATAAAAAACAGAAGGTGATCGCAAACTTAACTTTTACTCTCCGAAATTGATGGGTTAATCTTTATCCTGGGGTTAACTCTGTTTTTATTTATTGACATTAGAAAAACATTTTATAGGTTAGAGTTTATAATCAAAATATTATAAACGTATCGTGAATTTCAACTTATTACACAGGTAATTTTAAATATTTTAAGTTTATATATTTTTTTTAAATAAAGAAAAAATAATTATTTTATTTTCCCATAGGTTAAAAATGGAAAATTTCCGTAATCGAAAGCCTTTCTTCGGCAAGGTTTTTATCGTTTGCTTTTTAAATTTTTGTATTTATTTCTTAGAATAAAATTAGATCGGAAACGATTGGAGTTAGCATTAAATTCTGATGCCAAATCATCCCATATTTTTTTCTTTAAATTGGCATCAGAATCTGAACGCTTAGATTCCAACACACCTTTATATTTATTTACGAGAAAAACAAGACGTTTCTTCAGTTCTATTGTGAAATTGGGAGTTATTTTACTCTTAATTGAAGATTGGTCCATATTCTATCTAAAATTTAATATTCAATTATTCAATGCATTTCAAATTTTTAAAATTTCATAATTTGTCTCAGTTTTGTTGTATCTATTGTGACAACACACAAATTCCCTTCCCACCTTCTATCAGTGAATTAAATTTTTTTTTTAAGAAAATGTATTTTTTTATATTAAGTCTTATTAGTGTAAAAGAAAATTTGAATATTCGAATAAAATGATATTCAATTTATAATAGATAAGAAGTGTAAATCAGAGTGGACAGTGCGTGACATCTGTTGGTTAAGAACTTATTAGACGATAATTGAGATGGACTGACCCTGGATTGTGTCGCCTCTAGCGGTAATTAATTGCTAATTGGCCAAGTAACGCCAAGCCGTTTTAGGATTAGCAAAAGTGACCTTGACCTGAGTAGATGCCATCTGAGGGAGTCCTCTCGATAAAGTGATCAAATTCCCTGTTTTTTTTTTTTTTTTTTTTAATTATTAAAAAAAACAAAAAAAAACAAGAAATTTGATCACTTTATCGGGACTCCCTCAGATGGCATCTACTCAGCACTTTATCGAGAGGACTCCCTCAGATGGCATCTACTCAGGTCAAGGTCACTTTTGCTAATCCTAAAACGGCTTGGCGTACTTGGCCAATTAGCAATTAATTACCGCTAGAGGCGACACAATCAGGGTCAGTCCATCTCAATTATCGTCTAATAAGTTCTTAACCAACAGATGTCACGCACTGTCCACTCGATTTACACTTCTTATCTATTATAAATTGAATATCATTTTATTCGAATATTCAAATTTTCTTAAACACTAATATGACTTAATATAAAAAAATACATTTTCTTAAAAAAAATTAAATTCACTGATAGAAGATGAAGAATTTGTGTGTTATCACACTATATACTTACTTTTTACCACTTTATTTTTTATATGATTATATAGAAAAAAAATTTTTTGATTGTTTATAAAAGAATACAAGACATTCATTTATTTAATGAATACAAAACAAAACAAATTTAAACATAATTGTTTTTTTTTCTAAAAATAACTAAAATGCAGGGAATTTCGCCATTGACAGCCTATTTTCCTACCCTTGACTCAGGGTGAGCTAACTCGACCCTATTTTGTTTTATGAAATTCATATTGTTTGGAACTCCAGGGCAACTCTCAACCTAGAGTTGAGTAAGGCGAGGATTATTTTTATTTTTATGAAACTGGCCCTAAGAAAGATAATAATATCAGATTTAGTTAACTGATGAAAATGTATTCAGTCTTGACTAAGAGTAATTGAATCGTTTCTATTGTATTATAAAAATACGTTTGATTTACCAGTTCAAAGAATTGAAGTTTTAATCAACTGGTGTGTGCACCACATAACTTTCACTTACAACTTCGTCTTCTTTGAAATCATCAAACCATTTTCCCCTTCCAAATCAATTCACTCACAGTGATTTACACGAAATGAAAAAAAAATAATAATACAAATAACTGGTGATACTTTTAAGCATCATTTTTTAGAAAAAAACTAAAAGCCACCACAACCTTTAAGTAAAGTAGGGGGTAGTTCGGGTACACTGACACAAGGGGAATATTGATTGAAAAGTTTTTATTTTGCCGAGAGTAGCAGAGTTGTTGAATCATAAACAGAAACAAAGAGGTTGTCCTCTACTTAATTCAAATAAACAAATAAATAATAATTAGTAGAGATTGTGGTGTTGGTGCAAGGTGAAACATCTTTAATAAAGATAAGAGTAAATAACTATAAATAATATATATATATTTTATATATATTGAAAAAATAATTTTTCATCTTTTAATTTTTTAATTAAGTGACCAAGAATTCTTAACTCATAGTAAATGAATATCACATATAATATTTATTTACTCTTATCTTTAATATATATTTAAAAAGTTGATATTCGCATTCGCATTCGCGAATATGGGAAATCGAACATTCATTACATCAATGCTTCTTAACCTATTGGTGGTGACCCAATTTTGGGTCGCAAAGCAAATTCTTTGAATCGCACAGTGTCGTTAACCAAATATTTTACCTACTAGATTTATTTTCAATAACTTTAAAAATACATTTTGATTTATTCAATATTTTTTAAAAATGAAAATATGAAAAGCATGTACTTTTTCATTAAATTTTCCTTGGATAGAAAAGTACCCTTGTTTATCTTAATTAAAAAATATATATATAATAGGTATTATTTGAAATAATTTTTAAAAATATGAAATTAATAAATATTATAAAACAATCGATTATTAATAATTATATTCAATTTTTAACGAAATTGATTCATTAGTTTTTATGAAAATGGTAAAAAGATAGAAAACCGTAACAAATGACTCGAGAAAGAAAACGATCTTATTTGATCAATTTCATCTATCTGGAGGTTCATTATATATGAATACCGGGTGACTCTCGACCCAGCCTCTTGATAAAACAGACAAAAAATATTATAAATGATAAAGAAAACGATCTTATTTGATCAATTTCATCTATCTGGAGGTTCATTATATAAGAAAATACCATTTCGATTAAGAATTTTGTAGTTTAAAAGAAATTGTATGAAAAGATTCAATTTCTGAAATCAAATCAACTAGAAATGGCAAAAAGTTTTTTTCATTACATATTTATTCAAATCTATTGAAATTTCGGATCTATGTGTTATTGTCTTTATCTTTTATATCAAATATTTATGAGGAAATCTCGATTTTAAATGGTAGTTTATTTGAAGTTCAATTTGAAAAAACGCTATTAACTCCTTTGAAAATTTTATAAAAAATATGAAATTAATAAATATTATAAAACAATTAATTATGAATCATTTAATACTATTTTGAACAAAATCGATTAGGTACTTGTCAAAAACCATCTGAACATTCTAAAAAACAGATGTTTTTTTAAATCAAGAGATGCCTTTGAAAAAGTTAAAAAGTCATATGAAATGAAATATTGACTTGTGGCATAGAGGTGGCCTTTGAAAATGTTTCTAAAAAGGCCTTTCATGACGGTTTTCGGAATTTTTAACCATTTTCTCAATAAGTACTGAATCGATTTCGTTTTACTTTTATATTTTTAAAAGAAATTTCAACGAAGTTTTAGCGTCAAATTGGACTTCAAATAAACTACCGTATAAAATCAAAATTTCCTCATAATAAATATTTGATATAAAAGATAAATTACAATAACACACAAATCTAAAATTTCAATAGATTTGAATTAATATCTAATGAGAAAAAAAATAAAACTCTTTGTCATTTCTAGTCGATTCGCCCCAGGAGAGAAGAAATTGAATCTTTTCATAAAATTTCTTTTAAGCTACAAAATTCTTAGTCGAAATTCTATTTTCTTATATGATAGACATACCGTGAACCTTCAGATAGCCTTAAAATAAGATTGATTTCTTTCCTATTTACAATTCTTTTGGTTTGTTATATCGAGAGATGTCTCGCCCACCCAGAGAGACATTTGTCCATTCGCTCTACATACAATTTTGGAATATTTTTTAACGCCTAAACTATTAATTTTAGACATTTCAGTCATATTACCTTTTCTTTTGGAATTAATTTTTTCTTTAATAAAGGTTTTTATATGAATTTGTTTACCTCAAATGTTTAGGCAGTAATGGTGAAATTTATGTGGAAAGTTAGATAAATATAGCTCTAGCGCCCTAAATATTGTACATATTAAAAAACTCTAATGAAGAAACATTTTGATATTTTGATTTTCTAAAAGAAAGTTGATTATCTATAATGAGCTCCGATGACTATTTATGTAACTAGCTAGAGAGGATTAAAATTTCAAAATTTAATAATTTTTTCTGAGAAAGGTAAACGTTATTTTACAAAAATAAAAGCGGTTTTAGATAAAGGGTGGCCCCTAGTATTAAGGTAAAAAGTTTTATTGAAATCTGAATCATCAACCAAATTCGAAATTTTATGAATCAAAAAATTTCCTGGCCAAATCATTGGGCTTGAATTTTTATATTAAAAAATATTTACATTAAACATAACTCGAAAACTATTAATTTTAGACATTTAACTCATAATAACTTTTTTGATGGGAATTAAATGTACCTTAATCAAAATCCTTATATGAATTTGTTTACCTCAAAGTGTTAGCCAGTAATGGTGAAATTTGAGTGGAAAGTTAGATAAATTCTCCCAATAAAACTCATTGTTCCCCACAGAAAAATCTAAACTCCCTTATTACGAGGCATCACTTATGTATTTCTCATTAAATTCTTTGGTTACTTCCAAAAGTAAATTCTATTAAAAAGTTATTTGATCTCCAATCGGATAACTTTAATTGAAACTCTCTGTGGTGTTAATCAACTCTCTTTTAAGACCAATTTATAGTAATTTCTATTTTTCTTATTTTATTTTATTTTTATTTATTTATTTTTTAGTTTAAAAATTTTATTTATTTATTTTTTAGTTTAAAAATTTTATAATTTAAATTTTTTAACTCCCCCCCCCCCTGCTTCAATTTCAACCAAAATCTATTCGGTTCTTAATGTCAATATACAAAAACTACCAATAAAATTTCGTTTTGATATTCCCCCTAGTTTTTGAGCCAGAGTGTAGGTACACAAAATTTGGCAACATACTTTCTTACTAATAGTCAAAACAATACAAGTGCTCTCATAGGAAAGCACTTAAGTCCACAAATCACTTTTTTCAAATCAGTCTACCCACTGAATTCTCTATGATGATGAGAATTTTATATAATAAACGGCTTAAGCAGTTATACTGTTAATTCTTTAAAATTTATTCAAATTCTCAACATCATAGAAAATTAAGTGTGTAGACTGATTTAAAAAAAAGTCATTTTTGAGCTTAAGTGCTTTCCTATCAATTATCTCGAAAAATATAATTTTTGGACGTTCATTTTTTGTAGATAATAAGGCCATGATTTCGCTCAATTTATTTTAGATATTAATGAACGGAAAGGGGGGGGTTCAAAACGATTTTTACTTCTATCAGTAGCCAAGTATTCGATTCAAAGGTAAAATTATAATTTTTTTTCTTTTTTGCTCACTGTATTGAAAAATAATAAAAATCATTTTGTCTGTGTGTCTGGATTCAGATACCCAAGAAAATTTAAGAATGAAAAGTCGTAGAAAGTTTGTTCTTTTCGTAAAATATTTGCATTTCCAATACAGGGAGCTAATTAGATTTGGAGGATTTTCTAGCTTTACTAGTAGAAGTTTCTGGTTCAAAAATAAAGAAAACATAATTTTTGGAATGATTTTATTCACGTATTAAATCAATGTTATAATATAGGCATAAATGAACAATTTATTTTATATTTAAGTTTAATATTAAGTAATTATAAAGGCGTCCCTATCGTAAATAAGTTTTTACTTTTTATTATTTAATAAATGCTTGAATGAGCGATTGTTTAATAGAATCTGATCAAGGAATAAAACGCTGATAGATTGATCTCCTTTCTTAAGAGTTAAGGCATTCCAAGGATGCCGAATACAAATCAAAGTTATAGTCTCGAAAAATATTAAAATCAAAAAGTTTGGTATAATAACATTTTCAATGCCCTTTTACCATTCAATTATCATCTTATAATAAAACACACAGAATTGAATGGATGGAGGGAAGAATGAGGATTCGGAAGAACTAATTGGGAATTAATATTAAATCGGAAAAGAGATTTTTTTATTTAATTAGTTTTTTCCTCTTATTAAAAACAAGGACTAAAAAGATGATCAAGGACTGTCCTTAGTCGATGGTGGAGAAGTAATCTCCGAAGTCGAAGCTCAAATACAATGTATACATTAATTCATGTAAAATGATTGGTTCAATAAAATTAAAAAAAATGTATTTAATTACTTAATTAAAAAAAAAATAATAAAACACACAATTGAAGGAGACAATAAAAGAGTGTGTCTTCTTCAATATATAAAAATTCTGCTACCCTTGGCAAAAAAACTTTCAATTTAATGTAAAAACACACAATAATATGATATAAATTAATGCTTTAAAATCCTTACTTTTATTTTTAAATGACATTCTCCTAAGGCATTGTTATTTAATAATAGAATTATGAACGATCTCTATTCCTTTAGAGCTAAGGCATTGCAGGGATGCCAAAAACAAGTCTAAACCTATTTATTTAGACTATCAGATCATTTGTGTCCGCCTCCATGGTGTAATGGTCAGAATAACTGACTGGCAACCCGGAGGTCTCGGGTTCGATTCCCGGCTATACCCAGACATTTTTTCTGTAAGTATAGGGTCTGGTAATAAAAATTAAGTGGGAGATAAATTTAACCTAATTTATCGCGCGGAGAATTTACCACTGCTCGAAGCCTCTAAAACCTTAGTAAATTGGATATTGGATTGTATCTATGTTTCTGAGATTGACTCGTGATCCCGTCTTCTTTTCCTTCTACTCTGTTCTTTTCACGATGGAGGGGCCAGCCCATACAGGCCTTTAGGGGATGCATATTCTAGTGTATCTCCTTCTCACATCAATATCATTAAAAAAAATTTCTTAATTTCTATTATTTTTATAGGCTTTTGACTCTAGGTGAGAAAATGTTTAATCGAAATGAAAATAAGATTTAGATATTTATCATCAAATTAAAAATTTAGCTAAACTGCAAACAGAGCACCGAGTTTTGAAAAAGTTTCACTTTTCCTCTAATTTAAAGTTTGATACATAGATAAATGATATATACCTACAGTCGAACCAGTGGCGGAACTACAATACTGCACGACCCCGCAACGCTAACCAAATTTATTATTTGTTAATTATACTAAAATTGTCCCCATTTAAATTAGAATAAAAATACACTGATAAAAAAACATACAGTTATAGTTTAGAAAAATAATAAAGTGCTGTGCGTTTTCTAGAATAGGATATAGGGCAAATAAATTCTAATTCTTTTTCGATGCCCCTTTTACCATTGAATTCTCATCTTATAATAAAACACTCAATAGTGTGGTATAAATTAATGCTTTAAAACCCTTAGTTTTGAAAACATTCAGTTTCTTCACTGGGGCAGTGCGAGTCGAATATAGAAATGGGAAAAGGGTTTAATTTTTTCCTAATCATATATTCAATTAAATCTATTGAAATTTTATATCTATGAAATATTTTCTTTTATCTTCTAATCAAATAGTTTTTATTAGAATATTTGTATTTTAAAGGGTAGTTTATTTGAAGTCTAATTTGAAAAAACGCTAATTACCTAAATGAGTTAAAAGAAGGTCATCATTGTAAAATTGAAGAAAATTGCTTAAGTATGATCTACAAAAAGTAATTAAAAGAATTTGTCTTTTGGAGGGGGAGGGGGTCGCGACATGAACATATTTCTCAAATTTGGGCCGCGGTCTTAAAAAGGTTAAGAACCACTCTGTTATATATATATATATATATATATATATATATATATATATATATATATGTGTGTGTGTGTGTTTATTTACATCAAGCAGAGGACAACCTCTTTGTTTCTCTTTATGATTGATACAACGATCACAATCATCAAGGTTGTTGAAGAAGTTCGTTTCAGTACTCCTAAGCAGCTCTGCAACGCAACTTTAACTGTACAAGTAGGATAAGGGATTCACTGGCTAGTTTCCTGTTATTGGCAACGGAAGTGTATAATCTGACAAGGAATTTAGATGTGAATTTTGAATGAGGATGGACTAATCGATTAAGCACAATCGATTTCACTAGAGACTTGGCGATATATAGGTCGTTCCAGTTGAGTTTCTATTGGTATTTATTTAATGGGCAATTTACTTCGAATTTGATGCGGGAATGTAAAAATCAATGCATCAGTAGTTTAAAATAAACTAAAAGAAAAACAGAACGGCTAAATGAAGAAAATAACCAATCGCTTAAAATGTCCATCTAACTAGGTCATGAAATTATTAACTTTAGTCGTGATTTTATTCAAGATAGCCGAATCTCTTCTCTCGACAAATCGAATTTTTATAGATTTTCAAGGGAGAATATTTTTGAATTTATGTTACTTCTGTTGAACATGAAATTAAAAGGAAAGCTTATACTCCAAAAATCGTCAACCTGACCCACTGAAAATATGACAAGAAGCAGATCGCTATAATAAGGAAGCTGAGAATATTTATTAACTTAGGAATCAATAAACTTCTTGGGCTCTTTTAGCAGTTTAATCAAAATTTTCTTATTTAGTTTTTGATATTCAAAATAATAGCCTAAGTTTTGGTTTTCAAAATGATTACGTGCGTTAGGTCTACGGCTAGCCCTATGACCAGGGTCGGATTTTAGCACAGGCTGCAGCCTATGGGCACACAGCACAAAGAGTCTACTTTTTTTTAATATATTGAACAAAGTTTCAATAAGAGTCAGGCACGTTTATTTTTATGATTTTAATTGGATAATTGCTGAAAATGCGGTTTTTTAGGTTAATTAAAAAAATATTTTCGCCGACAAAAAAGTTGAGATCCAAACGGGTACCAAGTTCCATAGCAGATCCTTGAACCATAGCTATAGGAATGTACAACGTTCTTCAATTGATGTGGGCGGTGGAGCCAATGTTGGAGAGGGTGAGAGCGGCTCCTCTAAAGGCCTCGCAAAAACTGGAGATCGTGCGTCTTCATGTTATCCCATCGGCTATTCACCCCCTTGTGTTGGGGAGGAGTACAGTCGGTCAATTAACAACGGCCGACATAAAGGTTCGATCTCTTGTTAGATCGATCTTTAAACTCCCCCGTGACACGCCTACAGCATACTTCAGGCCAAGATACGGGATGGCGGACTCGGACTGCCATCCCTAGGGTCTTTAATCCTTCTCCTGGTGCATGTGCGGCTCGGTAGAATGAAGAATTCTGACTACTCAGCGGGCAAAGCAGCGATGAGTCGCAATCATGCACCCGGAGGTTTTCTTGGGCCGAACGAGCTCTTCAAAGGTTTGGCGGCGTGGAGGGTGTTGGGGCTTACTGGCGCGAGAGCCTAAACGGTAGTGTCGATGGCCGGAATTCGGAGATGTGAGCGGGGGCGAGGCTAAGACCGCTTCTGCCGTAAGATCCAGTAGGGGGAGACGGCCGGAAGGGCTCCCAATGTGCCGGGCTGGGTGCAGAATGACAGAGACAACTGCGCACATCATCCAGGGTTGCGATAGGACCTCGGATGGACGGGTCAGGAGGCATGATGCGGTGGTCCGATGTCTGGCAAAATCAAATAAAAAAAACATGCACGTCGAGTTGGACTACTTGTACTCCACCTCGGTGGGCAATCGGAAGCCAGACATCGTGGCTAAGGACTCGAAGGGTGTGGTTTGTGTGTTAGACGTCCAGATCATTTCCGCGCTTGCTGGATTGGGTGTTACCCACCGAAACAAAATATAAGGCAGTGGCACCCCTCATCACCCTGGGTATATCCCAAAAGACATTTAACAATCTCACGTATAGGGCGATGAAGGGCTCTCTCTTAAACTTTTACATTTTTAATAAAAGAAACGTATAGCCAATGTTAATAGTATATATAAAAAAAAAATAATAATAATAATAATGAAGAGACCTAGGATTTATCCGAAGTCACTCAATGACCCGCTCTATTAAATCTTAGCCTGTACGTGTACATATATTTTATTTTTGTTTTTATTCATATTTTTTATTAATTTTTTTTTATTTGTTAATTTTTTTTTTTTTTTTTATTATTTATTTATTTATTTGTTTGTTAATTTATTTTTTCCATTCATAATTTTCATTTTAGTTTTTTATTGATTTGACATAATATGTATAACATTTTAACAAGCTACTACTATAAATAGAATGAGAGAACTGTAAATATTACCACCGTCTGTATAAACTAATTTTGTCATCTACTTATCTGTTGTAAAAGGAGGCCCCCTCCTGCGCGGGCAAAATAAATAATATTATAGGACTTAGGAATCTTGACTATTCACGCCTGTCCAGCATTGTTTTTGCATTTAATAACAAATTCTAATCTGGTTCGAGAGCATGAAGAAATAAAAGTTGTCTGGTGTGATATAAATCAAGTTGTTGTCTAATGGGGGTCTTCAAAACGAGATCTTGCCCGAGTGGAAAATTTTCCGCGGACCAACCCTGAGTTTTTTAAATTCCAATTAGTTCCGATTTTTCCTATTTGTGCCCCCAGGCTATTCCGCCCGTGGCGGACGCCTCTCTCCCCACGCTCTCAATTACGGCTCTGTTTGAGCTGTTTGGGTTTTCGAATCCGGACAGACGGACACATAAAAAGTATCTTTGAAAAATATTTTTCTCTTCGTTTTAAAGATTTCTAAACAAGAATAAAAAAATTTCAATTTTTGAATAAATTCAATACTTATGCCGCCCAGGGGATTTTCGCCCACTGACGCGTCTAGTTGATGGAATAAATTAATTGCGGGTCTAGAGTTAAGTGGAAAAGGTTAACGACATTTTGCAAAATACTCTATATATAGCATCCTTATTGAACAATTATGATTGATTTGGTTTCAATAATCCCTGCATTGATATATCGGTAACCGCAAATAATTGAATAAAACAACAGTTGCTCTCTAGTACCTAATTGATTGAATGTATTCTTCGATACAAAGGTTTCAATTAATGCGTACAGAATAGAAGCAGCTCAAGTCAGGCTTTATATCTATCTATATTTCATAAAGCGAAGCTATTTTCTTGATTGCTGACCCCGAATTAATTAATTAGAGGTAGTTTCTAAATAATTAAATCTTTTCTCTTAGGCTATTACATAATAAAATTAAAGCTACCTTTCCAAAAAACAATTAGCTGAATGTGTTGGCTATTTCATGTCTTTTTATCGCCGTTAAATATTATCTCTACAATAACAAATTTCAATGATTATTTATTTCTAAAATAGACATCCTATTATTAATAATACCTAAAGCTCAATCGACGTGGGTTTGTTCTAAAATCATGTTTAGTTGCTCAAAGGACTTTGATGGAATTTCACTGAAAGCACCTGGTCATAACAGGACATTGTTTTTCATTTAAAATTGTGGCGTGAGGTAAAACATGTACTTCGATATTGATTCAATTGATCTGGAAATTTCTGGAAAAATAAGACAAGATTAAATATTAGTACTAAATTCAATTTGCTAATTAATTTTAAAATATGTAATAAGCTACATAGGGTTTTAAAATAAATTATTTAATGAATTAAGTGAAAGACACTGGTTTGTTTATTTATACTATTATCATAATAAAGTATTAATAAAATATAAAATCATTCAGTAAAAGTATTATTATGGGTTTTTTGAATAGTAAGTTCTAAATCTAGGTAGCCCAAATTATAATCAGGTCTCCACATCGGGACTATAAACATTTTGGAACCAGAACGAATGAATATTCTCTCTCTATATAACGAGTATCGTTTTGGTCCAAGTTTTATGGCCATTTCTAGAATAATAGAAATTAAGAAATTAATCTCTAATAGTCCAAAACAGGTTTGAATTTGTATTTGGCATCTTTTCAATACTCGTTATTCATTCTCTGAGGTTTCATTCTTAAGTTATCGTAAGTATCGGGATAAGGATACACGTTTCAGACATTTTCACATATATTGAGCCAAAAAAAAAAATCGACCGAATTCAATATTAGTTCAGCGAATTTTGTCCCCCGGGCATACTAAGTAATTAGTAGATATGTATATGTGTTTTTGTTTTGTTTTAAATAAAAATGTAATTATTCATAAAAGATATATTACGTAGGTCTTAAATTACATTTGTTTAAATAGAAATAAATCTAATTTGGGGTTGTCCAACCGCATACGGCCCAGCACTGCAATGAAAGCGGCCCGACATAAAATTATAAACTTCCTTGAAACATTAAGATTTTTATGTACTTACTGGAAACATATCCTGAAATTTTTTTTTGTGAAATAAGAAGAAATTGGAAAATCATCGCAAAAGTTTTCGAAGAATAAATGGGCAGATTTTCAATTTTTAATGTCGAAAAAAATATCAAGATTTTGGAAAAAAATAATCCCAATTGTGGCATATTTTGACTCTATTTTTATTAGAAATAAATATTTACTTGCAAACTTTATGATTGAATGTATTTTCAATTAGAGATTGAAGTAAAGAAAAAATTAATAATGTCTCTTTATTAAAATTTTATTGAAATTATCTAACCAGAAACAAATACTACTGGCTCCACAATATTTATTTACTTTTAGAAATATGAATATATTAGGTACGCAATGCTATTTTCAAGAATAAAATTCACTAAAACCAAAGTTATAAGCTCAGCTTTCAGGTAAAAAATTAATAAATAAATAAATAAATAAATATTTAAAAACCATTCTTCATCTCATATTTACATTTTCTAAAATATTTATTATTTCAGTAATAAAAACTTTTGAAGTTCTAAATGATTTATAAACAATATTCTGAAGGAAAAGTATTCATAGATATTGGGCTATGAAATTTTCGATTCTTTATCATGGTGTATTACATTATTCTACATTATTAACTATCTTTTTGTATTGAGAAATATCAATAGAATTACTATATTTTATAGGCGACCCTAAGCATTTGTTTTTTCTTCAAATGCTGCCCGTGTAAGCCAAAAGATTGGACACACCTGCTTTAGTAGTTGAGTTGTTTATCGAAAGAGAAGTTCAAGCTCAAGCTATCTATATTGAAGATTTTTGTAGAGAAAATCTCATCAAAATGGACGATGTTTGGACTTATAATTGTTCTCAAATTTGGCTGGCAGCTTAAAAAGGTTAAGACTGGTTTACAATAATAGATATTACATGTTAATTTTAGTTAAGTATTTGAAAAAATAGTAGAAATCGAAATATTAATATTGAGATCATTTATTTTTTTAACTGTGAAATAAATATATAAATAAAGAATGGATAGAATAAAGAAAATTCAAAAAAGAATGGAAAGAAAATATCACCTGGAAGAAGCGTAAGAGCGTGCAGAATCACTGGAGACTCCTCTACGCGAGAGTCCTTGCTGGAAAGCGGGGTTCACAATTCACGTCGCATGGGCTCAAGGAGGCATAGAGTCATTGTGGGAAGTGAACTTTGGACCCTGCAATAGAGAGTACTAGTTATTGTACAAACACCTATTAGTTAAAAGGGAAATCCTAGAAGTATTGAATTGATTTTTTCCAATTCGAGCAAACAGGTCGGAGCTTGTTTACGAGCAAGTCTGAGATTTTTTTAGAACCTCTCGCAATATACAATTAAATTATAATTCCTATATTATAAACTGTAACTAATTACGTGTATTAAAAGAAATTATCTTTTAAGATATGTTTTACCATATATAGGTACGATTGTTTTCTATTTATTCTAATCAAGCATTGTAAAACGTATACGAGTAAATGCAATTTAAATCTGAATATAAAAACTAATTTGACTAAAAATCAATATAATTATTATTATAATTACTGAATACTAGCTGTTATGCATGATTTTATTACATGTCAGAAGAGTTAACATATATTCACCCTCTCGGGAATGTAATATCATCAATAGCACCTGGATTACTTTAATCTACATAATAACTATTATTTTTTATTGAGAAATATTAATAGAATTAGTATATCTTATATCTGGCCCGAAGCATTTGTTTTTTCATCAAATGCGGCCCGTGTAAGCCAAAAAGTTGGACACCCCTGATCTAATTAATAAATTAAGTCTATCTCTCTTATTAAATATTTTAGTTAGAATTATTTGTATGGGCATTGGAACTTAAATATTATTCTCATTTCCCTCACTATTTCTCTTAAGTTGTCGTCTTCTCTTTTCTCTCTTTTTCCTTCTAGGTAATTTTTCACAAATGAAGAAATAGTTTTAACGAATCAGCTAGATATATGTATTTAATGCTATGAGGTCTTAAGATTAAGAAAACTTTAATCAACCATATTTAAATATGTTTCAATTTGAATCAACCCTTCCTTGCAAATTATCTTTTTTAGTGTTTCCTAAAAGGACAGTACGGGACCCTATTGCTGTCGCAACAATGTCTGTCTGTCTGTTAAAGCATAGTGGCTCATAAACTAAAAGCATACAAGCTTGAAAATTAGAAATTATATGAATTCATTTTCCCGAAAATCAAAAATCTTATTAAAAATTTAATCCAATGATTATTTTGGGACGGTCGAATTTTATGTGGGGTCAAAAATAATCATAGAATGTGAGGTATGCCTGTAAGGACTTCTTTGCGTAGAATTAGTTTGCTTTAAAATGAAGATGGGAGATAGTTTTAAGTAATCATTTTTCGGTAATTTCTACTATATCTATCTGCGTTTAGAAATGGCTTGACTTAAAAGTATGAAAAAATTCTACGAATTCCTTCATTCTTTCGTTATCAACGACAAATAAGAACGGATTTGATATCGCAAGTATTTTGTAAGTTATAAGTAGAGACCGGATTTTTATGCAGTAAAAACTGCCAAAATATGCAGTTAAAATTGCTGAAATTTGCAACTAATATGCAGAATAGGTTGAATTATGCAAATATATGCAGTAAAAGATGGCAAAATAAATTTTTTTATGCACTAAAATATTAAAATTGAAGACAAAAAGACCATATAATTGAAGGGGTGGTATGAAAGAAATAAAACTATGTGTCAAATATGTACTTTTATTGCGTAAAAAATTGCACAAATTTCTCATTAGGTATATACCGATATATAGGTATATATATATATATTTTTTTATTTATTGTCACCGGGAACACAGCCCATTTAGACAGCACATCAGTAAAGTGTTAGTAGTGTTAGTGAGGGAATCAAGATTTAGTCAGTCGAAATTTTATCTACACCCGGGCCTCCCGCTTGAACATCGTCATAAATCAACATAATAAATATAATAATGTTTCAAAAAATGTGAACGAAAAAATACGGAGGGGGGGGGGGGTAGTTTTATTTAACAGACACGATTGTATTATACTCCTTTTATTTTATTTATTTTATATTAACAAGCTTTTCATATTGACGTACCTACAAATAATAAACTAATAAAATAATGCAAATATTTGAACGGCTCTGATTCCTTCACCAATTTACACACACTTTCACACAAACACACGAACACTCAATGCCCAAAATTCGCTATAGTTACCGAAGGCCTTAAAAAAAATAATGTTTTATTTCTTCATTTTTTTTCATTCTTTCTCCGAAAATTTACTTTTAAAAAATCTGTATTTTGACCAAAAAATCCTTCAAATATGCAATTTATGCAATATTCTTCAAATGTGACCTTCTCCGAGAAAAGGGACCTAGTGTGTGAAAATGAAGTTTTGAGAAAAAGGCATTTAAAGTTTAATAACGCATTATCACTTTGAACACACCTTCAGTTTGGAGATGCGATTTGGTATGGTTAGTTATGATTGGGTGCCGACTTTGGTGACGTCATGCCTATGTGGTGACGTATTTTTTGTAAAAATAACTATAAGAAAGGAAAAGAATAAAGTGACGCTTCGGTCTTGTGCTAACTGTATAACGAGTGTTATCAATATCTCAAAAGTTGTTTCGCAATTTTGGTTCTTTTGTAATTTTGTTACTAAGCTGATGTTAATTTGAAGTAATTTTTATAATCTTATTCTACACCCTTTTAGGTACCAGAATCCACTTTTAAGTCCAAACCCGTTTTTTGACACACTGGGTCCCTTTTCTCGGAGAAGGTCACAAATATGCAATTTTATGCAATATTACTCAAATATGCAAAAATATGCAGTATAAAATTTAACCCACAGTATCCTAGATCCATGATTCGGATAGATAATTGATCCCCTGGGTCGTATGTGGCGACAAACAAAATATGCAATTTCATAGCAATCCGGTCTCTAGTTATAAGTTATGCTGCCCGACTCATACTGGTATGTAGCTGATTTATTTTTTATTTCGTGCATATCTAAGTAAAAGGTACATTTTATGTTACACTTGAGTCCTAAAAGGTTCGTCATTGATATTTTAGTAGATTTAAATAGTTACAAATTATAAAAAGAACAAACCATTTGTTTGTTAAAGATCTCAGATATTCATCAAGTGACTTTGTTCCATTTTGAGCGGAGAGTTTCCGGAGCTTAAGCCATTCTAAATAGCAGATTTTTTATTATATTTTCGATCAATTCTACAGCAATAAAAATAAAAAAGAGAAAAAAATAGAACTCCAATATTTTATTTCTAGTCCATTACGTAAACGTAAAGTATCAAATTAAAATTAGTTGAGTAATTAAATATTTTATTAATTTACTAATGGATTAAATTAAAAACCAATTATAAATAAAGAAAAATAATTAAAACCTTATATTTATTGAAATTTCATAGAGAGAAGATATTTTATTGTTAAATGAGACTTTTCTCAATTTTTATGCTTAGCTATTTGGAAAATGTTTAGGATTAAAACCACCCATGATGTAATTAAAATAACAATAAATTTCAAATTGCGGAAACGATGTTTCGGACTCTTTATCTGAAATTAAGTATTGTTTGTTGTAACGTGAATCAATCAAATAAACGGATTTTCATATGGAAGTATATAAGTTAAATTTGTCGTCTTAATTAATAAGTTTTTTTAAAACTAAGACAACAAATTCTTATGCGGTAGAGTAAATGATGGTGATGCTTGGATAGTTTTATTGTTTCTTTATTTTAGACTTTTTAGATCTAATTATGGGTGTCGGATGTTGTAGGAGAAAAAAAGAGTTTATTTATTGAATTTTTTGTTTTAATGAAAAGTCTTCTTGAAAATAGTTTACAATGTTTATATTTTGTAATAATGTTTAGACACAGCACAGTTTGAATTTTAGACTCTTTAACTTATATACTATATACATATAAAAAATTATATTAATATAATAATTAACCCGAAGATTTGAGTATCTTTTTTTGAAAATTAGATGGATTTTTTCAAAAATACAACTCACGGTGAAAACCAAAATCAAGAAATAATTTAATTAAGGAAAAAATCTAAGATTTTATTAGAATATTTTTACATTGCATATCAGAAGTCTTCGTCCCCTCAGGAGTTGAACCCGAGTACTAACACTCTTGCCGGGCTTGTTAGTTCGACCCTTGAGACAAAAACACACTCTGACATGTAATATATTAAATAATAAATAAATATATTAAGCAATTAATTAAAGCTTCTCTTTAATATATTGCATGTCAGAGTGAGTTTTTATCTCGAGTGTCGAACTAACAAGACTGGCAAGCGTGTTAGTACTCGGGTTCAACTCCTGGGGGGACAAAGTCCTCTGATATGCAATTTAAAAATATTCTACTAAAATCTTAGATTTTTGACCTTAATTAAATTCTTTCTTGATTATATTTAATGTTTAATGTACACCAAATATTATCAATATCTACGATATAATAATTCTTATATTTAAATGATATGAAATTTTGATTATAATAATTTTAACATTATTTATTTCAATTTTCTATTAATTTAAGTATTGATTTATTACTTAGTATGCAATGGCATTCATCATCCGCTTATAGATTGGATTTCTATTTGTAACCGAACTCAAATATACCTATTCTCATTTGAAATGGTTTGCTCAAATCGATTGGGCAAATCGAAATAATAATTGATTCTATGGACAATATGTAGATCACTTGGCTGTTACCCGTGTCATAACTTACCTAAATATAATCATAGTGCTTATGAACAACCAATTTAGAATAACATAAATGAGACTTCCAGGAATTTGGCAGCTTTTGAGGAAATTCAATTTAAATATCAAAAATAAATTTCCATCAACTAATCAGATTGATAGGTCGAATGTAATCCATGTCGTTTTTTGAGGTTTCAACTCGAAATAAAGGTATAAATTTTCAAAAGAAAAATACCGAAATAACAAATTTAAAATCAGATGTCACTCTGCGTTTTATTTAATTTAGTTCTGGTAAAGAAATGCGGAGATTCATAGAAGAGAAATGTATAAAATGTTAGATATAGGTCGCTGGTTGAATTTAACTGTGCTAGAGTCGAGGGGTGAACCGAGATTGGAATTAGAAGAACACTTCTTTGGAATTATGAAGAATTATTTTGGAATTCATTAGATGATGCCCATTTATCTATTGTCTTCTACTTGTAAATGAAATTGGAAGTGGAAGTAGGTGTACACGATATTAGGTCGCGGTTCACCGCTCGGCTAGAATATAGCTAGACTCAATATCTGTGACTGTAAACAGATATTGAACAGAAACCTTTGTTGCGCTAGTAGAATGGGGTACAACAAAATTGAATGAAGTAAAACTTATTTGATTTGATTTTATGAAGTTTATTAATAAAATAAATTACGACAGAGAGGAATTCAGCCAGTAGAGAAAGCCTCTGTAGAATAAAAAGTCCCAATTGTAGAAAACAGTTTCAGATTTAATTAGATAATGCCATCTTTAGTTCTAATGAGAATATTTGCAAACTCAATACATTGAGTGCAGCCAGAGTTGTTATGTATTATTAAACACAAAATTTTAAAAAGATATATAATGTGTGCATCGGACATGGTATGTTCATTACTTATATAGCGCAATCTTCATTCGCTTTTGAGATTGCGCATATAGTAATGAGCTTACCAAGACCGACAGACACATTATATATCTTTCACCTTGCACCAACACCACAATCTCTACTGATCATTATATATCTTTTTTTAATTTTGTGTTTAATAATACATAACAACTCTGGCTGCACTCAATGTATTGGGTTTGAAAATATTATCATTAGAACTGAAGATGGTATTATCTAATTAAAGCCGAAACTGTTTTCTACAATTGGGAGTTTTTATTCGACAGAGGCTCCCTTTACTGGCTGAATTCCTCTGTGTCCTAATTTACCAATTTTTGGACAGCCATCTTTCCTTCATCATCGTTTATTAATAAAAATCGGGAAAACAACTAAAATACAAACGAATTAGAAGTAGTATTATAAAATAAGGATCAGATTTAAATTAGATGAATATAAAATGTAATTATAAGATATGAAAAAATTATTGCTTACAATTATTATTTTTAATTAAAATTAACATTTCCAATATATAATAATTATGAGTTTATAATTAAAAATCAGTGGCGGTTGATGATTTTTTAACCAGGGAATCTGTCCAAAAAAGTACCCTTTATTTTTTGAAATTCTATTTTAATCTTTGCTTTTTTTGCAAATTTCATCGATACATCATTAGATTTTCTAAAAATATATTTTGGGATCTTCGCCCCAAATGGATACTGCTTTGTATGAGTGAGGGTAGGAGTCAGAAATTAAATCTTGTGACTTAAATTCCACAGTCCCTGAGTTGGAAATCGACCGTCTTCCACAATGAATCAGTCTGTCCTATAAGAAAATCTTAAATTTCTCCTAATTCTATTGCTATAAGCTTGTCTATAGCACTCTTAGTTATTTCCGATCTTATATATTGAGAGTTCTTAGAAATCGATTAGTCCAAAGATTCTCGAATCATCTTTATTTATTTCTTTTTTGTATTATTTCTATTTTAATAGTTCCTCAGCGAGAACAATTTTTATTCGACTAAAACTCGTCTGAACTTCTCTTTGACCTGCTTGGACTGGAAGATATACCATGTAGGGACTTCGCAAACCTTCTATCCGCCCCCTTTTCGGAAAAATCATTTTAATTTCCCCTTGAAATTATGCAATAGTTCTATTTCATTTCGAGAACCAATATACTTTTCAAAACAAAACATGTTTTTTATAGAAATATTTGAATAACGGATAAAAATTTGAAAATTTAAAGATCCTCCTAAATTTATGAAAATACTATAAATGTTTGAAATTTTAGGGATGCGCCGCATCCACACCATCTATGGACCGCACGCCACTGGTATACATATAATTGAAGTTAAGCGATATATTATCATAAATAAGAAATATAAAATAATGAAAAAAATATATGTACTCAAATTCAAGGTTTCATAAATTTTGATGAAAGGTTTTAGTCAGAAATTCATTATCAAATATCATAATCTGTATTTTTCCAAACAGGTTTAATTGAGTATTCAGCGCCTGTTGATTTGCAGTAACAGTGATAAAATTATATGAAGACTAGAATGGCTGGAGTAACCTATAATAAATCACACCAAATTTTTTTTAATATTATTTATTTCAATAAATTATTTTTTTCCCAATGTATTAACTAATAATTGAAAAATGGTGAATTCAACTACCAATTAGCAAAATAGAAATTATTTGACATTTTAAAAATCTTATTCATATTGAAAACTTAAGAATTGAGTATTCAGCGCCTGTTAATGCAATCCTCAACTCAGAACGTCCTAATCGAATGCATATCCAACCGCTAACCAGGCGGCGGTTAAGTTCGACAATTTGCGAACAGCGTACATTGTCTACAAATCAAAAAACACTTTCAATTTAGTATTAAAAAGAAATAAGTAGTAGTAGTGGAAATTGTGAGATGTAGCTAGGAATAAACACGATTATAAACAAACGCATACCATGTATATAGTATATATATATCGTATAATTAAATCGATGTAAGTGAAAGTAAAAAATAGTTAGGATAATTAAAAATCGTTCTTCAAAGAGTTAAATTATCTCTATTTATTGCTATTATAAATCATATTTGATAATATGATTCAATGCATCCAGAGCTAATTCGATTGGTTGCTTTATGTCAATAGGATCGGTAACTGGTCAATCATAAATATCTATTTAAGGAATTTACTTATTTGAACAATATATTATGTTTAATTAATTAATTGATTAACTGACTTCATATTTAAAAGAATTCACTGACTTATTTTAATCCTAAAATGTTGATTATTTCAATTAAAAAGTCAAGTGTCTGAATGACAAAATACAGAGTGGGCTTTGCGATGATAAAAACACCCTCTTATGATGAATATAAATAAAGGAAATCACCCCTCTCAGGAGTTGAAGGGATGGTTGTAGAAATAATTTCATGTTATTTCCATCGTCGCCTAAATAAATTGAACAACTTTTGACTAATGCCATGTACTTTTAAAGAGTTACTTTTTAAGAGCTATTGCGTTACTAGGGAAGATACGCAGTGGCAACTACCACTATTTCCTTTTAGGACTTGCTAAAAAATTCCAATAAGATGCAGATGTACACAAAATGACTATACGATAGGAAAGGTTGAAAATACTACAGTATATGGAGCCTTATTTTGGGTATTTTTGAATTTTTACGCTGACAGAGGCTAAATGGTTCAAAATAAATAAAAAAATATCCCCCTAGTTTAAAGTCTCTATCACAATTTAAACATGTGCCGCATTGCATTGGAAGTTTCCTATATAAATTACATGGGGTTTTTGACATTGGACGATCAATTTTTTATTCTGGCTAATGTAATAATTCAAAAAATTTGAAACTCTGTGGACTTTATCGTTATAATAGTAGCTATCCGTCAGAAATTTTACAGATTTTTAGCTATTATAATTTTAGAGTCTATAACTTACAAACACTAAGATATAGCCGTGGTTTATCTAGCTGTAACTCAAAAGTTATAATAGTTAAAAATCTGTAAAAATTCTGAAGGATAGCTACTATTATAAGGATAAAGTCTACAAAGTTTAAAGAGATTACAAATTTGAAAATACCCAAAATAAGAACCACTCTCTACATGTTTCTAAACTTCACTGAAATCGGTGCTTTAAAGAACTCTTGAAGACAGAGATGATCCGCCATTTTTTAGAGTTCCGTTTAAAAAGTAATATCGGAGTCTATCATAGAGTCGGATCAATGTCTGTCTGTCTGTCTGTCAGAGCATTGTATCTCTTAAATTAAATAAGAAACAAACTTGAAATTTATATAATATGTATTCTTTTTCCCGCAAATCAAAAATCGCATTAAAATTTTATTATGGGGATGCTTGAATTTGATGTGTCAAAAATAAAAAAATATTTGTTATCATAAAATGTAAGGTATCGCTATAGGTAATTACTTTTTTTAAATAACTCTTTTTAAATAAAAAAAAATTCAGATTTCAGTTTTGTTAGATTAATTTTGGCACTTTTGAATACTTAGTAGAGATTGTGGTGTTGTTGCAAGGGTGAAACAAAGTTTTCACTACTATGTACCATATATCTTTGTTTAAGATATATAGTACATAGTATTGAAAATTTTGTTTTTGAATAACTGTAATAAGCCCGTGTTCATTAATATTCATTGCAAACTATCTATTCGTGATCATCGAAAATTAAATACAATTTTCATTTCATTTTCATTGAAATACAATAAAAAATATGGTAAGTTTATTTTTTAAATAATTATAAAAATTACAAAGATTTAAAATACAGTACAGATAGTCATTTGGTCATCGTATAAATAAATAACGAAATTTAACATATTTTTTTTATTTTACTTTGAAATAAGGAATCGTTTAAAAGTATAATCGATTGTATAATAAATATATATATATATATATATATATATATATATATATATATATATATATATATGTACGTAGATCGATACATAGTAGTAGAATACAAATTTGTATTTTTTTTAAATAAATGTTTTTTCGAATTTATCAACAAAATTTCAATTATTCCTCTATTTTAGTTTTAATTACAAAAAAATATCTTACATTTTATTGAAATACTATTAAAATGCAAATTTTTACCTCTTAATAATACATTTAGTGCAGATTGATTCTAGATGGATTAAAACAATACTTTCTCATCTATAAAGAGGAAGAAAAAAGAAAAATCAATATTATTAGTAAAATACTTATATATCAAATTTAGGGAACGCGGTGTTGGTTTATAGTGAAGCATTGTTAAAATTAAATTAGGATTGGAGTTGGTATTCGGTGCTTATATAATTATTAGTGGGCCCATACAACACGTCCCAAAAAAACCAAT